>QUSE01000027.1:113802-277982 GCA_006508115.1 Apiospora malaysiana
CCCCCCCCCCCCCCCCCCCCCCCCCCCCCCCCCCCCCCCCCCCCCCCCCCCCCCCCCCCCCCCCCCCCCCCCCCCCCCCCCCCCCGAAAGAATGAGGAGAATTTACAGTGGGAGCGGCGGTGGCCATGTAGATCAGAGCACCGAGGTAGGTGGCGCCCTTGTAGCTCAGAGTGCCGGTGGCGTTGATGAGAGCACCGACACCGTAGGCCTGGAGGGCGGAGCCGACCAGCGAGGTGCCCCAGGCGACGGCGGCCGAGGAAGCCTCCTTGGACTTGACGAACTCCTCGGAGGAGTTGGCGATCTTGGCGCGGCGGTAGGTCTCGCCGAAGAGAGGGGTCATAACTGTTGAGGAAACACGAGATCGTACGTTAGGGGTATGGTTCCATGCATTATACGCTGATGATGTCGGTGGGGGAGTTCTGGGTTTTGATCACTTACCAGCCAGCTCAATGCCGTGGTTGAAGACGGTGCCGAGGGCAATAGCCGAGGGCTTGACGGGGGGAAGGTCTGATGATGCATTGTTAGCATAAGCGACTCTCTATACAAGTTGCGCCGACGTGGCATGGGCAAGAGTAATTTGTGGCAGCGATGAGGTCATCATGAGATAGACTACTAGGCCGGTCTGTAGTTCTGTCCCTCACGAACAGACAACTCTTCATCGTATACCACCATGATAGGTAAAGAGAATATGTTTGGGGGCTAACTTACAGTGCAGAGACATGATTGGTGAGGTTGGGTGGTTGATGGTGGTATGAAGAGTTGGGTATTGTGGTATTGGTTGGTTAGATGTGAAATCGTGAGAATTCGTATGAGGAGAAGATGGGAATCAGTTGGCTTTAATAGAGACAAGATTGGGAAATCCCAGTCTGCTAAGGGAAAAGGATAGCAAGTAGCAAGCCTACCAGGTGTCCAAACAATGACGACACGGGCTGGGAAGAGCCAAAAGCAGGAACGATGATGATCCGTCTTTCTTCTCTCCGCCTACTTTGACAACGAGTGACACCACATGGGAATCTACTACCCGTAGCCGTGGGTTAGTAAGTACATGCCGTACACTTTACTTGACAATAACACTACGTAACTTGCTTCTTTTGTTCCTTTCTCTGCTGGAGCTAGGTAAGGTCTAGAGCACGGCACCACGATGTGGTTCATCAGCAAGCCGCCGGGGACGACTCCATTTCCCCTGCCTGCGCCCATAGTCCAGAGTCCCAGACAGCTCGCTTCCCCCCTATCAGCAGCGTGGAAAAGCTTCAGCACGCATGCGGAGATCGCGATCCAATGGCGGGAGCTGGAGATCAATGGATGAGCTCACAACGGCCCGGGGGGAGCTTCCCACTACAAGTATGTGGCTAGGTGGTTTGTGACGTAATCGACCTCCAAGCTTCGGGACAGGCAGGACATGCCTCCAAGTAGGGAGGGACCTAAAGGAAAACAAGCAGACAAGCAGACAAGTAACCTAGAGTACTATTATTATTGTTGTTCCACAGCTCTCAGCCTCTATACTACATATGTATGGCTGGCAGACTGGGCCTCCGCCACGGTCTTATGGAGCCAAAAAGTCTCAGACCAGCAGTTTCTGTCGACACCCTGCTCGACCCGTGGCTGGGTGTTTGTTGCTTCCAGGCTCTCCAGGCTCCAGGTTGGGGAAAGATTGAGGTTGTGAGATTGGCAAATCGTTGGGGCGGCCGCCCTCTTCAGTGGTTCGCTAGGAGCATGCGCTCCTGACGCCTATCTCTTTCGGGCTTGGTATTGGCTTTCTTTCCTCTTTGCATTGGGGTCACACGTGGGCTGGTCAAGGTTTTTTTTTTCTTTTCTTGTTGCGAGTAACCCAACCCAACTGTGACTCATGGACTCATTCTTACTGGGGGACGCTGGCTAAAGCAGTGCAGCCGGATTCGTTGTCCATGCTAAAATCCAATCGAACTCACTGGCCTCTTGTTCTCTGGGCCAGATAAAGGCCGAGAAGGCGTAGGAAGAGGGTGTGGTGTATAGACAGGTGGGAGGGAGTATAGCTGGGTAAGTAACCAAAGCTCCGCAACCCATCTGTGTAGTAGAAAACCCCACCTAACCATAGTGCATAGATGTTACACGCGCCCAGTCTCAGGACGCAGCAGCTGCTTCGATGTTCGATGGGAGCGTTTCTGCGGGGAAACTGGGTTTTTCTGGGCGTTTTTCTGGGCGTTTTTCTGGAATTCCGATTCTAGCCTCCACATGACGACGAGCTACTTGCAGTACTTCTATATTTCTCTGGGCCCGTGAGTAATGAGCTGCACCTCACACGGCAATGACGAAAGACCATGTACCAGCATGCTCATTTCATTTGGGATACAGCACGCAATTAGTGGCAGAGTCCAATCTCTTGGGTTGGGGAGTTTATGCGATAAGATACTACTGCTACGTCCAGACATTGCTGGGTGCTTACATTGCCTATTGCCCAAGTATAGACAGAGCCCCACTACCCGACCTATGCTCTCGTTCCTCTCTCTCGATCGGATGCATATTGTGCAGTACAGTACAGCGGCGTTTATACTCTGGAGGAAAGTTTCATATTCGATTCGACTTGATTCTTCGATTTCGTTGAAGTAGACCTGTAAGATATGTAGGCACAGGAGCCGTGCAATAGAAAATTGAACCCATTAAATAATCACTATACAATATCGCTACGTAGCTTCTTGGACTTCCTACTGCAGCTTCTACTCGAGAATTCACCTCATGATACCTGGTGCTGGCCATCTTCTCCTCCCCTTAACGCTAGAAGGGCTCGGACGTCGGACACGTACTGCAGTCCCTCAAGCAGGGGCACTAAATGCAGCAGGTCGTTGTCGGTCGGGTCACTGATCCAGCCTTGGATGGGAATCGCATTGTCTGTCCAGTTATCTCCCAGTTAGCTACCGAGAGCGACAAGGAGGGGATTGTCGGGCTAAGGCTTACCTTGGTGGAACATGTAACTCAGCGGGCTGTTGTCCAGAATCATTACCTTGCTGAGGTCCGGCTCCACGGAGCTGAGGTCCTTGATGAACGCCCCGTGCCGGAAAGTGCAGTGTTGTCGATAGAACCGTCCGCTGAAGAACTTCCTCTCCGATTCCAGCCAGTCGATCACCGGATCAGCATACTCTTGGACCGATGCCGTGAAAACTACGAGATTGAACCATTTCGAGACCTGGAAAGACGCATCAGTCAGCGACCCGAAACCCGACAGCCAACCGTCGTCGATGGATCCTTACCTTGCGAAGAAACTCGTCGCAGTGCGGCCGCTTGTGAACATAGTACAGAATAGGATGCTGGGGCCCAAGGCTTTGCTGGCCACCCGCCCCAACGTATGTCGTATTCAGCCGCACTTCGACCATATGCCCGGAGCCAATCCGGCCACCTCGCGACATGCTGTGGATCAATGTTTCGTCCAAGTCTAGGATAAGCGTCTTCAGGTGCGAGGGGTCTGGGTTTTCATAGGAAATAAACGAAGGTTGTCGTCGCGGTATCAAAGGCCGTGGCGGAGCCGGTGTTTTAGGATATTTGGTCAGAGCCCCGACAGGGGAAGTAGGCGATTTCAGTTGGGCGGACAGGTCGCCCGAGGCAGTTTCTCCGGTACTGGTCTTCGGGCTGGCAGATTGCGACTTCTTGTGTTTCCGTTGGCGGAGCGCGTCTTCGCTGTGAAGCTTTATCCGGATCGATCTCCTCGCCGGCGCAATCTCTTCAGTCGACTTGGAACGGGCGTGCCGAGTCGAGGCGCGGCCCTCCAGCTCGCCTCTGCTCGTTACGTCGGATTCGGACTCCGAAGACAGTCCGGACGACGAGGATCCGGAAGATATTGGGAATTGCATGGCTGGTGACAAAGTTTTGTCTCGCGAACCGCGGCTGGCGCTTCGTGTACGGTGCCTTTTCTCGTCAGTGAACTCGGTGTCGTCGTACTGCTCGGCGTCGGCTGTTCTCGCATCACCCCCGTAGAGGCCAAAGAGAGTGCGGATCTGTCGCAAAGGCGCGAAATAGCCTTGTTGGTCGTAAAAGCAAGCAATGAGGTAGACGCCGGGGGTGGCGATGGTAGATAGGAGCCAGCGGATGGAATTGATGATGTTGTTGGCTAACCGGGTAGGTAGGACGTGCCAGGAATAAGTCCGTACATTGGGGTCGTGGGACATGGATTCGGTCTTGCCCAGTAAAGGGGTTTTCTCGCCCGCGCCCGTCATAAAATCCAACATGCCGTCGTTCCCGTCGTCATAATTTTCGCGCGAAGCGTAGTCGTCCAGCGCCGCGACGCCGGTGGTGTTGCCGGGGGTATTGTTTGTATTTTCTTGGTTCTGGTTCAAAGAGTCGTCGGAAGGATGGTTGTTGTCAGATGCAGCTAAGGCGACATGCCCCAACGAGTTGGATCGCGACGGAGACGGGGTGGATTGTGGAGTGACTCGCGCCGAAATTATGTTGAGGGAGTTCATCTTCCGGCCGACGCCTCCGCAGCCATGAAGAATCGCTCTGGGTCCTTCAATCTAGAAGGGGGGAATTTATTGCAGTTGTAGTAAGACGAGGCGAGACGAGACGAGACAAGACAAGATTATGCAGGCTAGTTGGGACAGGTAGTTACTGTATCTGCCTGTGGATAGAGCGAGGAATCCAGCAGGTGCTTCAATAGGAGTCGCAATAACCGGAGCAGAATGGACTCGCGATCAATCTGCCAGTGAAGGACGGAGAAGCGCAACTAAATTCGGGGTCTCGCAGTGACTTTGTTTTCCTTCTTCTGCCTCGGTTGGGGTTGATGCAGCAGCAAGAATGACCACGAGCAAAAGGGATCTCTGTAATTCGCCTTTCCTTTTCGATTTGACCTGGTTTGGCCGCAGCAGGTCATGTACTGTAAGAAGTAGCAACTGCGGATCCTTCGTTTGGTTTGGGGACCTCGCGTTCTTTCGGCCGGGGGTTACTTGGTTCTATCGTTTTATGGTCCTATGGTGACTGTGACTGTGACTGTGACCGTGACCGTGACCGTGGCTGAAGGCCGATAGTCGTTCGACTCAGCAAATTACTTCAGCTTTCTACCCTGCAAATGTAGACCCGGTTGGGAAATGGTTGAATTGTTCAATATAGACAGTTTTTTTTCTTTTCCGAATTTACGGATAGAGGGGAGAGGATTGACCAAAACCCTGAAGAACTAACTAGCTAGTCAAGTCAGGGCAGTCAAAAACTCGACAAAGTCCGTACATACGCACTACGCACCACGCACCACGCACTACGCACTATGTAGTCGTAGTCGTAGGCATAGGCGAAGGCGACTCTTAAAAAACACTGAGGCCCTCCCTAAAAGGGTGTGTGTCGCAAACCAAATCCAGCCAGTCAGTGAGTGTTTTTTCTTTACGCTCTGCTGGTTACTTTAAGGGGGCAAGGTGCAGGATGTACACCACGATCGCCTAGGTTAACCTAGGTAGTTGTAGCAAATACGACTGTACGGCAGGCAAAGAGGCACGCTGGCACGGTTACAAGCCTGGGTACCCATCAATGCCAATGATGATGATGCATGTTTGCATATTTTGCATGTGCAGGACGCTGGGACGGGAGGACAATCGTTACCTACATACTACATATCTAACCTACCTCTACATAGTCTAGTCATATGCTGTCCAGTTTTAACCAGCGTCATGGGCAAACGGTCAGCCTATCAGGCATGACCTAATGAGCCTCCTTCTTCTAGGCTCTTCATATGAACTGGGTACTGCCATTAACCCCTCGAACCACCCGGCTAACCCACTCAGGTAAGAGCTGCAAGTAACCCTGGACGCAAAAAGGCTCCCCCACATTCAGCCAATTCTACCCTATCTCTCTTCACCTCTCTCACTGTAAGCACTGAACACTGGGGGGGCACTGGGCACTGAGAGCAGCAGCCAGGTAGGGCCCCTTCATCGGCCTTCTTTATTTGTTAGTGCCGACACTATCGATTGCTTTGTGTCGATTGAGTCACAACTCGAGTGCCGCATTTTGACTTTTGAATTTCCTCACTGCGCACTGCATACCGCATACCGCATACTGCATACTACATATCCAGATTAGACCTTACTCTCGTACTCCTAGGGTCGACTGCTTTTTTCTTTCTTCCCTCTCTCGGCAATTGTCGTAACATCCTCCCATTAGAACCAAGAATCGGAAGCAATTCCTATCCATCAAATCCATCCTCTACCCCACGTCTGAATCATACGCTTGTTGCGCCGCGCTTCTTGCCCTGCCCTGCTCTTCTGGACAACCACCAACTCGAACGAAGCACCAGTCTCTTTTCCGCAGACATCACTGGTGCATACTCAACCTCCACAACTGCCAAAGAATGGCTCCTCCAAAGGGAGGCTATGCGCCTACCTTGGACAAGTTCCTAGACACATTGAAGGGCAGGCCCTTGGAGGCATCCATTGAGTCTCTTGTCTCGTAAGCAATGCGCACATATATCATTTACCTCCAGAGCTAACGCCTATCTGGTGGCAGTCTTCTGAAGCGACGCCAAATCCAAGGCTCCGAACCATGTGCTCTTGCGACAGCCCATATCTTGCTCCAGGTGGTGGTCATGGACAAATACACCGACGTAAACCAGCTACTGGCACGAATCCAGGGTGTAGCTCGGAGATTGGTCGCCGCCCAGCCCCGCGAGCTGGTGATTGGCAACATCGCCCGTCGTGTTTTGGGTCTGATCCGAGACGAGGCCCTCGAGAACCGCAACGAGGCTGGGGGCGATGAGAGTATGTCGTCTCCTGTGCGCGACGCATCCCCTCCGCCAATGAGTGCCTCGGTTTCATCGCTCAACGAGAGCACCCCTTTAGCCAAGATGGGCCGCCCCGGCTTGATGAATGTCTTGACGAGGACACAGTCTATGTTCAACCTCCTGGCCGACCCAGATACCATACCGCCCGTCTGGTCGACAGGCGCATCGCCAGCCCCCGGATCGGGCGTGTCGACACCCATGGCCGATCCGCAGTCGACGGATGTGAAAGCCCTCCGCTCCGAGGTTATTGATGGCATCGAGGAGATTATGGACGAGATCCGACAGGTGGACGAGCAGGTGCAAGCGTACTCGGACATCATCATTCACCCCGGCGACTACATCTTGGTCTATCAGCCCTGCAAGACAGTGCAGAGATTCCTGACCCGATCCAAGCGGAGGTGTACCGTCTTCCTTGTGGTGGACCCGTCTGTGCAGCCCAGCGATGACCTCTACGCATCGTTCCGAAAGTCGATGGCGGCAACTGGCTCGGTTGTGGTCAACATCATGAACACCGGCCTCATGGCTTACATGTCGCGAGTCAACAAGGTTATTCTCAGTGCCCGTGCCATCATGGGCACCGGCGGCGTGTTGGTAGATGGTGGCGCCTCGGTCATTGCACGGGCTGCCAGAGAACTCGGCCGCACGGTGATCGTCTTAGGGGGCGTTTACAAGCTCAGTCCTGACAACCAGATAGATCAGGAGACGTCAACGGAATGGGGCAATCCGTCCAAGTATGTCAACTACTCCGACGGGCGCATGGTGCGGCAGGTGGCCGTCAAAAACGCCGTTTCCGAGTTTGTACCGTCTGAGTGGGTGAACACTTATATTACGAACCTGTAAGTCCAAGCCGAAGTCGAAGTCGAAGTTGCAGTTGCAGTCGCAGCCGCAGTCGCATGCCTTTTCCGAATTTCCTCTAGAAGGGGCTTTTTACTAACATAAGGGATTAGTGGGGCACATTCGCGCGACCACCTGCATGCGATCGTCAATGATCATTACAAAGAGGCGGATATTGAATTCGACCTATATGGGACTATACGTAAATAAATTAGCGGAAGACCCCCTGGCTGGTGGAAGTCGGCAAGCAAGCTGCGGGCTGCAGGCATGAAGATGGCAGTCTTGAGATGTATCATATTCTGATCCAATCCAGGCCGAGTTGACTCATCTCGCGAGAGGCGAAAGCCATAGCCATTGCATCGAATGTCAACGGCCGCGTCACCCTGCAGCTACTAGATTCGCAAGCCTCTCGCATGGCATTGGTGCTATTGGGTGGCTGAGGCCAAGTCAGCCCTCGGAGTGTGTAGGCTGTTGAAGACCCCGCCTGCCCGCGCGGTTGGGCTATACCGAGGTGGGCTTGCGATGGGCTTGCGATTAAGCTTCTATGGATGGATCCCCCGCGTGCTGTGGACCCGCCGCCTGGGCCGCCTGGGCCGCCTGGGTTGCCTGGGCTTAGCGTATGTGCTGGGCCCTGCAGCCCTGGTCCTGCTGGTCTTACTGGTCTTATTACGGGTTCTACAGTAGGCCTGGTTGGCGATGATTGGGATGGCCCAGAGAACACACCATGTTGAGCCACCTAACCTACCTACCTAATGAGACTTATTAGGCAGCCCATACGTAAGCTGCGACATCAACCTTCTTGGTCCTTCTCCCATCCCGCCCAAAGCAAGCAAGCAATACAATACAATAAATAAATGAATAAATAAAAAAAAGACGCAAGTAACGGAGCTCATCAACCTTACATACCGCAGCATCTTTCTTCCTCTAGATTACCTACTCCGTGAACATCCGACCCCTCCCCCTTCACACTGAACCATTTGCAAGCGTTCGCTCTCAACTATGCAGCCTCCTATCATGGAGCCTCGCGACGATGATGTCCCTCCTCCACCATATTCCGAGACAGACATTTACTCCAATGCTTCGGCCCGCTCCCCTACTGCACCACGCAGCGGCTCCAATGCCAACGCAGATGATGCTTCCATAGCCGCCTCGTCGTCACACAGCAACATCATATACACGCCGCCGGAAACCCCCAGAGAATCACACTACAATTTCCCCGGCGGAGACGACCATGCCACTTCTACGTCGGCTCAGGCCTATTTTGAGTCACGACCGGTGACGTCAAGCCCCTCCTCTGGCTTAGAGCTCGTTCATGTCCTCACGTACCAGGAGAATGCCACTCCTGCCGACTTCCCCTATCCGGGGTGGGCGGCCTCGCATCAGACCACAGAGCAAGACTGGCACACATTTATCAACTACCTCATCCCAGACTATGCACTATCGGTCAACGCCCAAGTTCTAGACCGCAAATTGCACGCTGAAGATCATGACCAGCCGACCAGCGAGACTGGCCGCGAGATCGAAGAGGCACAGATCAACCAAATCAAGCCGCCCGTAGATGACGCACCCCGGGGACGTAGTTTCGACGAGACCCTTTCCACCGTCGTCGAATGGAACGAGGGCTTCTTCGGTCCCCGCGGAGTGGCCATCCGTCTCGATCCACCAAGCAGCTCTCCCAGGATGCCAGGAGGCTGGAACCATTCGTTTGACTCAGCAAATGCCACCAATCCTTCCCAGGATAGATCCCTGCCGCAGCATCAGCAACAAGGGGGCGGGGCTCCTGGAGGATTCGGCGGTCTTTTTGGTTCCTCTCGTTTCAACATGGAAGCGAATAGCAACGGCCTTCATTTCGGTCCCATTTCCATTACTGGTGATCGTGTCTCTATTGGTCGGTCTTTCCACGCTGATAGCAATGGTGTTCGATGGGGCGAGCAAGCCGCCAATGACCAAACCTGTGCGTCCCCTTTGGGTCATCGTGGTGGTTTCGGCGACTCCACGGAAGGTTTCGATCACGGCCATTCGCCAGATACTGGCTTTGGACGTGGCCGTGGACGAGGTCGTGGTCGCGGCCACCACCATGGAGGACGTAGGGGACGATCCTCATCCTACAGCTCATCATCCAGCGACGATTCGGTGTCCTCGTCCGACTCTGATTCCTCTTTGGGTTCATTACCAGACTGGGACGACCTGAGAGACTCGCAGATCCCCGTCGTGAAGCAATCTGTCTCACAGTGGGTTCAAAACAGCGGCCACCTCGTCTCCAAGGCCGAGTTCAAGCGAGTCAAGGCGGAGATCAAGGCGGCCAAGTCGTCCAAGTCGGCCAAGGGCACGGTGGATGCCGCCCAGAAGGATGAGGTGAAGCGCTTGCTGGCCCAGTGGGAGGATGTCAAGAAATCACAAAAGGCGATGCGCAAGCTCGCCAGAAAGAAGAAGAAGGCAGAGAAGAAGAACAAAAAGAAGGAGCGTCGGGCCCGGAGGAATGCCGAGAGGAGCGAACATAGACGTGATAGGAGGGATCGACGTCGATCCGAGCGAGAGTGTCGCAGGGGAGGAACTCACCCCGCGACCCCTGGTGCAGCTGAAGCCTATGGGCCCGGCAGCTTCGGCATGCCATGTGTATCAGGGGTCGTACCGGGATTCCCTAGACCTCACGCCGGCTCTCCGCATCACGGACCCCCACATCACGGGATGCATCACCAAGGACCTTTGCACCATCATGGACTTCCGCATCATGGACCTCCAACTCATGGGCCGGGCGCATTTGGCTTCGGACCAGGAAGAGCTGGTGGTCCAGGCTTTCTCAGCGGCATGGGTCTCTTTGGTGGTCCATCAGGGACTCGTGGTTCAGGTGGCCGTGGCAGCTGGGGCCCAACTCACCATAACGAACGAAACGTACCCCATGGTGATGAAAAATCCCAAGAGGCCAGCGAGGAAGTAGAAGCCGCAAAGAAAACGGCAACAGAGCAATCTCGAAAGGCGCAGGAAGAAGCTGAGTTATCACGACAAGATGCATTGGAAAGGGCTCAACAGGCTCGGAATCAAGCAGAATCTTCGCGGCAAGCAGCGCTGGCCAATGCTCAAGAAGCCAGGGACAGAGCTCAACAATCACGAGACGCAGGACTGCGGAGCGCCCAAGCATCGCGGGATGCTGCCCTAGCCAACGCTCAAGAGGCCAGAGACAGGGCCCAATCATCGCGAGACAATGCACTGAGAAACGCCCAAGCCTCGCGAGACGCTGCTTTGGCCAACGCGCAACAGGCGAGAGAAAGAGCCCAGCAGTCACGAGATGCCGCACTGGCCGATGCCCAGGCGTCCCGCGAAAGAGCTCTGGCCGATGCTAATGCGTCGCGCGATGCTGCTTTGGCCAATGCGCAGGCTTCCCGCGACAGAGGCCTTAACCAGGCAAGGGAGGCGGCGCGTGGATACGGCGGAGGCGCAGGCGGCTGGTCATCGCTCGGCCGCGGCTTCGACGCGCGACAGAATGCCCGCGAATGGGTCCGGACCGCTAGGGAGACGGCCATACGACACGCGTGGAGCACAACGTCGGGGGCACAGGCACATGCAGACGCGGCCCGTGAACAAGCCCGCAATGCAGCTGCCACTGCTGGTGGTACACGGGGCGCAGCAGCACCGGCCCCGGCGGCAGATGACAACGGCCTGGCCAGTGGTCATGGACAGGAAACCGGCGTCGCGCTCAACAATAGCTCCCGCTCGGTAGAGAAGAAGTACGAGACCCTCGGAACCCTGGAGTCGGAGCTCGAGGCCAAGATGAATGACTTGTGCCGCCTTGAGCGGACCATCGAGGCCGAGGGCGTCGCGGCGGCTCAAGCCGGAAACGGGGACTCCAAGACACAGAGTCCAGCGCAGCAGGAGTACGAGAGACTGGGGACCGATATCGACGAGATGAGCAGGAGGATTGAGGCGCTGAGGCTGGAGGCGGACGAGGAATTCGCTCGGGAGCTGGCAGAGACCGAGACTGTTGGTACAAGGGCTTGAAGCACAACTCACGAAAACGATAGCAGGACAGGATACCACAGGTGAGACTCGATGGTATAACGATGGAAAATAATGACTTTATGAACTATGGCTACTGGTGTACATCTTCATGTACACGATGGATGTTGAGTGAAGAGGGTGTGGTTATTCCCAAAGTATCATTTACCCAGATAAAGAAAATAAAACACAAAATTCAGGGGAGGACTTTCCATCGCAATGTCTATCGTATGCATACAGATCATTATACAATGGCTCTGGCAAATACTCATAGTGCTAACTCTAGCAACCATACCGTCACAAAGTATGTCAAGATTGCTCTTGTCTCGTCTCTGCAGCAAATAGTAGTTTTGTTGTGATGCTGTTTTCAGTGGCTACCGGGAACTAAATATTTGCTGCCTGCTTTTGCTACAACGAACCTATCATGTGTGTCGATGATCTACGTGACCAGGTTGTATTTCTTTTGTCGCACAATCGAATGCATGCGCAGGACCTACTGTACTTGAAGCTGTGCCATCGAATTACGAAATAGGGGTAGCTTGTAAATTTCAGGGGCAAGGTGCGCAGCTCTGTACAATACCAGATTCCATGCCAATCCTGTTGCTCTTTTGATCTCATAGCCCGCAAGTTGGGGTATAGATAGGGATTCCTATTTCTTGTTCGCTCCTTTGTCGTCATTCATTCGTCGGTATTGATGCCTCTCTAACGCATGAAAACACTCAATGGTATCTAAGCGGACCATCTTCCCCCTTTTGTCTATTCCTTTCCGGCGACCATGTAGATGGACATATATTCCCAAAGTACGTATACTGCATGCCTCATATTCCGCTGGCAGCGAATAGTCTTGTGCCTGCCCCATCTGACAATGGCAGTGGTGGCTGATTTCTACACATCCATGCTACCCTGTAGCCAGCAGGTCGACCAGCCGTATGCAATCCACTCGACACAGCGATGCGGTGGGCGGCAGGGCAGGTACAGTTTTCAGCGGCGAAATCCATGAACCAAACAGCCATCCTAAGGCTGCTTGCTCTCGTCCTTCTCGACCAGCCCCGCCACGCCCAGCGGCCGGCCGACCTTGACCTTGCGCTTCGTCTCCTTCTCCTTGGGCCGCGAGGGAATCTGCTTGCCTTCGTCGCCGGCCTTGCCCACGTCGCCCACGGGCTCGCCCTCGTCCTCGTCCGAGTCGGTGCCGTTGCCCCCGGCGAAGGCGGCGACCTGCTCCTTGATCGACGACAGATCCAGCTTCATGCAGTGGGCGTCCTCGCCGTCGGCGTAGTACTTCTCCTCGATCTTCTCGCGGTCGAAGCCGAGCGTCTTGGAGTAGAGGTGGATGGCGGCCTTGTTGGAGACGCGCACGTGCAGCGACACGTACTGAGCGCCGAATGTCTCGACCATAGCCAGCTCTGTATTGTTTTTCAAAGCATCTCGTTAGCCAAACGATGTTCATTTTTTTTGGTTATATGTTTGGTTGGTTCTTGTACTCAGAAACAGGGTAAATATAACGTACGACTTTGCCTCATAAGCTTCTCGGCGATGCCGAGCTTGCGATGGGTGCGCATGACGGAGAGACTGGTGATGTGGCCGTGCTGGATGCCGTCGGCGGGCTCCTCCTCCATCTTTGCCAAAACATAGCCGACAATTTTGGGGTAGTCGTAGGGGGTCTTCTTGGGCCGCGAGACGTCGACGGCGACGTAGGACAGCTGGGGCCAGGACAGGGCATGGTAGAGGTAGTACTTCATGAAGTAGTTCTCGGGCAGGTTCTCGAGGTTGGCATGCTGGATCAGCGGCAGGTCGCTGGACCTCAATAGACGGATATCCATGGTGGCTGCTGGTATCGGCTGCAATGTCTGCGAAGGGTTCGGGTTCGGGGGAGGAAAGGCGATGACGAAGTCGGGCGACAGCGGAAATGTAAAGTCTTCAAGTCCAGTGGTATGTGGGATGGGTTCAATTGTGGTCGGATGGTGGGGTTGAAGGTTACTCTGGCGTCGCTCCACTTAAGCAAGTGTTCCAGGGAGTGAGTACCTAAGGTAAGGAGCTACGTAGACGCAGAGCTATATTCTTTCTATAGCAACGAGAGGTTATATTCTAAAGTTGCCTTTGTCTTTTTTTCTTTTCTCTTTTTTCACTTTTTTTTATTAAGAAACAAACAAACAGAAACATCAGTACTGTATTGTTCATCCTGTCGACAAGTACCTAACATATGTCCCAAGCCATGCCATGAGCCCATATGGTAAGGTAAGTAACGGCTTCTACACCTTGTTCTGCCTCCACACTGCAAATCTACAAGTACAATCTTGAACAATAATGACATATACTCCTCCAACCATCTCTAGCATCTTTTGCATGTCCCAACCCCCATATTTTTGTCGTGATAATGGTACGTGTAAAGTGAAGAGCTTAAAAAACATCGGCTTCCGTTCTTCCAGGCCGAGCTCGCTCTATTCATCTACCTAGACTAATCCCCCAACGCCGTACCCAATGACTCCCCTTTATTCCGTCTTTGGGGCTGTTGATTCAGGAACAGTGCTCGCGCTCGTCGTCAGCGGGCCCTCCTTGTCCATCAGCTTCTCGCGGATAGGCAGGCTCTTTACGGTGCCATCCATCTCAGGTTTCGCGGGCTTAGCGCTGGACTCGGCCGCCTTCTTTTCCGCCTTGCGGGCCTTCTTACGCTCCTTGTCCTCTTGCTTCTTCTTCTTGGCTGCTTCCTCGGCCGCCCGTGTTGCCTGTGTACCACCGTACTTCTCCTTCCACTCAGCCACCTTCTTGTCATCTATCCTCGAGAAGAGGTAGGCTGCCTTGGCAATCTGGTGTCCGGGCTTGATGGCTTCCGTGTCAAACGTGTCAGGGATCGAGGCGAGGGGCGTGTTCAGCTGCTCCATAAGACCCTTGGAAGTAGAAGGCATGTAAGGGGATGCGATGGAAGCCAGAAGGCTGCACAGGTTCAGCGCCAGACCGATGACTGTCTTGGTTCGCTCGGGGTGGTCGTTGAGAGCAGCGTTGTCCAAGCGGTATTGCAGCAAGTTGTTGCCCTTAGAGCTAATCTCCAACACCTTCTTGATACCAGCCCTCAGGTGGACCTCCTCCATGAGATCATTGTACTCCTTGAGAGCGCCGTTGACCTCGGCGATCCATGCCGGGAAGTCAAAGCTCTCATCCGTGTAAGAGGCAGAGAATTCAGGCACCTTGCCCTCCATTTTGGCATTGACAAACTTGATCACACGGTTGCAGAAGTTGCCAAAGTTGGCCAGGAGTTCGTTGTTGTTGGCAGCAACGAAGTCGGCCCACATGAATTGCGTATCACCAGTCTCGGGTCGACTGGCCAGGAGGTAGTATCGCCACACCGAGGGAGGAATGCCCGTCTCCTTGACCTGATCGCCAAACACACCCACGCCTCGAGACTTGGAGAACTTGGTGTTCTCGTAGTTTAGGTACTCGCAGGTCGAGATGGTGTTGAGCTGGGTCCACTTGTCGCCCGTACCTATTTGCGAACCGGGGAAAATGACAGTGTGGAAGGGGACGTTGTCCTTGCCCATGAATTGATAGAGCTTGACATCGTCGGGGTTGCGCCACCACTGCTCCCACTCATCCGTGTAGTTGGCCGTAATGCTGGGATAGCCGATGCAGGCGTCAAACCAAACGTACATGACCTTGTTCTCGAAGCCCTTCAGCGGCACGGGTACACCCCATTTAAGGTCTCGGGTGATACTTCGGCCTTCCAGGCCTCTCTCCAACCATGACTTGGTGATGGCGATACCATTGGAAGACCACTTGCCCTCGGTGCTCGACTTCTCCACCCATTTCACAATCTCGGGCGACAGCTTGTCCAAGCGCAGGAAGATATGGGTGGTGTCCTTGGGGACAGGGGTGGTGTTATCGACCTTGCACTTGGGGTTGATCAGCTCCAAGGGGTCGAGCAGTTGGCCGCACTTGTCACATTGGTCACCGCGGGCGTCGTCATATTGGCACTTGGGGCAGGTTCCCTCGACGAAGCGGTCGGCCAAGAAGGCCTTGTGGTCGGGGTGTTCGCAGTAGGGCTGGGTGGTGGTACGCTCCTCGAGATAACCGTTCTTGTGAAGCTTGAGGAAAATGTCCTGGACAATCTCGGTCTGCTTGGGCGTGGTGGTGCGCCCAAAGTAGTCAAAGCCCAATTCGAACCACTCGTAGATTTCCTTGTGCTTGGCATGGAACTCATCGCAGAGTTCTTGAGGCGTCTGTTTGGTCTCGAGGGCCTTGGTCTCGGTGGCGGTGCCATACTCGTCGGTACCGCAGATGAAGAGGGTCGGGCGGTTCCTCAGCTTGCTATATCTGGAGAAGACATCGGCACTGAGCAAAGAGCCGATGATGTTGCCGAGATGGGGCACATTGTTCACATAGGGCAATGCGCTGGTAATCAGGATGTTCTCCTTTCCCTTCTCGGGAAGAATGACGTTTGGGCTCGCCATTTTCGAAGGGGATTAATTCTGTATGACAACACTGTTGTAGAGTCAATCAACGAATGGCGGGGTATATCGAAGTAGGTGAGCCTGTGGTGAGAGAAGTGGGTTCGTTCGGTTCCCTGGGATGCGATGTGAAAAAAGACGGGAGAGAAGCGCAACCAAGGGACTGGCAGTATATGGCCGATTTAGCTCCTTACGTGTCTGAGTCACAAGCGAGCGGTCCTCGGGCACGAATTAAATCTGATATTGTTTGGGATTTTCTCGCCCAAAGTCGAAAAACGCAGAATAAGTCGGGCGAGTAATTGGTCCAGTCTGCCAGTATCTGCTATCAGAGCGAATGACTTTGTTTGAGGCGGGGTGGGAATCAAAAAGTTATGCCCCTCCATTTAGTCGTAGCCGTAGTCGATCTTTGGTCGCGCATACCAGGGAAGGCAGTCACGGGGAAATGTACCTAGTAGTGCCTAGTAGTACCTGCCTACCACCTAGGTAAATTGACGTGTATTAGTCATTCTAAGAAATCTGCCGTTTTCAGCAACCATCTTTGTCTGTTTTGCTTATTTCTTTTCATTAGGTGAAAAGGATACGCGGCTGATTGGATTGGCTTCATACTTGCTTGCCTACGGGGTTTTTATTGCACTGCTGGAAAAGTTCAGTGATCTACATCATGGCGTCAGACCCCTTTGACGATGTCCTAAACCTGGAGGACCAATACTACGACCAAGGGTACAAGCTCGGCTACGATGACGGCTTCCAGGCCGGCAAGATTGAAGGCCGCTCAGTTGGCCTGAAGAAAGGCTATGAGAAGTTCGTGGAAGCGGGCCGGCTACAAAGCAAAGCCATCATCTGGGCCAACCGCATCCCCAACATGCAAAAGACGGCCCAGGTCGCGCCGCCACCGTCCCCAGGGGGTCAGAGCCAGGAGCCAGATAGCAGAAAAACAGGCCTTCCGCCCATCGCCAACAGCAACCAGCGGCTGGAGAAGAACATCACCTCACTCTACGCGCTGGTCGAGCCTGGTACCCTGTCTACCGAGAATACAGACGAGGCAGTTAATGACTTTGACGACCGGTTCAAGAGGGCCCAGGGGAAGCTCAAGATTGTCGAAAGGGGGATTGGCGAGGAAACCGAGAAAGCCAGCACAGACAAGAGCACCCCTGGACCGGCGCGGAATGAGATATGAAAGGAAATCTCCTGCCCATCGATCTCCAAATCTCACGCCCCAGTGCCCTCGCAGTACGGAGTTGTCACTCGACACCTTATCAGGCCTGTCTAACGTACCCACCAGCGCCGTCACATTTCCGTCGCCTTCTAAGGCGGGAAGTTGCCGATCAGGCAATAGTGACCAAGATTATTGCAACCAGAACTCCCGTGTCTACAGAGATCGAGTTCTCACAGTAGTATATATACCGAAAATCGAGGGCGTGACGATTCTCGGCCGCCCGTGGAAATTGCGGCATATACATGGCTAAGAAAGCGCCAGGAATAACAAGTGTGGCCATTTCAGTCAAGCAAGCAAGATTAGACCACAATGAAAATCTATACCATCTTCTGCTAGGTTATGTACACTGTCTTCGTCCTCGATTGATCATCATTCTTGTCGCCCTTCTTCTCCATTCGTCTATTTGAACGTCCGGCACGGGTATCTGTGTGAAAATGTTAGCATGCCGTTCCTTGGACACAACTTCAACGTATCGTAGAATATAGGACCGGGGAACCTAAACATACCCATCGCCGTAAGACTGGTCCTCGAGCAGCTCGTATTCCTTGACCTCCCAAGCACCGCTGCCATCCGCCTTCAAGTTCTGGCCGCTAGGCATAGGCGGCAGCCCGCCGACGAACAGGTCCTGTGCGGCGGTCATGACGCCCTGCTTGCCTTTCTCCTCGAAGAACTCAGCAAGACCCTTCTGCTGTCCTTCCTCCTTGGCGACCGCGAGGGCCTTCTCGCCGGCCTCGCCGATAAGCTCCTGCTTGGGGGCGGCTGCGGAGCCGACGCCTAGCAGCGCCACGGCGTCGCCCTGGTTGACGAACGAGAGCGTCGGGTACGCGCGCCGCGAGTCCCGCTTCCAGTACGGGTTGTCGGCGATGTCGCCCGCGGGGATGGTGACGGGGTCGTCGTACAGCATGGGGTCCGTGCCGCCGGGGGTAGGCCAGCGGTAGGTCGGGTTGAGCGGCACGCCGCTGCTGCGGTTGGGGTCGATAGCGAACGCGCGGCGGACGCGGGCCCAGACGCCGGTCGGCTCGAGGGTGTATTTCTAGTAGGTGAGAGTCCTGACGTTAGAGAACTGCTATATGGGGGGCATGGGCCTATGAAGATGGCCAGCCAAAGCAAGGCCATTGACCCGCGCAATTGGGGCGGACGCAGGGGAGTATTACCTGGCTGATGCTCACTGCACCTCCGGCAGCTTTGACTACTGCTTTGGAGGCCATGGTGGCTGATTTGACACGGCAATTCTGGTTGGTGATTGAGATGTTCGTCTTGAGGTTGAGCTTGGCTGGATATTGAAAGCAGGCCGAGCTTCGGTAGATCAGCCGAGAATTTGCCGATCCACCTTAGGGACTTGGTCGCCGGATGTGCTGCTGCTCAACCAACATGTCTCCTTCACAGACCAGCAATAAGTAATTAAAAAGTCGGAATTGCCAGTGTACGACTATTCCTACTCGTAATGGACTAAGTCAAAGTTGCTGCATTGTTCTCATTTCGACGCCGATAGTCAAAGCCCCTGAGAAGTATCTCGGCAAGCATCTACGTTATATCCAGTCACTTTCAGTCTGCCTTGATGAGCTGGGATATTTGATTTGTTTGATTGAGGGTAGTGTGAAAATGCTTCATTTCGCATAACACCAATGATCTCCTCCCATTGCTGCATTATACAGGTGACCATGGTGACTAATAGCACATATTACTCGTATCGTAACCCGAAGCGGAGAATGGGGGCCACCACTCCCTAATATACATTGCCCAAGACTCTTCTTCGCGATGTCTAACTGGCGAACTTCTTGCTCAACATCGTCAGCACCTTAGGCCTTTCCTACCGAAAGCAGGAACTGGCCACCACCCTTGCCGTTTCCACTGGGCAGGTAGGCAACATTGGGGTTAGTCGCCAGCGTCTGGGCAATCTCTCTGCTAGCCTCGATTCTTCGAAGCTGGAGCAGACCGTCACCAGCCTTGGCAATGGCCTTGCTAATGGTCTCGGCGCTTTCGGCTTCACCCTCGGCGCGAATAACGTTGGCTTGACGCTCCTGCTCGGCCTTCTCGACAATGAAGCGCGCACGCTCGGCATCCTGCTGGGCAATCTGCTTCTGCTCGACAGCCTTGGTGAACTCCTTTCCGAAGGTCATGTGGGTAATAGAGACATCCTCAAGCGCAATGTTGAATTCAGATGCGCGCTTCATCAAATCTGACCGGATGCGGTTGGAAACAGCCTCACGTTGCGTAATGAGCTCTGCGGCATCGAACTGGGCGACAATAGACTTTAATACTTCGTTACCGATGGAGGGCAAGACTCTCTCATCGTAATCTGTTCCAAGATTCTATGATATCATGTTAGTGGAAGTTGTGTAAAAGGCTACTGTAGACACAGAAGCTGGACCAGCGAGCGCATGGTGTGCAAGCTGATCCTGTCAAGGTTCTGCTCACCTGGTAGATCTTGGGCAGCGACTTGACGTCGGGACGGTGCAACACTCGCAGCGTCAAGCTGACCATCTGTAAATCCTTGCTACCCGTCGTCGTGGCAATGTTGCGCGGCTTGGTTCGGACGTCGAAATGGATGGCTCGCTGTAACCAGGGGACGAGGAAATGTGTGCCTTCGCTGACGACATCCTCCTTCACACCTTGCAATCTGTCGAAAATGACGGCTCTGGTTCCTCCACGGACATCGTACATGGCCTGCTGGGCCAGGGCGGCCGCGCCAAAGATGGGGAAGCCGTAGCGGTAGACGGCGCCAAGGATACGGGCCTCCATTTCAGCGACGAGGTTTCCGAAGCTGGAAGTTATGTAGAAAGTCGATTTGGTTTTCGACTCCGAGGACAGGCACTGTCGTTGGCCTTTTTCTACAGCTTGCTGGCGAGTTCTCAAGTGCAGCTGGGGAACGAAGCTGGAGCTCTTTCGATGATGGGGTGGATTGCTTGCTTGCCTATGGGGCCAGTGCTTCAGTGCTTCAGTGCTTCTGCTCTAGTAGCTGGAGCTGCTAACCTTCTTCTCGTTAGGCGTAGCGGAACAACCTAAAAAGCCCGGGGCGCCTGTCTGCCTGTCATTTTTTGCTTACTCTCCCTCCCAAGCAGAAAACGGACAGAGCCGGAACAACCTTTCTCTTCCAGGGAGTCTAGCCTCTTTCGGATAGATTCAAGCTCTCTCGGATTCGCGCCTTGTCTTCACTTTTGGACGTCGCAAACCTCCTGCTTCACACGACACACTGCACACTTCAATTGATCGCCCCCAATACGTCAATTGACTCTATTCCGACAAAATGAAGCCTACTCAGATGCTCCGCGCCGGAGGTGGCGACGCTCCCATCGGCAAGTACGGAAAGTGAGTAACGCCCTCCCGCAAACCGGTGCGGCTTTTTGCTTCGGCAATATCACACAGTCCACGACGACGACATCCAGATCCAACAAACAAAGACTGATCTCCTTTATCTAGGTACCTCGGTGGCTGGGGTAGCTTCGGTAAGTGAAAAAAAAACCCCAGAAGATACGATTCAATGCCCGGCATCTCTCGACAACTACCGATGGATTTATCTCCCTGCAACAAAATCTCGAAACGGAGACGGGGAGAGTTTGTGTGGGCAAAGCATGCCTGGGAGATGGGATTGGATGGCCCGGAATAAAGCTGCATAATCGTGCTTTTCGCCTGGATTGCAGAAATACTGACGGCGTGTTCCAATTCACAGGCGGCTCCAAGCAGCGCGGCATCATCACCTACGGCCTGAGCGCCAACCGACAGAACCCTCTGGCCGGCGCCGCCCACGCTGCCATTTTCAACAGCTGGCGCCGATTCCGCGGCCAGATTCTCTACGTCGCTCCTCCTATGATCTTCTTCTACTACGCCATGGACTGGGCTACTGAGAGGTACGGATACAACCATACTGAGTCGAATAAGGAGGAAATAGTTGACAACTAACACGAAAAACTCCAGAAACCACTACCTGAACTCCAAGCATGGCCGACATGAGTTGGGCGATGCCGAGTAAGCTTGGTCACGTATATCACCAGCTTATGAGAGTGGAACGAGGAAAGAGGACGCTGTGTGGATGTATAGATCAACACGTGTATACCATTAGACTGGGTCCCTTCAGCAGGATACCAAAAAAGACTCGTTCAGTTTAACCAAATTAGCCCTCTATTCCCCCCCCTAAACACCCACGGCTAAGGTTTCGTGATGTTGATGAGTTCCCTGAGTGACAGGCCGTGGTTCGGTCAGCAAGGCGCGGTGTATCCCAGCCATTCTGAGAATCGTATAGATGCGTCAGACATAGGCTCGAGTACACGCCGATCTCGGAAAATGTATACAGATTCAAGTTATTGATCAGTTCTTGGAGGCAAATGAGCCCCTACTCGGAAGCTATTGTGGTATTGTATTACATGATTCCAAGCATCTTTTTTTTTTTCGCAAGCCATTAAACGCCGTCGAATGCATTCTCTCTGTCCCCTGCCACCACCCCCTGATGACCACTAGACTAAGCTCTCACCCTCACAAGATAATGCTATCCGCCTGCTCCAGCCACAAATTGGCCAAGTCCTTGGTCAGACCGAGCCGAATGGTCTTCAGGATATCCGCCGAAGAGCTGGTCGCCAGCACCTCCGTTCGCCAGTCCCAGCTTCGCTTGATGGGCCCCTTGAGAACGCCGCTGTTGCGTATCGACTTGTGCAGCTGCGAGGCCACCATCGAGCTGCCGGTCATGACGAAGCTGCCGCCGAGAGACGAGGTCGACATCTTCATCAGATCTCCAGGTGTGGACCCCTTTCCTTGGCCTGAGGATAGAACGATCTGGAAAAAGGCATCCGCTGCCTCGTATACCCTGGAGCCGACCGTCTCAACGTCCTCGACAGCTTTGAGGAGCGTGTCGATTTGCTCCAGAGTGATCACCGTAGGGCTGTGGTTCACGAAGATGGAAGCTTCACCAAGCAAAGCAAGGATGAAATCTTCACTGACCACAGCATCGCGCGTATCATCGTACAGACCCCCGCGGATATTGTCGTCGGCACTGGCAACGACAAAGGTCAAGGCGGTTGCTGCTTGCTGACGGCGTGCCAGCGAGACGGATGTGCTCTTACCATTGCCGTCTCGAAGCTCATAGAATTTCCGTAGTGTGGCGTATCCGCTGAGCATCTTGCCCAATAGCTCTGCTGCCTCCAAGTCTTGCTTTGCGAATTGCTCTAGTGTCGAAGTGCGTTCCTGAAGAAGACTCTTCAGCCTGGCATCCAACTCACTGTCGGGTGGATAAGTGGTGGATTCGGCGAGAGAAATCGACATGAGGCCATTAAGCACGTCTCGAATCTTCCCAGGACGATGAGCTAGGGCGTAGTACCAAAGCATCTCTCCAAAGCGGAAAGTATCTTCCTTAAGCACATCACCATATTTCTAGTCTATGTTAGTATACGTTCTACTTTGTCAGGCAAATGAGCAAGACTTACCTCGGCCGTATCTTCGGCGAAGTTGATCATGCCGAGATCGTTAAGAAGGGCCCAAATCTTGTCCACGGTATCGTGGCTGTCAGGCTCGATCTTCTCAAGAATGTCGTGTAGCAAATCATTGACCAGGTCTTCTGAACGTTCAGGAGAATCCATTCGACCGACGACTTGGACGGCCATCTCCCATCCATCACGAGTGACGCGAGTCACCACGCCACCTCTCTTCTTGATAGATCCCGTAAGCTGCTTAATGTCATTAAGTCCTCGCGCGTACGAAACTAGCGTAGAGTCCTTCACGCCATCTTGGTTTGCGCCCATACTCTGGTTCATGCCTAGTACTTCGAGGTCATCAGCATCGAAATTATCCATGGAGATGAGGTTCTGAGGCTCAGGCGGAGGTAACCAGCGTCCTAGCGAAGCTACCTCGGAAACAGCAGACGCGACGGGAAGGGACCATGAGCTCAGAAACCCGACAACACCATCAATGTTGCCTTCGAAGACACTAGAAATGCACACCTCGACGGAGTCTAATCCATTGAAGTGGAAGTCCGATTCCATAGCCGCGTGGAAACACTGTGCCAGCCGGTCCAGTGCATCGTCTTTCGGCGAGGGCTCGCCCATGATAGACTGTGATCTCGACAAACCCAACCTCCGGTTATGATGGCCGTCATCCCACCAACCGAAAAGACCGATTGTTGCCTCGCACCAATCTTGAGCTCCAGCTGTGATGGCCTCAATGTCACCGATTAGGATAGAGTAGAGTGATTGAAGAGACTCATACACATCCCACGGCAGACGACTTTGAGCCTTCCTGGCGAGTCTTGCCATTGCACCATGGCCATCTACAGAATCGCCAAAGTCAGAGCCACCAAAACGACTTGAAGGGGGTTGAGGCTGGTCCTTGCCCTCGGCGAACTGGACAAGGCTCTCCTTTGCTGCGGCCGCCTTCAAGCGGAACAAAGTCCAATTGCTTTCTTGAATGTCCCAGTTGGAATCAGCCGCGCCTGGACACAGCTCCATGATATAACAAGCATCTTCAATGACCTTTTCGATGTTCTTCAGAGGTTGGCCGGTGTAAGCAGGCTCTCCGCGGGATCCTTTCCTGACTTGGTTCCACCCGGCATTGCGAAGTAACTTGATAGCTGCTTTGATGTCACCACGAATCAGGGACATATAAATAGCCTGCCAAAACAGACCATGCGATGCTGGGCTTGGCCTATGGGCGAGAATGCTGTCCACTTCTCCATCGCTGGGGTTATGGTACTCGTGTTGCCATTCGAACAAAGTCTGCGGCAACGACATTGGCTTGTAGTTGCCGAATGTATCCTCTTCAGGGGGTGCGTGATGGATGCGAAAGACCATGGCGGCTATGAACGCGGCTTTCTCGAATGCTGTCGAATTGGGTCCAGGGCCGATAGTCGCGCCATGCTCTTCGTAACTCTTGGGCAAAGATTTGGCGTATGGCTCCCATATGTCGCGGACGAGATAATCCGCTGCTCCAGCCAGAGTCATGTCCAACTTGTCGGTGTCGTCTTCGGCGCCTACACCTTCGTCGTACAAACGAGCGATAACCTCCTCGGTCTGAAGAATGAGGTTATGGGGTTCTGATATCCGCGCATGACCAAGTTGAGTGAACAGGTCTTTGGCGACAGCCGAATATTTCGAGTCCCTGCGGCGGCCGAAAAGGGATCGCATGGACGATGCACGGAAGATGTCGCCGGCCTCTTTCTGCATCCGTTGGTTCGCAGCTGGTGTGCCCATCAGGAGGTCCATGGTGTTATCTCCTCCGAGAAGGTTACCGCTGTAGTCGGTGGCTTCCATCTCCCTCACCAAATCATCTTCGATGTCGTAGTCTCCTTCATCTTCCACCATCGGGTCCATGTCGTCGCTTTCACCATCGGCATCCTCTTCATTGTCCTGGTCGTCGAACTCTTCGTCTTCCTGTGCACCCATTATGTCGTCTTCCTCCTCATCCTCCTCTTCTTCTTCATCCTCGTCATCGTCGCTATCGAAGTGCATGCCGTAAGTGCCCGGTCGCGAAGCAGGGGCCGCGGTGTCGACATCTTCGTCCGAATCTTCCAGGTCGTCTAACACGGAATAGGAATGCTTTCCGAGCCCCGAGGGTTGGCGGGTAGTCGTGCTCCCTCGAAGAGAGCTGCCCAGGGGAACATTGGCTGTCCTGCGAGACTTGGAAGCGCCGCCGATGTTTGGTCTGCCGAAGTTGGGTGCCTTGATCTTGCCTGCCATGGCCCCAATAGAGGATGTTAGATAGGATGGCGAGGGTTCACCCATGGGGGTGAAGGAGGGAGCCGGAGACGGCGCTGGTTGCTCGCCATTGTAGTATGCCTGCTTCCTCTCTGGAGTGGCGGGCGAGCTTGACTCGGGCAATCGGTAGGACATGGCGATGGGTTATTAGGCGATCGATAAGGTGTTTTGGTCAACAGGCTGGGACACCTCGAGAAGATGTTGATGTTGATCTGCTTTGGCGCATTAAAAAAAGGAAAGAAAAAAGATGCGCCGGTATCAAAATGGTGACTTCGGCCACCTCGAGCTGTGTGGTTGCGTTGCGCCGAAAAGGTCAATAACAGCGTTGGTCAAAATTTATTTACCAGAGTCGCGAAACTGGACTGGGCCGCATCAAATTGCTGCTCGATTGAAGCTTGACGCGGTTGGCCAGTCGGTGCATGTTTTAGTGCCTAAAATAAGCGATTCTCGAGCTGCAAGTGGAGGTCAATGGAAGGTTATGTACTTTACAGAGTACTCACAGGCCTTTCATTGATTGGTAGGCTTTCAAGCACTTGACATGCATGCATACATTATAAATGTATGCTTAAATGCAGGCATCGATGTACAACTTCCATGTTTTTCTTTCCTCGTACGCTCTTTAGCACAATATGTACCTGCATCACGTTCAGTAGGAGTAGATATGTAGAGATGGGAAGGCAGGCTCTTGACAACGGAGCAATTGGTTATATGGCCAGCTACGTGCTAGGAACATCAAGGAATAGAGCCAATGCAGCGCCAAGCCAGGTCCATGAACAGTTCCAAGGGATGGAGAGAAGGAAAAACACCCTGCTTGGTAGTAAACAAAGCTTCAGAAGTAAGTAAGTCGGCATTCCTCTTCAGCTTAACCCAGTGATCTACCACCTACTACTACACATTCCATAGGTGGTTTTGCCAGTCTGTCTAGCCTATAAGGTTACGGTGTATTATATCGTATATTAACTTAGGTGTACATGTAGACAAGCAGCCAATCCAAACATCGGTCAGTCGCAGATCTTTATACTCCTTAGACTAATCGGGCCTTCAATCCTTCAATCCCTCAAATACTTCAACACAGGTGACAGTGGTTTTATGATACGTCTTCCAGGCACACCGGATCAATCCATAAGCCCGCTCTGGCCCATTTGCGATCATTGATAGCATCATCATCGGTCCACGTCGTGTAAGCTCAGCTCAGCCCTGCAGTTACTTATCGAATTGATGAATCCGTCCATCATCCACCTTCTCAAACCCCCAATTGCTGAGCCCGTCCCCGTCCCCTTGCAACACGTAACCCTCCGAACTTCGGGTCCCCTGAGATCACGACCTCTGCGAAAAGCCTAGCTCCCGAATGCCTTAATGCCCTCGCTAAAAGACATCGCCTGAAGCCAGCCGGAATCCAGTTGCCAAGGGAGAAAGAGCCCTTTTTTTCTTGGCTGAGGTATTGCATTGTCTAACCATCAACTTTTCCCTAGTGTGGGACGCGCAACTAGCAGTTCTCCCCTGAAGCCTCTAAAGGCCTCTTAAAACCTCCAAGCCGCGATCCCCTTTAAATTTTGCATGCTGGCCTTTATCCGCCTCGTTTGAGGAAGCCCGAAATATGAATCCACAGGATAACTCTTCAAGTTTGGCGACAGCTATGGATTATAGCGGTGGTAGCATCAAGGCCGACCATCTCTGCGTAGTGGTACACGGTGTACGTTATCCAAAAACCCCTTGCTTGCCTCATCAATGTTACACAGCGGCACGCATCCTCCAACTGTACGCGACCGGTCACTAACCGCGGTTCACCTGCGCATAGTTATGGGGAAACCCCAATCACATGAAAACCGTAGTCAAGACTTTGCGAGACGCATATACCGACGACGATCTCTACATTCTACTTCCGAAGCGCAATAAAGGAAGTTCCACCTACGATGGCGTCGAGCGAGGAGGCGAACGCGTCTGCGAAGAGATCCAAGAAGAACTGAAGAAGATCGAGGCCAATGGCGGCAAGATCACCAAGCTGAGCGTGGTGGGCTACTCTCTTGGTGGCCTGGTCTGCCGCTATGCGGTCGGCTTACTCCATGCGAAGGGCATCCTGGACCAACTACGGCCGATGGTACGTGGACTACTCGCTCTGTGTCTTGCTGGCTCTGCTGTGTCTTGATGCTGACTTTCGGTCAAAAAAGAACTTCACGACATTTGCCTCGCCACATCTCGGAGTGCGGTCGCCTCTGCGGGGGTGGCACAATCATATCTGGAACGTGCTTGGTGCGCGGACGCTGTCTATGTCGGGCCGGCAACTATTCACCATCGACGACTTTCGAGACACTGGCAGGCCATTGCTCTCGATCATGGCCGACCCCGATTCGATATTCATGAAGGGTCTTGCGAGATTCAGGCGAAAGACGCTCTATGCCAACATCGCGCATGACCGAAGTGTCCCTTACTATACCGCTTGCATTGCCAAGACGGACCCCTATCGCGACATTGAAAAGGTCAAATTCAACTACGTACCCGGCTACGAAGAGGTCGTCCTAGATCCCATCAACCCCGTCAGGCCGAGCCTCAAGCCCGATGGCATGACGTTTGAATCTTTCACCAACAATGGCTTGTGGTATCTCAAGAACGCGCCCAAGATCACCCTCATTGCGGTCTTCATCCCCATTGCCATCGTCGGATACCTGCTCAACTCGGTCATCCAAAACTCTCGCAGCTCGAAGCGTATCCGGCTCCACGAGAGCGGCCTGGCAGGCATTGAGCCGGGCAAATACCGCGTACCCATCATGATGCAGGAACTGCGGCAAAAGGTCGAGGACGCCTACGAGGACGTCAACAACTCGCAGAACCAGGAATACCTGGCCTCTTCCGACGACGACGAAAACGAAGGGGTGATGAACGAGAAGGACCGGAAGACGCTGGCTCGCGAGCGCCGCATGTCGCATCCGCAGTGGCCCACGCTGGCCCTCGCACCCTACCAGTTCGACATGATCAACCAGCTCGACAGCTTGGGGTGGCGCAAATACCCCGTCTATCTCCGCAAGAACCTCCACACGCATGCGGCCATCATTGTCCGGATGAACAAGGCCTCGTTCGTAGAGGGTTATACCGTCATGAAGCACTGGATCAAGGAGGAATTTCTGGTCTAAGTGGTGAACACTCCGTCTTTGGTCAGTTTTTGGCGCTCATAGCATAGCGAAGGTGTTTTCGGAATACGCGTGGCAGCGCGGGTAAACACATTCAAAGGTCTGTAGTCTTCAAGTAGCAGTAAACAAGGGGCAACTTTTGGGAAGAGGGCTTAATAGGTATAGACAGACAAACAAGGTTGTAGAATAGACAGTATAGAGCTTTTACTTACTTTAGCTTAGTTAATCATTGGCAACTTGACTAATTATTAAATGTTTTCTTCTGATACAGACAATACTTCAAATTATTTTACTGTTCACATGTGTCTGGTGATTATAATGTTTCTTGCTTTTCTTTCTCTTCTTTTTTTCTCTTCTTTTGTTTTCTTTTTAAATCTGATGACCTCACCTATCTGTATACTTACGTATTGCACTGCCAATAGCCCTTGATTCTACCTACCTAAGGCTGCACAATCTCCATCAAAAGGGTAAGGGTGGACCCCTACCGTTAATCTGCAGGGGTCCTATAGCGTGCATACGTAAACTTGGAAGCTACCCCGATCCAACCAGAAACGGGGCCCCAGAACCCTTTTTCCACTGTACCACTCACTGCACTGCTATTGTAGATCTGCAATCGTGGACCTGCTACATGCTCGGCCACCATGCACGACACTTGAGAACCTCGTCGCGACTACCACACGCCATTGCAAGATTTCTCAACGCCATGTCGCCTGCGGCGTCTCCTCCCCAGCAGCTACGCCGTATAACGCGTAGCTCGCTGGCTCGCTTCGCGTATCAGAGCGACGCGACGACGCCGCAAATCGCCGATATCGAAGATGTCGTCTCTAACGGCAGCATGACAGATACGATAAAGCGGAAACGAAAGCGCGCCGTAGAGTCTGCTTCGATCAAGCGCGAGAGCAAGTCCACGACAATTAAGAAAGAAGAGAGTGAAGAAGAGGACGACGACGAGAAAGTCGCACCCACCCCCAACCGACGCGCCCGCAAACCTGCCCGCAAGATCATCGATCCCGACACCAATACAGCAACCGTCGCACCGCCCTCCGACTGGGAAGAGATGTACGACCTCGTGAAGGCGATGCGCCTGACGGGCCCCGCGAAAGACGCCGCCGTCGACACCATGGGCTGCGAGCGCCTCGCCCTGCCGACGGCCTCGCCACGGGACCAGCGCCTGCACACGCTGGTGGCGCTGATGCTCTCGTCGCAGACTAAAGACACGACCAACGCCGTCGCGATGCGCCGGCTGCAGACCGAGCTCCCGTCCTACGCTCCCGACGCCGGCGAAGACGTCGCCCCGGTCGGCCTCAACCTCGAGAATCTGCTGGCCGTGGACCCGGCGAAGCTTAACGAGCTGATCTGGATCGTGGGCTTCCACAACAACAAGACCAAGTACCTGAAGCAGACGGCCGAGATCCTGCGGGACACCTGGGGAGGCGACATCCCCGACACCATCGCGGGGCTGACGTCGCTGCCCGGCGTGGGGCCCAAGATGGCCCACCTGTGCCTCAGTTCCGCCTGGGGCCGCACCGAGGGCATCGGCGTCGACGTGCACGTGCACCGCATCACGAACCTGTGGGGATGGCAGCAGCCCGTGAGCAAGACGCCCGAGGAGACTCGCCTGGCTCTGCAGAGCTGGCTGCCGCGCGACCGCTGGCGCGAGATCAACTGGCTCCTCGTCGGCTTCGGCCAGAAGGTCTGCCTGCCCGTCGGCCGCCGCTGCGGCGAGTGCGAGCTCGGCCTCCGTGGGCTATGCAAGGCGGCCGACCGGGGCAAGGTGATACAGGGGCGCAAGGTCCGGCAGGAGACCGCGTCGTTGAAAGTGGAGCAGGTCAAGACTGATGGTGACGATGGAGATGGATTGGTCCTCAAGGAGGAGTATATCAAACGGGAAGAGGAAGACGCAAACACATTGGACATGGGCATCGGCGAACCACCTAAGGAGGAGGTTAGAGTAAAAGAAGAGAATAGCCCGGAGCAACCCCCATCAAAGAGGCAGACTCGGAAGGGCCGGAATTAATAAGATATGTAACAGTAACGAAGAAGCGTGCGTGCAATTTGTACATTATTAGGTCATGTAGAATGGCATCCAAAATCAATATCACGGGATGTGTACATATGGTCGAGAATTGTCATTGTGTTACTAAAGGGCAGCGGCTGGTTTGAAATTGTTTAAAAAGTTGAAGTCATCCAAGCAAACACAGGAAGGGGTCATACCGCCCAGCAAATGGGGAAAGTAAGGGTTCCTGCATTCGTCTATATACAAATGTATGGTAGGAAGCGGTGTAGCGTCTGCTTCCGCAAAGGGGGAAGCCCCTCAATACTCCCCCGTTCTCGAGATGATCACAGGTCTGAGCATAATCCACCTGCGCCTCGCAAAAATAGAATAAAAGCATCCGAATGAGCCTCAACATGTAAAGAGGCCCCAAAAATCCCTAAGACGCCATGCGATCCTGTGTAAATGGTACAGTGCTTATAGCTGGCGGGAAGCGCCAGACGTAACCTCCGTTTCACGGCTGCCCTCGTGTAGAGTCGAGTGCGGTGATTCGTGTGTCGGAGCAGTTACGGTGTAAGGTTGAGGGAGAAGGAGCGGTGTGAAGGTGCGTGGCATTCATTCGGTCCCGCGCTTGTTTCTGGACATCTTTGTCTTTCGAGGGATGCAACAAATTGATGGCGAGGGATGGCGAAGGGTTGCGTATCGCCCCGCTCCAAGGTGATCAGGTAGATAGGTGTATGGTAGCACCCATTCCAATTCAGGGAATCGTTTTCTCTATGCGACCTTGATCACTTGCGTACGCTCCGACTCGAGTTGAGCAGCATTCCGATCGTGGGACTCTTTCCTGCACTGGATGGTTTCAAAAGTAAGTTAGCCAAGGATTCGTCATCACTCTCGCTGAGAACCTCATCGAGCCCGACCGCCCACCAGGGGACGGCGGCAAAGAGATCGAAATCATCCTGGCTGGGGATACTTACGTCTTCGAGACCGGAGCATTTGTGGTCCTCGGGTAACCGGTGCTTGGCGCAGTAGTGGCCGGAGCAGAATCCGCAGTCACCAAACATGCGCTGTGCGGCCTCCTTGCACGCAGGCTCGGACTGACCAGCGACCTTGAAAGTGCAGCGAATCTTCTTGGGGGCCATCTTGACGTTGAGTTTAGATCGTTCGTTCAAGTTGGTTGCGAGAAGTCGAGTCGATGACGTGGACGGTGTAGATTGCACGATTTGTCGAACGACCGTTGCGAGAGTGTGGTGTGTCGAAGAGGTAGTGATGATGGTGGTGGGTGTGGTGGACGCCGGTGGTCGAAGACAGTGGCTGCGTGGAAAGGGATGCGTTGGTAAAGTTGGGAAGGAAGATGAATGAAAGGGAGGAATGAATAATAAAGCGGAAAGAGAAAAAGAGGTCGCAGGCCCGAGAGGTCAGAGGCAAAGAAGGGCTTTTAATAATAGAGTAGGCAGGCGCGGGAGTCAAGCCGGTAAGCTGTAACCTGGTGGAGAAAGGTGCAAGTCTAGGGTGGCCAGGACCATGACCGGGACATACATATACATGGACCAGGAGAAGAAGGCAAAGGAAGGCGAGAGGTAAGAGGTGAGAGGGTGATGAGAAATGACTGAGTGACGGGACGAGTCACACGATGCGGGCGGACTAAAGACAAGGGCAAGGCAAGGGTATTTTAGATGAACCCAGGTTTAAGCCTCAAAAAGATCAATTTATTTCCTTGGAGTGCACCGAGATGGAGGTAGTTGTAGTCGTAGTCGTAGTCGATACGGTACATATGTTAGATACTGGTACACGCACACGCACGCACACGCACACACACACAATGAATGCCTGCAGGTTGCGCTGCATACGTACACGGAAATAGTTACCTTATCATCGACCCGTCAGGGTCACGGGGGGTGCAAGTAGAGAAGTAGACAAGTAGAGGGACTAGGGTGGCTGTAGTCTACCACTACATATTCCATGGTCGATGTAGACAACGGAGACAGACAGACAAGGTCGAATCCACTAGAAGCCAGTCCCATATGTCCGTCCCGGGGAGCGGCGAACATTGAGCATTACTACGTACATTAATAAACGGACTGAGCAAACTGGAGAAAGAGATTCAACAATGAACCTACTGCTGCTATTAGACAAAGCAGAAAGCATAAAGATACCATCAGTAGAGTAGAGGCTGTATGTAGTCAGCTCGGCACTGCATGCAACCGCAACTTGGTGTCTTTTCCAGAACAGGTGCTGAGGGTTATGTTATGCGTGGATTTATTGGCAAACCACTTGCTCGCTTTGGTCAGCTCACCTGCCCGCCTGTCTGGGGTGATGTCTTGCCAGCTTGCCCCCAATCCGAGGCGGTGATGGTCGAGATTGAAGAAAGCCGGCTAATGGCCAAAAGGTCTCAATGGTTCTGGGAGGGACCCCCCCTCCCCCCTGGCAGTGGGCCAGGGTATCAGGGTATTCAAGGTAGCCGTGGCGATGACGACTTTCCTCTCCAGCCAACCTGGACAAGGCTCCGAAAGCGGGAGGCGGAGGCGAACCAAGCACCAAGCACCAAGCACCAAGCCCATTACGCGCGCAGAAGTCTTTAAAGGAAAGGCTGCAGGCTGCTGCTGGCTACTGCTGCTGGGGATGGGGATGGGGCACTTCGCTTTTAGCAGCAACTTGGTGCTTGGGGATTGGGGGTTGGGGATTGGGCTCAAATAATTGGAAAGTCGGTATGTCATGTAGGTGCAGGTGGTGGTGCATGCTGCATGTATGTATGTGTATGTAAGTACGTACTGTAGCGAGGGTAGGAGGTTGTATGTACAGTTTTCTTTTTTGGAGACCTCATGCTCGGGCTTGGAGAGACTTGCAGTGGATCGCAAGCGCGGCTCCATATATCATCGACGCTGGGTGGGCATGGGAATTCTTGGATTTGGGATCATTCAACTGTCTAAGGATCTAGGGGACCAACAGTGGATAATTCCGACCTTACATACCATCCATTACATACCACCAAGTGCCACCTAGGATGCGTACATAGGTTATGTACCTACCTAACCTTCCCTACCTTACTTCCATCCTGACATACATACACGTAGCAGTTGATGCATTCAGGAAAACTCTTTCATCGTGACATACATACATACATACATACATACATACATACTTACATATACTGGACACCGGAGCTTGGATTGCGCTTTTACTTGGAGGCCACTGGCTGGCTGTACATACTCGGTATCGGCCATTTGATCATTGATGGGTAGATTGGTCACTGTTGGGCTGACCAGACGGATGGGGTGCCAGTAGTATATGCATGTGCAGACGACTGGTTGCTGCTGTACTTATAAGGAGGTGATAGGTATATCCCGGATTAGCAAATGAACATCGCAAATCCACATCAATGATCCTGTTATCGACTGGAATTTTTGGGGTATGCGTATGCAGAAGGAAAGCATGTTGGCGACAACCGTTCCGGTACAAACACGACCAGCTGCCGCTTTGTCTAATAGCACTGTAATGAAACTTGTTTCTTCCTTCCTTCTCGAAAAGACGCCCCGGCCAGTTACGTCCAGATTGGTCTGGTTTGATCGCCTCGGGCAATCCGAGGAATAGACGAAGTCTAAGAACAACGGCCGGCGCCAGCCTTCATCATTCATCATACTGGGTCTTTTGGTGAAACTCGGACGCGATGTTTCGAGTTGGCCCATTTGACAACACCATCGAAACCGGGGGGAGGGCTTTCCCCGACAGGTCAGATGTCTATGCAAAGGGCAATCGACGTATGCATTACAATTTACGAGGTCCCGGTCTTTGTCGGTCATTTCCATGCCAATCCATCGGATCCAGACTGTCTTGGAAGCTACTAGGTTAGTTAGTAGGTAAGCAACTTGTCGGTTAGCCTGCCGGACTAGTGAAGCGGAATGGCAGAGCAGTTCTCCTCTCTTTATTCCATATTAACCTACTGATGATTGCCCATCAATGGATTTGCCTCGATGTCTTTCTGGCGAGCATCTGATCTGTCATTGCCCAGGCATTGCAACCGGCCCGGAAAGCAGTCCATGGCCAGCTTAAGACACCTGCGAAGGTCCATTGGTCGGCCTATTTCTTTCTCCAATAGGCAAGGCTCTTGTTTGCGAGTATCGCTGTATTCGTATAGTGAAGGACGTTGTTAGTCGATTGGCATACAGTGGTTTATTAATGCGCCTATGGGTACGTGTATATAGGCCAATGCGACATGCGCCGCCCAGGCCGCCGCTAATGCGTTTGATTCGGTGGCATGACAAGAGGGAGGGAGATACGGTCTCAACCTCAGACCAGACCGTATCATGGTAACTCCAACTCTTTACATCCGAGAAAGGCAGGTCTGCCCAAAGCTATCTGTATTTGTTGTCTTCACATCAAATCAACATCAATGCACAACTTGAACAGACAACTGCCGTCCCTGGGTTAGGCATGGTGCCTCCTTGGTCATCGTATTGTGAGTGAGGGTATAGTTGGTGGGCCATTTCCCCGGGCTGATGGAAGGAAGAGGTTGTTCGAAATCAGTCAAGTCAGTTCGATCGTATCACTCTTTGTTGACTTCGGATGGGTCTGGACCGGCCGTCTTGTCCCTTGACCGGCCGGCTTTCGTTGGAGATGCTAACCGTTCATGCCGTACCGCTAGGCTGCAACGAGAGCAGGAAAGAGTACATCAGCAGCATTGGGTAGGCAGGTATCAATGAAAGTGTATACTAACGCCTTCGAACGCGCTGGTTGGTGTGTTCAGGAAATCTAGCTAGCTGTCTTGCGATGGCTTTGCAGCGAAAAGCGTACAGTACAGCGGACACCCCTGGCTGCATGAGACGTGGTCGACTATTGGCATCGAGGCGCTAAACCAGGCGGTTGACTCGTAACATCGTGGCTCTAATTAAAGTCCACAGATCGCCCTCGAGTCGGACGATCGTGTCCATTTGGTCTAACGGAGATGCGCCCAGGTTTTTGGGGTCATGATAAAGAAGGCTTATCCGACAAGGGGCGTTTCCGAAATGCCGATTTACCCAAGGCTCGCGAGATAACCCGTCCGTAAAAGGTCTCGGGAGCAAGGTTGTGTCAGATGTCGTTGTTGGGATCCGTCAATTGCTGGTTGGTCGGACTAGATCATCGCCCTGCCGCACGCACTACAAGACAAGTAAGTGCAGTAGTTCCTTATAAAACGTGGACGTACCAGGCGGTCGTCTATTAAACCCACCAAAGCGGGTTGTCTGTTCATCGGTTGTCCACGACGGGGCGACGCTTACTCCGGATGACGAAGCATTTACTACTTGTATGTCGTAGAGGCCTCTCCTACCTATGTAATGTAGACTCCATGATCCATCCATCTCCGACTTGACTCTGGCCTGCAGTAATGGTAATTCATGCCGCTGCATATGCGCATGTAAAACCTCACCCCATGAGCTTAGGTAGCCACGACAGATGAAGCATGCGATCTCCAGTCGGCTCCCGCTATCGCGAGGGACTGCCTGCTCCAATTGTGCATGCGTGCATGCGCAACTCTAGAGATAATCAATAAAAGCCATCCGTCAGCCAAATGCGCTACCTTATCAACCTTGCCCTGTGGCGCGATTCTCGGTTGAGACGCCGGGCTGCCACTTCCATCATGTGGGCGGTTTTTGCCTTTGGACCGTCTCCTATCCAATGCGTGCCACACAACCACGAACAGTAGCCATGAATCGGTGCAATGCGGCTAGCGATGCAGCCAGGGTTCTTCAGCCAGTTCATGTGTGCGACTAAGACGACAACGACGACGACGAAGACTGCCAACAACATCGGGGTCTCACTCCCACGGAGACCACTAACTCCACGCAATTGCGAGGGGGATGCGAGGGAAATGCGAGATACGGCCAATGGCCCAATGCATCAACCGTCAACTCTCATTTCTGAGGTAAGCAAAGCAATTATCATGCTACATAGCGAAAACGTCAAAACGCCGTAAGCATGACAACACCAACGGGGTGCTTCCCGTTGTACAGATCGCACAATATCCCAATTCGGAGTATGCCTCGCGAGATGGACACTCTTTTGTTGATCTTACCGGCTACGCAAGACCCGTCAATCTCACACCACGTATGGCTCGTGAAATTTTTCATGTTCAGGAGAGGAAATCGTGCTCTGGACGGTTCCACTGATCAGATCGGCAATATCCTCTTTGGTTTTGAGCGATAAAACGTCAGCCGTGAAGACAAACGATGATGTAAATGAGTGGGGTTACACATTCGGGAGAGCCAGACTGAAGCGGGAGTTCGCCGATATGGCTGCGTCAAGATTCTAGTAGTACTATAGACTTATTATGCTGTATCCCACAGATTCCGTCACAGTTGACCGATAGTCCAATGGCATTCACGACCGCACAAACGAATCCATGCATGCATCAAATTGACCTGGGTATATGGCTGACCTGACTCAATTTGGCCATCCGGGTCCTTCATATCATATACTATGTACATTCACCGAGTCAACCAGTCCTATGAGGCTTTTGGTACTTGATCATTCTTTTACTCCTTCATCGTCACCACGCATCGAATGCAGTCTCCTGCCTTCATCTGCTCAAATGCGGTGTTGATGTCCTTGAGGTTCTCCCGGTGCGTGATGAACTCGTCAACCTTCAGCTTACCACCCAAGTAATCTTGGACGAGGTCAGGAAGCTGAGAGCGGCCCTTCACACCACCAAAGGCGCATCCCTTCCAGACACGGCCCGTGACCAATTGGAAGGCTACGAATTGTTAGCGACAGCTTCGATGGAGGCATATGCGGATTTCAACTTACGGCGAGTAGCAATCTCCTGGCCAGCGGCAGCAACACCGATGATGATGCTCTGACCCCAACCCTTGTGGGAGGCCTCGAGAGCTGCCCGCATGACGCCGACGTTACCAGTGCAGTCAAAGGTGTAGTCACAGCCGCCGTCGGTCATCTCGATGAGCTTCTCGACAATGGTCTGCCCCTCGAGCTTGCTAGGGTTCACAAAGTCGGTTGCGCCAAACTTCTTGGACCACTCCTCTTTGGTCGGGTTGACATCGACGACAATGATCTTACCAGCTTTTTGCGCCACGGCACCCTGAACGACGGACAGACCAACACACCCGGCACCGAAGATGGCAACGTTGGATCCCTCCTCGACGTTGGCGGTAATACGCGCAGCACCGTAACCGGTGGTAATGCCGCAACCGAGCAAGCAGGTTCGGTCCATGGGGGCATCTTGTTGGACTGCTACTACAGAAATATCCGCCACAACTGTGTACTGGGAGAAGGTAGAGGTACCCATGAAGTGCAAGAGCTCCTTGCCCTTGCAAGTGAATCGAGAGGTGCCATCGGGCATGACACCCTTACCCTGGGTTGCTCGGATCTTTCCACACAGGTTGGTCTTGCCAGACTTGCAGAACTTGCACTCCTTGCACTCCGGCGTGCTATCGCAAAGTGTTAGTGGGAAAGGACAGCAACAGCAGAGTAACCGCCATATGGTTGACGATTACGGGTAGGTCGAGAACTTACTAAAGAGCGACAACATGGTCACCAGGCTTCACATTGGTGACACCCTCACCAACGGACTCGACGATACCGGCACCCTCGTGGCCCAGAACAATGGGGAAAGCACCCTCGGGGTCCTTGCCGGATAACGTGTACGCATCTAGTCAAACAAAGGACTCCGCTTAGTTCCTAGCTCGGAGATGGCTCGGGATTGCTGGGAGTTTGCGCATACGCACCTGTGTGACAGACACCAGTGTAGTAAATCTGAATGCGAACTTCGTGAGCCTGCGGCGGTGCTACCTCGATCTCTTCAATGCTCAGGTCTTTGCCAGCCTCCCAGGCCACGGCAGCCTGGCACTTGATGGTCTGTTTGGTGGTGAACGGGACACAATTAGCTCTCTCTTTCTCTCTCTTCGCTCTCCAGCTGCCGCGGCGAGCTACCCCTCCCGGCGAGCGAGCTCGCGGGGTAAGTCTTCAGAGGGGGGGATGAATCGTACCTTGCCAACAGTATCAGCCATTGTCGTTGTGTTTGTTTGTGGTAAAGTTCTCGGTGTAGATGGTGACGGGTTTGGCAATGGCAAATAAATTAGTCCAGGAAGCAGCTTTTTATATGATGGTTTCGGGTGCAAGTTGGTTTCGGGCCAAAAGTCTTGCTTGATATCGGCATAAACTATCTTCTGAACCCCTCCACCTCCAACGTAGCCGGGGATATTTATTCCTACATTGGTTATTAGTGGAGCCCCCGGCAGTTTGGCCGTGGGTGCTGATGTCACGCCCTGGTAACAATACTGGACACTTAGATCGGCGTGTAGAAATATGGCCGGAGATAAGATATCGAGCTGGAGGCTCGATGGACGTACCAGATATGCCTGCTCATTGCATTGAAAGATGATTCCATTTGGAACAAGTATTTATAATATTCATATAATGTGTAATGCAATTGCTAGGTTTATACGGCCACTGCCAACTCTCTCCGTTCTGTGCAGTTGAGTGGTTTGATATAGCTGAGGGACATAGGATCCATTGAATGAGAGTGGTAAGAGGTACTGTATCTTGCTTTAAATCGGTTCCGCAGGTACCAGCCGCATGCGCAAACCTCGAGATTCCCATGGATAATACCTCTTTAAGTAGGCGAGTTACCCAATTGGTTTGGAGAAGATTTCTTCTCCTGCCTAAGCTACAGTATAAAACATTCAATGTGGTATAACCAAACATGTGCTCTTAGATCGTTTTCCCCATGGCGACTTTTTGGTCAAACATGAAGGATTGGTTTGCAGGTCTCTGCCACCTACAGCGTACAGCCTACAGTGTGAGAAGACGGTGTCAATGCGTTGCAGGGTCTCACATTCCAATCGTGGTGTGTGGTTAAGGTTACCGTGTTCCAATCCGATTAGGTATTCCCATTACAGTGCCGAAAACAACAAAGGACGAGCCGCATCTAGACGTCCACCCAGGCATGTCTTCTTGAGAACTGTGCAGCTTGATCATTTTGGAGTCGGCGAAGCGATTGCAGGAGCCGCTTAAAAATACTTAGAACTCCGTACAGAGAGAGAGAGCTATTGATACATTCAATAAACGTGGAAGGGACTCTAGTGGCGCTCTTGATCTTGATCTTGGTCTCGATCTCGTAAGCTGCAGTACTCCGGCAAAGATCTCCTGTCATCAACATCGATTGTTATCTCGTCCGGACAGTTGCGCGATTCGACTTTCTATTCATCTCGCTTGAGCAAATCTGGCCTTGACTGCTACCGTGGTGCCTGCAGTCACTGGTTTACATTCCACGCAGCCGATGACTACATGCGTGTGCACTGTTGAGAAACTGAGAAACGAATGTTTGCAATTGCAATCATCATCGCCGTCATCACATTCATCATGGCTTCATCTTTGGGCATGTTAAAGAGCCTGCCGTGCCCAAAAGGAAAGGACTGCACAGCCTTCCAGTGCTTGTTCAAGCATCCGGAGGACGACACTCAAGCCACACCGCATCAAGATACCATCACCGCAACTACCGGCGCAGGTGCTTCGGAGACCCCATTGGCAACATCTACCAACCAAGATTCGCCCAGAAAACGACAGAGGGTTACCAGTCCTGGGGTTGAAACGACAACTGCTCGCTCGACCTCCGAGAAGGCATCAATACCCCCAGTCCAGGCCATCTCTCCCCCGCCGTTGAAGCATAAGGGCTCTGCAGCATCGACACAGCCCGGAAAGCCCACCCCTTCTACCAAGAAGACAAAGATTGCACCACCAAAACCAGCAAATGCTGCACCAAAGAAAGTAGAGACTCTTAATGCCCGCCACCTCGGGAAAGCGCCTGCCAAGCATGATATGCGCAACAAGTTCCTGAAGGCACTCCACGAGCAGTACGCCAGGCTAAACTCACAGCTTAAGAAAGAGACCAAAGGCCAAGGCCCCGAGGCTGCTCTGGTCTTGTCAGATCAAGAGCTCATCGTGAAAGCTTTGGATGAGGAGGAGCATTACGCCGTCAAGAAATTGACGATATATAATAATGCGTTTAAGAACCGTATTATGCATTACAAGAAGATGGATCTTGCCCAGTGGAAAGAGGAGCGGCTGGCCTCGGTAAAGAAAGAATATGGCACTGGCGAGGAGCCCAAGCAAGGACCGAAACCTGTCGAGACTGGCCTGACCCCAGAACAGGAGGTCGGCTTTCTCCCGCGACTTCGTTACGACCTAGAGACGTTACAACATTTTGGCTACGTCGCCACTGTCCCCAAGGATGATGATATTGAGAAGGCCAAAAAGGCCGTGGCGGATTCAGGAAATTTCGAAGTCTGTGACCGATGTACCCGAAGATTCGCTGTCTTTCCTGGTCGTCGAGAAGAAGACGGAGCTCTGGCAACAAATGGTCCTTGCGTCCATCATCCTGGGAAGGTGTACTATACTCCTGGCGACCGAGTCACTGAGGGAACCAGGAAGTACCGGTGTTGCCACCAAGTCGTCGGAGATACCAACGGCTGCACCACAACGGAAAACCATGTCTTCAAGTTCACAGATCCTGCTAGACTAGCCAGTGTCGTCAACTATGTCAAGACACCTCCTAACCCCAATGTGCCCAAGGACAGAGCAATCAGCTTCGACTGTGAGATGGGGTATACGGTTTACGGCATGGAGCTAATCCGCATCACTGCTGTTTCTTGGCCTGCTGGCGAAGAGCTTCTTGACGTGCTTGTTTTGCCAGTTGGTACTATTATCGACCTCAACACTCGATATTCCGGAGTTCGTCCTGAGGACCTAAGAGAGGCGGAGCGGTGGAAGCCTGGAGATGACCACAGGCCCACTACGGTGCCTTCAACCGACCCCGAACAACTGCCTAAGCGAAACCTCAAGCTCGTGGGGTCACCCCAGGCTGCTCGCGACCTGTTCTTCACGTTGATCTCGCCTGAGACCCCAGTAATTGCTCATGGTGCAGAGAACGATCTGACAGCTGTCCGCGTCGTCCACCCCATGGTCATCGATACGATTCTTCTCTACCCCCATAAAAAGGGACTTCCGGCCCGCAATGGCCTCAAATACCTAATGGAGACCCATCTAGATCGCAAGATCCAAGTCGACGACACGGTGGACAAGATGCAAGGACATGATAGCGCGGAAGATGCGCGTGCAGCGGGCGACCTGGTTCGGTTGAAGGTTAAGAGGGAATGGGAGCTTCTGAAGCGGCAGGGTTGGGCCTTTGTGGGTGGTGAAATCCAGCCGCCATCCGAATCAGAGGCATGGTCCATCCCGGGAAAGAAGGGCAAAGCTCATTAAGCAGCAGTAATTACGTCTAGTATACTTCGTATGTTAGGAGAGAGTTCACGAGGTATTTCACAAAGGCGAATAAGCGATAAACAGAATTGAATGAACAGCGTCCTCCTAATCACAGCCCGTTGTGTTCTTTGATGAACCGGATGGCCTTGTATTTTCCACGTACCAAGTGAGCGTGAAGAGGACGATGGTTGGCCATGCTACCAAACACCTCCATGTCTGCGTGCTGACACAGTACCATAGCATATCTTAGTTTGCATACGAACATCTTTGATATCACACTCTCACTCGAGCCAGATATTCTCTCCCTGCCCTTGCGTCATCGTTGAAACCCACAACTCGGCGCCATCACCACCCTGCTTCGGGCGAGTGAACTCCCTAGCATCCTCCACGTCGACCGCGCCAAACTCCCCGTAGAGATGTGCGCAGCCGTCCATCGGACCCTCCCAGCGTGTCTTCTCAGAAAACCGGGGGCTGAAGCGCAGTTTGAGCACCCAGAGGCTGGCGGCTTGGGCGAAGAACATGTCAGCGATTTTAGGGACCTGGATTGTTGAAGTAGGCGGTGTATTAGTCAATCTTTTTATCTTATGATTCTCTCTGTTTCTACCAATACCAATAAACAAAAAGTGTCATTGCTTCTATCCCTGTTTTGCTTTTCTGACCAACTTACCTGTTCTGCATTGCTGAGGTGGATGAAGCCGTCTTGTTTGTCGAGATCGGAAGGAGGGTAGGTCTCCGGGATCGGAGAGGGCGGTGCGGTGGGGATGATCTTGTAGACGTATTTTGGAAGGGGTGAAGGTGGTGACCAAGACATTTTTTATCTGTAGCTAGTCTGATGCCTCTTTGATTTGAAGTATGTAGACAGATGGTTGATGAAGACAAATGTCTAAATTTTGCGACACAATTCTTATTTCGCGCGGTTACAATTCCGTACGGATGAGGTGGAGTGTGCTGACGACTTGTCTTCCCAACGACCACACGCGCCCACTTGACAACACCAATACATGGTCACATCCGCGTCGTTGAAAGAAAGAAAGAAAGAAAGTAACATGGTATAAATTGTGAATTAAAGTATGTCTGGTTTGGTATGTCACGCGATTTGGAATATACATCTAGGACAGGAGAGGCAAAGTCTATCAAGCAGTCTAATATTCTATCACGGCAATCGAGTTTAATAGGGCCTATGCCCGCCCAACCTTGAATGATAGAACCTAAATCAAGTTAGTTAGTGATCCAAAGAGAGATCTGATGAGTACAGAGGGACTTACATCATGCTTGCCGACCGCCACGATGTCGTCTTCGGAGACACGGGTGCCACCGATTCCTTCGACGTAGGCTATTGTCACATCACCCATCACCTTCTTCGCCACCTCGCCAACCGTGCTATTTCTCTTCACCAATACACAGTCTCTGAAGACGGCCTTCGTGTCGGACCCTGAGCTGAAGGTAGCCGTACTTCGCACCGGGAAGATGGGGACAAGTCCCAGCAGTTTCGCCGCTGCCGATAGCACATCCACAACACCGGTGGAGTTGTATCGGTATAATATCATATCCTTATACTCATCGATAATCTCCTTGTTCTTCTCGTCCATCTCCTTGAGGCCGCCACCTTCAGGGTCGCCATCGTCGATGAGATCCTGCCTCGTCCACACCGAGTCGCTGCCCTCGACATACTGGACGTAGCCCTGCTTGGCCATTTTCCTCAGGAACAGCTCGGCCCTCGCCGAGCAAGGCACCACCAAGCTATTCTTGTACATCTTTGTGATCTTCATGAGGTTCGTGTAGGCGTCCGGGTCGTCGATCTTGTTGAGCGCTATCACGGTTGGGAACTTCTCGTCTGTGAAGGCGGCGACGACGCGATCCACCGTCTCCTCGGACCAGTGCTCGAGAGGCTCCTTCAGGGCCAGCTTATCCAAGGTACGCGCCACCAGCTGTGAGGTGGAACCGTAACCGGAGAACTGGGCTTGTAGCGTGTCCACCGCGGATGCCTTCACGGCGACATGCCTCCTCTTGATGGAACCCCAGCGCTGGTATAGATTGCCCTTGATCCAGGCGACGATCTCGCTACGCAACCAGGCGATGTCTTGCGACGGATCGTAGCCTCTAGTGTTCTCACCCTCGGCGTTTGTCCGCCCGCTGGCGTCCACAACGTGGACCAGGGCGTCAGCATGTCGCAGATCGTCAAGGAACTTGTTGCCTAATCCTTTGCCTTCGTGGGCACCCGGGACGAGTCCGGCGACATCGAGCAGCTCAATGGGGACTGAACGACGGCCTTCCACACAGCCGCCGTAGTTGGGCTTGCACTTGTCTGACACGTTATACCGGGCGCATGCGCAGTCTATTTGGAGATAGCCGATAGCTCTTTGAGGGTCGATGGTGGTGAATCTGGATGAGAAAAAAGGATCAACAAATCAGACTCGAACATGATCAACGCACACCATGTATACCGGAGGCATCAAGAGGTCTTCCATACGGGTAATTGCCTGCATCGGGTTAAGAATCAATATGTATCAGTGGGCGTCGTTCGCGTTGCGGTGGTGGCTTTGGGATCTACCCACCAACTTTGGAAGTCGCATCGGTTAAGCTGTTCAGAGTTGTACTCTTGCCGGCCGAGGGCTTGCCCACAAGACCAATCAGAGGATCGCGAGGCATGGTACAAGAGGAATATCGGGCGCGGTGTTTCTTGGCTTGCTTGGTGTACTCGCTGCTTTCGAATTCGCAAGTTGTTCTGGTGGTGGTCTTGGGTAGTGGGATAACTTTTTGGATGGTGGGGTCACTCACTGCCTTGGTTATCGTATCATTAAACCATTCATGGCGGGGTCTTTTTGACTCGGCTTCAAGTACGTAATCAGAATCAAGCATTCGGTGTTGACATACCACTACACAATAATGTCGATACGTACGTATCCAACGCTATACTGACGACGTTCACTGCGAGACAATCAGTCTAAGCTGGGCTGGCTGAATTCATGCAGTGAATCAACCAAAGCGATCCCTATTATCATTTGTTGACCTAGAGAACAAACACCACTCTGGATGACCCCTTAGCACTATCTATTTGTTTTCAGTCTTCAGGCTTCCCGCCTCCCCCTTACACACAAGATGCGCAGGGACAGATTTTCTTTGCAAGACTTGCCAGCTTGGTGTGCTCTTAACAATGTCAACTTCCGCAACGTCAAAATCGAGGAGATAGAAGACCGTGGATACGGCCTAGTTGCCGACGCAGACTTACCGCCTGGTGGGGTCGACGCAGTGCTAGAAATACCACAGGACTTGATCTTGTCCGCGCAAGAAGTCGAAAATTATGCCAAAATCGACAAGAACTTCCGAGACCTTTTGGAAAATGCCGGCCATCAGGTCAGTTGTGGCTCCTTGTCTGCCAATCTCGATGCTGTGGGAGCGTGTGTAAGCAAGGCTTCTAACATGTTGAACAGTCGCATAGAGCCAACATATTGCTATACTTGTTGATGCAAATGATCATCTCATCTCCTGACTTTCCCGACATCCAAGGCGCCGTCTCTCCCTGGATTCAGTATACCGGCCTGCTGCCGAGCCAGATACCCGTCCCCACGACGTGGTCAGAAGCAGAGCGCGCATATCTACAGGGAACCTCCCTTGAAGTGAGTTCCACGTCCACCCGTGGGCCAACTGGATATTGTCCTCTAATGGAAGACTAGAATGCTGTGACCGCGAAGCTCTCTGCCCTTACCAGAGAGTTTGATGCGATCAAAGCGAGGTCAAATGACCTTCGCTTTTGGTATGATAACGTATGGGCAGATGAACTGGTCACTATCCACGACTGGGTCTTGCTCGATGCCATATACAGATCACGTTCTCTAGAACTACCGTCGTCGGGCGAGGCCCTGGTACCATGCCTGGACATGGTTAATCACTCTGCTCAGGCAACTGCTCGCTTCGAGGAAGTTACCCAGGATAAAGTCACTCTGGTCCTCAGAGACGAACTTGGCGTTTCCAAAGGCCAGGAAATCACGATTGATTATGGCCAAGGAAAGTCGGCAGCTGAGATGTTATTCAGTTACGGCTTTATTGACCCAAATTGCCTGGCAGGAAAACTGGTCTTGCCTCTGGAATCCATGGAAGACGACCCTCTTACCAAGGCCAAGATGCATGTATTCGGGGCACCGCCCACGGTGCAGATCAAAGATGGCGAGGATGGCGTTCCCAGCTGGAGTGCCCCTTTCGCCTATCTGATGTGTTTGAACGAGGAGGACGGACTCAATTTTGCTGTGGTACAAGAGACGGACGGGTCTCAAGAGCTGAAACTCCTCTGGCAAGACGAGGACGCAACAGATCGTTCGCACGACGTCAGAAGTTTGATCGAAGGCCACAAGCTTTACAAAGTCTTTGAGCTGCGAGTCGTCACCGTAGTCCTCGAACAGCTCCAGCAACTCCTCGGAGAGTTGGAGATGCCTGTTAATACCAGAAAATACCCCGGCCCAACGCGGGAGGACGTTGTTCGAACTGCAATGCACCTGAGAGCAGTCGAACAAGACCTGCTGGAGAGGATGATAGGAGCCCTGGAAGTTCAGGTAAGTGACTGTCTCGTAAACGCGAGTATCTCGAAATAACTCTACGAATTTACACGAGTTCACTGCTAACAATAGAACCTGTGCTAAAGAGAGACCAGCTCTTTTCAGACGAAAGTGTGCTTGCGTATCTTGGGTCGATGGAGCCTACCCCAGACAACGAAGGACGCCCGCAGGTGGCCGATAATGATGATGACGAAGACTTTAGCTGATAGGCCAGCCATGTCAGCATACTTAGATGCGTAGCGTACCCAGGACGGGTTCTCCTGGTTTATGCAACAATGACAGCCACGACCGTTTACTAAGCGTCAGGACTCGGTGCCAGCTATTTACGGAGAGTTAGTTTCCGCTCAACTGAAACAAACACTTCATACGAACGCGAGCTCAGTTGCCCGATACTCAAACGAGGGGGTATTGACGACAAGATAAGCAAAATGAAAGCACGGCGAAGTTGGAAAGATGTGGGACTTGGGATACTCGTCCGTACAGTAGTCAGCCCCGTTTCTGGATACGCCAACCTATGCTCCAACTAGGGACGGCTGCGCCTACTCCTGAGAGCAATCTCAACCTGGCCGTCTCAATTACAAAGTCATTTAAAACCCCGGAATCGCTATACCGATGCAGATTGGCCAACGCACACGGCAGATTGCCCTGGGAACTGTGCTTCAGTCTTGTCTCGTTTTCTGGACGATCCCAGCAGGGCCACGAGGTGCCCTATGGATGGATTTACCCAAGTGGCCAGGATGTCATATTCTGCCGGCAGCCCTGACCACGCATCTCGGCCATGGCGGCCCCCGTGGATCATGTCCAGGTAACCTGCTCGATTTGTTTGAAATCACCCGATTGCCGACACAAAATATCACAGCATTTAAGTACTATAGCCTGGGGCGCATACATGGATTTAGCAAGAGTAGCACATTTTTTATCTGATTGTCCACCAACCAAGTCGTCCTCATTTGCTCTTTCTTCAAAGAAGAAGAAGAAAAAATCGACATATCAGGATGGGAGCTTCGTTGGAGTTCCCCGCGAGACTTATCGAACTCAATAGAAAGCAAAGAATAGTCGAGGACAAATGCCCAAGGTGCATGCTGAGGGATATAACTGCAAGGCCAATCAAAGCAGTCCTATGTCTCACAACAGCTACCAGCCATACAGGCAGACAGGGTCTCCAGTCACTTGCAGATGCAGGGCACCGTTTGAGCACATTGCCAAGGAACAGAACAGGGTGCAGATCATGCCAATTGCACCATTGCAAATGCCATGCACCATACTAACTTACCACCTCAACAACATGGGCACGATAATTACTAGGGACGAGCTCAGACCAGTCTACCACCATGTTTAGACAAGAACCGACCCCAGGATTTCGGTAGTCTAACCATCGTCTCCTCCGATCCGATCACAATGTCACACACACACATACATACATACATACATACATAGCTAGATAGGTGGCTTGGCTGGCTAAGCGGCGCTAAGTAGATGCTATAGGCCTCTGACCTGCCCAATGTCCTCCCAAGGCATAGCAAACAGCTACTAGGGGTAGTCCTGGGAAGGGGTTGCAGTACTGTACCAGTAGACCTCGGACAACTTCCACGTGGATATGGATTCATGCAACCAACCTTTGCTTCACGGATTGTCCCGAGTCCCCGACCTGAGTAACCTACTTGTACATGGACGTGTTCAATTGAGCTGCTCGAGTCATAGGTATTATTGATACGCCATAGGTTACTGCCTACCTTGCCTATGTAAGTACCTAGTAAAAACCCACCGGGACCCTTGCACGACGAAACTATATTGCCATATCACCAAGTAGGTATCACGTATACATATGGATAAGCATGAGACATGGAATCGCCACATTGTATGATCTGGTAACACTAAATCGAAGGCGATACGTCATGGGCAGATCGGCCATTACTCCATCGTACATGCTGGAGCTGGGCGTGCTGTTGCGTTGGCTGGGCAGTACCGTCGTAGTAACCTTGGGCTGGGGAGTGGGAGTGCGTAAGGAGTGGTCGGCTGTCGGTTCCTGTTTCTTGGGAGGGAGGGACGCATGGCTGCGACCCCGTTATTTCTGTCCGTATCGACCCGTCCACTGCGTCCCAAAGCGAGCTGGCTGGGCAAAGGAGAAAAAGAGAGGACAAAATAAGGCATTGGGGATCGCTGTTTTAGGCCTTCGCTAGTCCGGTTACCGGCCTGCGAAAGTCGGGGCTTAGTGCAGCTGCTCTGGTAAGACTGCCAGGCACCCATGGGCCATGACCAAGTGCTGTAAGGTTAGTGGTAGGTCAGCAGACGTCTGGTGTCGGCACACTACCACTACTTCGTAAAAAGCCAATATTCAACATCGCGACTCCCCTGTGCGCCCTCTCCCCTGCTCCCCTGCTCACCCTTCCGCACGCGCAAACACCCGAAGCCTGACTCTCCTCCTTCTACCCCGGACGCCATGATTGGGCGGGCGACCGAGGTAGCTTACATGCACGAGAAGACGGAGAAGACGGGGAAGACCAAAGGCCATGCTCCTTCTCCAGACTAGACTACATACGACGAGACTACTGTAACACTACGACGTTCCCAAGGGCCTAGCAGAACTACTACTGGGCTGAAGGGACGACCGGGATGGTGATCGGAAGGACCAGTCTGGAACTGGAACCAGCATGACCTGGACGACGGTGTCGTGTGTACTGGCAGTGGTACCGGTCGTTCGGAGCCAAACTTTTTGATTCTCACCGTCGGTGATTGGCGAGAATGGAGTGTGGGCGGGGAGGGAGCAGTACTACTACAGTAGTTGAGTAGTAATGGTAGGGGGAGGTGTGCAACCCCCCAGTCACTTCTGCGGTCACCAGCAATCACCCCACCCGGGGTAGGCCTTGGACGGAGCAATGGGCGAAGACAACCAACCCATCATCCCCGTCGATAATCTCTCCTCCCAGTCGAGCCAGTTGAGCCAGTCTGCCAGCCTTCCTCACTCTTTCTCTCCCTCCCCCCCCCCCTGTTCAACCCCCTTGTCCACCCCAGATTTTTTTTCTCGACGGCGCCATTGGTAGGCCTGCGTACTTTAGCTGAAGGAGGGGAGACGGGGATCCGCTGGGCTCCGCTGTTCCGTTTCCCTTAATCTTCTCCACACTCTCACCCACGATTCTCCATCTCGTCCATACCAACTCACTCGTCTCCCTTTTTCTTCCTTTCATCTGGTGTTTTCTGACCTTGCTCCTTGTTGCTATATACAAATACTATTCTTATCGTGCCAAGCGAAGCACTCCCTTGCCCCTGAGCCGAGACGTTGGTCAGAGACGAGACCTTCTGGTGAATAGCACTCAGTTTTTGGATCATACTGATATCTATATATATATATACTATTACTTCATATTTCATCATCCTGAGCGCGCAGTCCCACGGTCCAGGAGAAGGGCCGATAGGCTACAGTGGAGCCGCCTCACGCGACAACCGCGTCTTCATCCCACCACTGGACTACGACATCGGGGATGAAATCATCGCCAAGCTCTTATATCAGAACTGAGGCTACAGTCGTTAGAACCCTTATTCTATCCAGGAGCTCGCCGTCATGCCTGGAATCCTGCCTATGAAGGTGATCAAGGTGGGCACTAGCTCACAAAGCCGTATCGCCCAGGCCTGTGACCGGTGCAGGTCCAAGAAGATAAGATGCGACGGCATTCGGCCGACATGTTCGCAATGTGCCAATGTAGGGTTCGAGTGTCGCACCAGCGACAAACTCAGTCGTCGCGCCTTTCCTCGCGGTTACACCGAGTCGCTTGAGGAGCGTGTGAGAGCGTTAGAAGCCGAGAACAGAGAACTCAAGGATCTACTGGACGAGAAAGATGAGAAGATCGATATGTTGTCAAAGATGCATGGCCATCAGCACCGCCGGCCCTCGGAATCCCCAACTTCCCCATCATCTACGGCGGTTTCCAAGAAGGACCAAGGCCCGCCCGTCAAAGAGGATACCTTCCGCGTACAAGCATCGCCGCTCCTGCTCGGCGTTGAGAATTCAGACTCGTACTTTATGGGACCATCTAGCGGTCGTTCGTTCATCGGTAAGTGATGTTTGAGTTGGTCGGACAAAATCGCGAACTGACCATCTGCAGAAACGTTCAAGCGCAGGCTTCAAGAGAATGGAAAGTCTTGCTCCGACTTCAACCCAGAGGCATTCCTCCACATACAAGGATGTGCGCCCTTAACCACCACAGAGCCGGCCTCAGCCTTACGCATCCCGCCGAGACTATTCACTGATCGCTGCGTCAATGTATACTTCCAGGAGTGGGCGCCGCTCTTCCCCGTGTTGCATAAGCCTACTTTCCTTCGCCTGTACGAGGATTTCTCCGCCGATGCCGAAAAGGTCAAGAGCAACTACAAGACTGCTCAACTGTACCTTGTGTTCGGCATCGCTTCATTGTCGAGCCAATCGCCCGACTACGACCAGATCGCTGCTTGTGAGGACCAGTGGCAAAAGGCCCTCGATGCTATTCTCATGGAAAACACGATGAACACGTTACAATGCTTGGTACTCGCCCTCATGTACTGCAGTATAAGGGCAGACTACAAGCGGTTGGTCCACTACAAGGGCGTAGCCGTGGCCCTGTCGCATCGATTGGGTTTACATCAGAGCCAGAAGCGCTTCTCATTCGGTGCTCTGACCATCGAGACCAGAAAGAAGGTCTTCTGGACTCTGTACACCCTTGACTGGTATGTCTTTGGCATTGTACATCTTCTAAACTTTGACGCGCTTACTGACCATATTTCACAGTTTCTCCGCTGCGATGCTCGGGTTGCCTAAGGTGCTGCGCGAGGAAGATATCCATACCGAGCTCCCATCCGATTGTGATGACGAATATGTCACGGAAAAGGGGTTCCAACCTACTCTACCCGGAGAATACACCAGGATCTCAAGCGCCCTTGCACTGTTCAGATTATCACGTATTCTGGCCAAAGTCTTGGGCAAGAACTATCCTGCCTCGACATCTTATGAACTCTCTCTGCAACAGATCGCTGCTCTTGATACCGAGTTATGCGAGTGGAGCGAGGATCTGCCGACTCATCTAAAGCTCACCTTCGCCCAGGACAAACCATCGACGGATGTCACTGGAAGCCGTTCCCCAATACTTGTAAGTTAACATCTTCTTAAACAGATGGGACATGATCTGACCCTTGACAGGCTCTTGCCTACTATCATACTCGTATTTTGATCCACAGGCCTGCTATCGGTACCAACCTGGGCTCCAAGGATGCGCCATCGCTTATGACCATCTCGGAGTCGAGCAAGCACACCATCCAAATCATCCAGTTGCTCGAAGAGCGCAGCATGTCCTTCTCCTTCTGTCTTAATAAGACGGATATCCTGGTTTTGTGTGGAATGACCCTGCTGTATCAGGCCCTCGGTCTCAAGCAGGAAAGCAAATTAATGAAGGACGACACTCGACTCGTTAATGGTGTACTCAAGATCCTGCAGAAGTCCAAGGCGCCTGGAACCTTGAACCTCAAGAAGGTAGCGTCCATGGTCGTACCGGTCGACGATCAATCGCCAAAGAGTAAGACGGCCTCGCCTCCAGTATCTGGAACGCCACTGCCCACCCGCCGTACCAGCACCAGCCCCGAGATGGCAGCTCCGCCCCCGAGACCCTCACCGGGCGCCCCCGCCTCCAGGAAGAAATCAAACCACAGCATTGGGCGCCATTTGAGCGCGAGCGTCAGCGAGACGGACCTGCTTGCACAGCAAGAGAAGCTCCGTCGCATGACCATGCCGAGTGCCTCTGCTATTCGCCCTGAATTCTATCGCCCCCTCTCTCGTGCCTCGTTCGACAGCGCGAACCAGGAACCCCACGTCATGCCTCCTCGTCGCGATCATCGCTACTCGATCTCTCATCTTCAGCAATCGATGATGCGATTGTCGCCGGCCACTCACAATAAGTCGAAGCCCAATCTCGACTACCTGTCGCTAAGCCACCACCCCGCGTCTACGCAGCAGCCCCTGTCGCCGGCGGAACAAGCGCATGCCTACCCTCCGCATCTTTCCAACCGTCCTCACCAAATGCCGTCCCCCATATACTCCGTCCCCAACCCCTTTACTGGAGAGAAGCGTGGTGCCACCGGCGGCGTGTCGCCTTCGGAATGGGAAGCGCTGCTGGGTGCCATGGACGGTGGACAGGCCAACGTGTACGACGCCATCTACGGCGGCCCAGCCATCTCTCTACAGGAGGCCGAATCCAACTCGGGTGATACGGCCTACGGGGACTGGTCACCGGACTCGTGGGATCTGAGCGGCCTGCAAGTCGGCCATCAAAGCCAGAGTGTTTTCAGCTTGAGCGACGAGAGCCTCTCGTCTGACGACGTGGGTGCTAGCAACGACGTGTTCGCCGGTTTGGGCGGTGATGATTTCCACCATCACAACAACCCTGTGCACCACCAGTCGCGATTCGCGCATGAAACACTTATGTTGGACGGCTTGGATCTGTCTTTAGTCTAGAGAAAGAGTGCCACTGGTGGCGTCTGGCTGTTTGTTTTCGGTTGAAACGACGATGATGACGAGAGCATGAAGTTAATTGTCCGCCCCTAGCAAGTGTGGGGGATGATTTGTCATTTGATACCTTTAACCTGCTTGGAGTTCCTGGGAGGATAATGTGCAGACAGTGCACATAGGGGGTTGGGAATCAAAGGTGGTATATATATCACGGCTGGTGGCAGAGTGTCTATTTCCCCCCATAATACCAGACAGGACTGGGGCGTTTACAGGTGCTGTGTGGGTTTCTCCTCCTGTCTTTTTTTTCTCTCCCTTGATTTCGGGCGTGTTTTCCCTGTTGTCAAGCCTACGTACAGCCTCCATGGTATCGTATTTCTTTTTATACCTGAAGACTGAATGCATTGCGATCAGAAAACAAGACTTTTCCGATGGACTCGAACAAGCTGGGTGTTTCCTTGGTACATACATCAAAAAGGAAAGAGAAGATTTCAGGGGCCAGAAAAGAGTATACATAGCTACATAGTTTTATACGCAGTTATTAAAAAGTACAGCCTTCGCAAGGTCCAGCGTGCTTAAACAGAAGGGATACCCATTAGTTCTATGATCTATACATGTACATAACCTCGTACGAATCCTACACGAGAGAGCCCGGCCATCATTGGCTCCTCAGGGCCTTGTGCACGCGTTGCCGCGGCGTCCCGGCCTTCGCGAAGGCCACCAAAGCCATCACCAAGGTCAGCAGCCGAAAGAACATGAGGAAGAGCAGCGGCTTCGGCCGGCGCAGGTTCAAGAAGTGCTGCACCTGCAGCCGGTGTGCGAGGGTCTCATCTTCGTCGGGCCAGTCCCGGCAAATCTGAAGAAAGCGTTCCGGGTTGTCGGTGATGACGCCGTCAACGCCCTTGCGGATGCTCCACCGCATCCAGTCGTCGTCGTTGACGGTCCAGACGAAGACGGAGCGCCCGGCGTCGCGGGCCGCGCGCAGGAACCGGGTCCCGCGGCGGCCAACCATGCTGTAGACAAACATGTTGAAGTTCATCTCGGGTATGGATAGGAGCTCCCGCGCGTAGCTCAGGGACCAGCCGATGTGGGCCAGGGGGAAGCCGGGGAGGATCTCCTGGCACAGCTTTGCGTACTTGGCATCCCAGCAGCCCATGATGATCCTTTCCTTCCACTCACGTTTTGTTGGCACGGTTGCGAAGGTGGCCGCCACACGGCTAATGAGATCGGTAGGTTCATCATCTTTCTGATGGCAAGGCGAAGCAAGGGGGGCTTGAGTTAGCAAGTAAACATAATTACAGCATCAGGGGCTGGACGGGATAGCCAGTAGAGATGACGACATGATGAAAATGATTCTGAGGTGGCGCGGCTCACTTTTATGTCAAGCAAAACCCAAATATTCTCCTGCCCTGGTTGCGCCAGGTATTCCAAGAGGTCAACCAGGCGCGGCATCGGCTCATGCGGTTTTCGTGTAGTGCGCAACGTGCTTAAGTAGCTCCAGTCACAATCGGCCACTTTGCGATCCTCGCCAAAGCATCGCTTCAAGGTACCGTCCTGGCATCAGGTTGCATGGTCAGCGGTCATTGCTATCACTACCCATTTCATTCATTCCTCAAGATAAGCCATAATATAATGAAATGCAGCCCACATAAGGGGGAAGCAGATGAAAGACGAGGAGAAGACGAACATGGGATAAAACCACAACACCGTCTCTCGACAAGTGCAGGTCTGTCTCAATGGCATGTGCGCCGATCTCGACGGCACTGCGAAACGCGGCCATGCTGTTCTCCGGGTAGGCCATCTTATAGCCGCGGTGGGCGATGGCTTGCGGCAGCTGGCGGTGGCTAACGGCACCGCCTCCGTCTTGGCTGCCGCTGCGACCGGGCCTGGTCAGGGCTGACGAGAACGGAGCTCCTGTGGCGGGGGATGGGACTAATCATTAGCCACTGTCCTCCAGGGGTTGGTTTCTACACAGGAAGCCCTATGCGAGACCGGGGAATGGATCCCCGAGCTTACCGGGTGTCATTTCGGACTTGTTCCGGGATGCCAAAAGTGGTTTCGACTCTTCTTTGGAAGCCATGTTAGTAGGTAAAGCTGAGTGTGTCGATCTGGCGAGCGATGAAGCCAAACAAGCGATGGCCTATTCCAGCAAATTGCCTGGCGCAAATGGATGGCCTTTATGGCTGATAGCAGCTTGACGAAGCAACTGTGGTGGAAATAGTCGACAGACAACAAATAGACCGTCAGAAAGTAAGTGGTAAGTAGGGGACGGACCGGGAGACTCTTGGGTCTTGACGACTGGCTACTTTGCAGCAGACTATCGAAACGAAGGGTCGTACGGGTCTATTATCAGACAGGAATGATGGATGAAGATGATTCGGAGTTCAGGCAACCTTGCTTCTCCCTCCTTCATTTGGGCGACTGGCCAAGGGGGTCGTCCGCGAATGCCGTCTTATGGTGTTGTTGGTTCAGACAGTGAGTTTCCCTCGGAAATAAGCGAAGGTAGCCAGCGCTAATGTCCGCCGTCAATGTGCTTGGCTTTGGGGTGTGTGGGTGTGTGCCAGGGGGTGGTGAAAACCATTGGTGTGATGATGGACTGCCAGAGTTGCTGCTGCGGCCACCCACGACGTATGGTATGGTATGGTATGGTACCTAGATGTATGCGCAATCCGCCTCCGCCTACTACTAGTTGATGAGCAGACGAATGCTTAGTTTAGGAAGGCGCAATTGCAATTGCGCCGCCGACGAGCGTACGGGTTGGGGCGTGAGGACCCTCCGTAGGACAAGCGAGAGAAATCCGAAGAAGCCACACAGCACCAACTGTAGTCAGATATTGATAATGCCGATCTTGTTTCTGGTTGGGCTGAAGGTGGAGGGGAAGGGGTTGAAGGGGTTGCGTGAAGGTGGGCTAGTATCTATATTGGGTGTCTCGCTGGACGGGCTGGTAGGTTAGTGGGGTGGGAGGGCAGAGGACGCTTTTGAGGATTGGGGATTGGGGATTGGGGATTTGGGGATGGACGTCTGAATCTGATCTTCTTGGATGAAATGAGTAAGTCGACACGCAGCCGTACGTCACCCCGTGTGTAATTATGTAGTATAATTAATCAAATGTCAATCTCAACCCTCTGGATAGGTGATTTCTGGAAAGAGAAGTAGGAGACATATCTCAAAGCCCAATTTTTCCCTGGTTGTCATCACGAGCAGAAGCTGAAGCATGCCAAGTCTCAGATCTCGCCCGTACAACCCTCCCAAGACATGGTTGACCCATGGATCTGCAATTGTTTCCCACGTTTTGCAACCCATCAAATCATAGTCTTTGTCAACGTGTATAAGCTATATAATATAGGCGCTGTGCATTGGATATATACCATGTGCTATTTCATGAAGCCAACTTTAGCCTCTGCGTCGGAGCCAAGCCGCCCTCCAAAGTCTCCGTCTTAGCACGGGGACGCCGGTAGTCGCCCGTTGCCCGTTGCCCATCGCCCATCTGCTCCTACTCCTTTACTACATAGGCAGACCCACAGTCGCATGTTGCTATGAAGCTGACAAGTTTTGTCACGCAATCAGCAGACTATAGTCAATCGGATCGGACGAGAACAGATAATAGCATTTCAGCGCAGTCACCCTCGGCTGGCAAGCGATCGGTGTCCGGAGTTCATCTCTTCTTCCCCTGAATATCCTGGTACACTGAGACGAGCCCTCGCCGCGGTCCCTCGCCGTGGTCTGCAGCATATTGATGTTGGAAATCACGAGCATTCGCACGCAGCGCCGGCCATGGCATCTACCCACTCTTTGAGGGAGGGCGCCGTAGGTAGATAGTATCTATAGTAAAATTGCTTCAACCACCAAACTTCTTGCCGAAAGCGATCGTGCCTCCGATGGACTTGCCCACGACGTAGCCCCCGTACACGCCGCACAGGATGGTGATGGGCCACTTCTGCCACTCTCGGTCCCAGTCCAGCGGGATAGGAACAGCGCCCGCCCATGCGCCCACGCATCCACCCACCAGGCCCCCAAACGCCTCGTCGAACGGCGCGCGCGCCCCGAGGACCTCGAGCCAGTCGCCCGTCGAGATGCCGTGCGTGTAGAATAGCGGGAACAGACCCAACAGCGACAGGTGTAGCGAGCAAAGGGTCGTTTGCGGGATGTGCGTAAGGAGAGGCGCGCCGAAGAGGACGAAGAAGGTCTGGAGCCCAACAGTCGCGAACATGGACAGTCCGAGGGCCACAACGACAGTCTGCACAATCGGAGTTAGCCAAATTATTGCCTTGATAACCATAGGTCAAGAGTTGGAACACGGCGAAGATGTACGTACACTTGCGATGTTGGGAGCGTTGCCGTCAGCGACAGGCTTGCGCTTCTCGCCTGGTTTGAGCTTCTTGCCCGAGTAAATGGCGGCTGGGGAACCTGCCGGTGGGAGACAGATGACGGCATAGGCTACCTGGAGAGCAGCAACCACGGGGAGAGAGACGATCATGGCCGATACCGGGTCGCGGACCAGAGCACCAAAGCGCAGGTAGAAGAGCGACAGCAGGAGGGCCGGGTGGACGTGTTGCAGAGCCTGGGCTAAGGGTGACGACAGGGTCGGGATGGCACGGCAGATGGCGGCACCGTCGGCGGCAGCGATTTTCTGCCCCGAGCCAGCGGCGACAGTCTTGCCGGAAGGCGCTGACATTGTAACAGGGTCTATAAGAGGCATTGGTGAAAATGAGTGGCACGGCGAGGCGTGGGATGGATCGTAGTTCTCCGGGTCGTGGCAGAGCTACACGTATAATACGTTGTACTCAATGGCAATTCGCGGGAAATGATGGAGCTCATCCCGCTAAGTAACATGGTGTCACATGGCGATAGCGATAGCGCACCTTGAACGACACCTGCTAAGGAAAATTTAGGTGGGGTCTCATCCTGTAAGTACCTTAGGTAAGGAATCAGGTTCGAGACGATGCAATAATCAGATTTACAGGCCGATGTTTGTTCGACATTGGGATAAGTCATTGATTGGTGAGCTAACTACCGAGGTGACTACAGACGTGAGCAAGGCTGTTGGTCTGTTTGCTGTGGCATTGATTTGGCCAAATTTGTGATGATCGTAAGAGTGACATGCCCAATTCTGCTGGGGGCTGTTGTCTTGTCACATTGACAGGCGATACTGAAGCTTCAAATCGATGTATGAATACTAGAACGTCGTGGAGTAGCATCCTCACGACGTCTCCTCGTTGGCCTTAGGGATGAGACCACGCAGCGACAGATCGTAGATGACGTCCTCAACCTTCTTGACGTGATACTTGACAGCATCGACACGGCGGCGCAGGATATCGTTCTTCAAGTTCAGCAGCTGGAACCCGGCAAACAGATCCTTGATGAACGAGCTGATGCGGACGGTGAGGGCGATGTCGCCCATGGTCACCGAGTTCATAGCAAGGCGACTGAGCTCCTCGGTCAGGTCCGTCATGGCCAGGAGGTACTCCTCGATGGTGACATGGAACTCGTCCCGGTCGGTGAGATTGATGGGGACTGTGAGAAGTGATCAGTAAGTATCGATAGATATCTGTGAAGGTGAAGAAGACGTGAAGAGAAGAGGCATACCTTCCAGGATCTCACCAATCTCCTCGATTCGTAGAAGACGGCCCTGCTCGCCAGGTCGGGACTCGCTGCCCATGCCGCCGAGCCAGGCTGTCACCAGCATGACTGCGACGAGGTTCTGGACGCTACGGCTCCATCTTTGGTTGTACCTGCGTTCTGTGAGCAGGCTTGAATATCGAGGCGTCAGTGATGAAAGACATACTTGTAGTACGGGTAGTTGGAGGCGAATTTGCCGAGTTCCTGGATGCTCGAGATGGCGGGCTGGATGCCTTCCTTCTCGATCTGGGCCAGAAGAGGCTGAACTGCAGACAGAGTCAGTCACGAAAATGTAGTGCCATGACATTGCAGGCATGGGAGAAATAAAACAATTCAACCTACTCTTGGCCGTCGGGGTCGAGTGGATACGGCTGAGATAGCCTTGAGCAGTCGAGATCTGACGGTTCAGGACCGACGTGATCTGGTGAAGCTTCTCGTTGACATCAATATCCTGCTCTGCATGGGACTGCAGGAACTGGAAGATGGCGGGATCGATCATGGCGGGAACGCTGTTGCTAGCCATGATGTCTATCTTGATCTTGGTGGTTTGATGTGTTTCTGATGGATCAACGAGATCGGGATCTCCAAAGTAGTTGAGGATTTAAGGTTGAGAAAGTGTTTTTTTAACAGATGGGCAGGTTACTGGACGTCGTCACCTTGAATTCACGAGACAACAGTACGGCATGAAAACGCGGAAGGATCCTCCAAGTTACGAAAAATCAAGTCGCCTACGAAGACGGATACGAAGAGGCCGCAAGGCCGTGGTAATGTGATCAATTATTATGTAGATATCTCGCAAACCGAGGCTGAGAAGTAGAACCCAAGGTGCCAAAATCCAAAATCCAAGCAATTCCTAGTATCAGTTTCGTCAACTACGATTGGAACACACAAGCATAGATATGGTGTTGCCAGGCATTTGGACGTCGTGAGCCTCGCAAGCCCACACGGTAGAACAGTACTCTTCTTCACAACACCAGGCGAACTGATGGATGCAATGAAAAGACTTTGCGTCGCTTGGAGGCAGTGTAATACCAAGGACACGGTGGGCAGGCGACATGTGCAAGCACAGAGGCCACCACCCTGAGGGCAAAAATAAGAATAATCACGATTGAGATCCTTAGATCTCTTTCAGAGATTAAACTGAAAAGAACAGATACTACACTTGATCTAAGCCAAAAGGCAAAGAAGAGCTGAAGAAGGAAAGAAAAGAGAATGGAAATGGAGGGAGGAAGGGCACCCTTAAATAGTCTGGATCCGAGCCAGATCAGGTGACCCACATTTACTGATTCTGCCGTGGTTCTGAAGGGTGCCTAAACTCAGTGGGTGGCTGTCTTGATCCTGATTTTTGATTGGTCCAGAAGCAATTGACCAAGCTGTATGTACGGCCTAGATTTTGGACCAATCAGATCACTTTGTTCCCAGTAGTTGCAGGCAGCAGCTGGAAATGCCCACCTGCCTTCTGTGTTTGGCTTGACCTGATTGGTCACATTTCAACTCAGAATGCCTCAGCCCACATGTAATAATGGGCTTCCTACAGAGTAGGTGAAAAATGGCAGTGATGACATTGAATGTACATGTAACCAACCTGGTACCTATCTATGTTAGGTAGATGCAGCCACAGTGTACAGTGTAGGTAGCCTGTAGCGAATATGCCATGGCAGCTACACATGCTGATAGGAAGCCATATTGGACCTACCAACGGCCGGCTCAAGTTCACTTGCATTATGGCATTATCGTATTGATGTCTTGTTGCCGATGTCTACCTTACAAGTCCACCTGTCCAGTTTTAATATCAATTCATCCGCAGGAAGTTCAATGGATTGATTTATTGATACCAAACGTATGGCTGTTTTGCTACCTTACGGCGTGAGGGTTGCTACTGGGTGTTTGATACATAAGTACTTATGTAGTTGGAGGCACCGTCTGTGGTACCTGATTGTCGCCAGCTGTGCCGTTATCAGCTGTCCAGACCACATCATTGCCGGGTCTTCTGATGGTACTTATCTGATCTAAGATATTTGGAAAGGTGGTTGTCCTAAACCAAGTACTCAAAGCTCCTCCACAGGAGCCTTCGCAAACATGTACCGTACCGGTGACGGGTTGAAACGTAGCAAGACCAGCCGCTGGAGCTAGCAAGACGGCAGTCTGCCATGCCAAAAACCATGTTTGATGCAAGTAGATAGCAGTGGCTAACGACATGTATCCCAAGTGGTTTCTGTTGGTTGGCCATGGGCGGTGTTGCTGTGAATCAAAAGCAGGAGAAACCCTGGATAGTAGGCACTCAAGCGGTTCAGCTGCAAGATTAAGTGTTGGACTAGCATACCTACTTGTTGTATCTCATGGCAAAACAATATCAGAGGGTGCCAGTCCCATGAAACAAACACTCGGTAGTTGTGCAGAAATCGAACACCGTCAACCCCATGCTCCCCGTCTCACACTGCGCCCTCATCACCATCCAGTCCGACGCCTTCCCTTCTCCAACCCCCCTCAGCTCCCCCGGTAAGTCGAGTAGCTGTACGGCGCCAGAAGCAAGGGCACGTGATAGTGCTGACCCTTCTGGACGGAGAAGGTGACGACGACCTCGGGGAAGAAGGTCTTCCCCTCGCCGAAGTAGGCGCCCGTGTCGAAGCGCAGGGTCCAGAGCGACGTGGACTCGACCTCGCTCAGCACATCGTCCAGGCTGAAGGTGGGCACGTCGCCCGAGTCGCGGTCGGTGCTGAAGGGCAGCCAGGCCTTGATGCGGCCGTCGTCGTCCGTCTGCGACTCGAACGTCTTGAGCGGCGCGTGCCCGCCCTCAAGCCGGACCCGAACGCCCCGCGCCGGCTGGCCGACGCTGGTGTCCAGAATGTGGCAAGTGATGGCATCTTTGTCCTTGACTACTTCTGCCATGGTGGGTGGTATAGTGGTTGGTTAAGTATTCTATTTCCCTGTCAGTTGCGTTCTTAGCACGATTATGTATGCATGAGAATCCCAACCTGAAAAGTGCTGTGATGATGGTAGACGTGGTTTGCTTACTGGTTGTGACGATGTATGCCGTGCTACGATGTAGATCGGGCGGCACTAGAAGGGGGGTTTGTGTGTATGTATGTAGTCGAAGAGTGGGGCTGCAGAGGTAGGTGAACAGAGGCTGAGAGGAGGAGGGAAAGCGAACGGGCAAGGGAAAGGGAAAGGGAGTATCAAAGCTAGAGTTTATGGGTGTTGCACTCTCTTGACTTCTTTTCTTTGCTAGAGCTAGACGAGAGGGTGATCCTCTCTCTTGGACACTGACATCTCAATCTCACTTTTCCAAGAGGGGGTCTTACCTAGCCTCGCTGTTTACTCGATGCACGGCTGAGTCTATACAGGTACCACGTAGATTGAATAATGCAACCATGACTGCCTATCGGAGTCCGCCCGCCCCCGCGGATGTGTACCCGACGAGCTGGCTTGGATAGGTTATTGTAGGTTATTGTAGGTTAGGTTACTGTATTGACATACGTAAACCCTGCCCCGCCCCCACCTCATACATAACCAACCTTTGGCCCAGACCCCATACTGCATACCTTCCTAGGTATGTGACTAAGTAGACAGGCGGGCAGCTCAGCGCCAGCATCACCTTCGTCTTTCTCCTTCGTCCTTGTCCTTGGGAATGGTTTTGATATAGAATGATTCTGCCGCTTGCCATAGGAGGGAGACTGTCGCTTGCATACTTGAAGGATCGTTGACGTATAGGCCCTACAACCAAGAAGACATTCATATCACCGGTGGGCTCATGGTTTACTATTGGCTTAACAATATAACTATACAATTAGATAACTCAATGCAGCTGAAGGCAGTGTATGCAGGTGCAACCTCTGAAATGATGCAGCATCGGCCGTAGGTGGCAAGCCCAACCATGAGAGCTGCCATAGTTGCTGTTAGACATAAGGGCCTCCTCCTCCGCCCGCTTACCCCGCCGTTCGGAGTTGCGAGCTTCCAAATACACACATTACAAATCCATTCATACCTACATATACAGCTGTAGATCCGCTGTGATACCAACCTACTAGCCAATTGCCCTGTTCCTCATATCCTACCCTCAATCCGTCCGTCTTGAAGAGTTGAGGTCATACAATCACATCCATTTTCGGGCTTACACCATAGATACTCAATCATGGCATCGATCCCCAAGACTATGTCCGGTATCCTCATTGAGGCGCCGGGTGATGCGGAAGTTCTCAAGTGGAAGACAGATATCGCAATACCTCAACTAAGCGAAGGCAAGATCTTGGTCAAGAACGAATGGGTTGGCGTCAACTACATCGATACGTGAGTTGCCCTTCAAAGAGAAGAGGCATGTGCTTTTGATTCTATACTTCCTCCGAGCTAACTATGACGGGAAAAGGTACTTCCGAAAGGGACTCTACAAAGCGCCTATGCCCATGATCACGGGTGGTGAGGCCGGTGGCGTTGTCGTCGACGTACATCCGTCTGTATCCAACTTCAAGGCCGGTGATCGCGTGGGTTACTTGAGCTCTACCCGTGGCGCGTACGCACAGTACAACGTCATCTCTCCTCACACCTGCATCAAGCTACCGGACAACGTCTCGACCCAGACGGCTGCTGCGTCACTTCTCCAGGGGCTGACAGCGTTGACTTTTATCCGCGAGGCCCATCCCGTCAAGGCCGGCGAATGGATCCTCGTCCACGCCGCGGCCGGAGGTGTCGGTTCGATCCTCTGCGAGATGTGCTCGTCCATCGGCGCCAGGGTCATCGGCACGGCTGGAACCCCCGAGAAGATGGAAACGGCCCGGAAGAACGGCGCGCAATGGGTCATCAGCTCGCGCAAGACGGGCGACGAGATCGTGGCCGAGGTCATGAAAATCACGGGGGGCCACGGCATCGACTGTGTCTTTGACGGCGTGGGGGCTGCCACGTTCGAGGCCGACCTGCAACTGACGGCGAGGAAGGCTTCCCTCATCATCTTCGGCAACGCCAGTGGCGCGGTACCGCCCGTCGATCCCCTTCGCCTCAGCGCGGGCACGCCGGCCAAGAACCTGAAGCTTATGCGGCCTACGCTCTTTGGCTATGTGGCCACGGCCGAGGAGTACCACAAATATGCGACTGAGCTACTCGGAATGATCGAAGAGGGCATCGTCAAGCTGGAGAAGACGAGTACATATCAACTTGAGAATGCCAAGCAAGCTCATATTGATCTGGAGAGCCGGAAGACAACCGGAAAGCTACTGCTGCAAGTTCCCCAGTAGGGTGAATAATACGAGGAAGGGGATGTTCAGCTTCTATCAAGTACGTGGCAAAATTCGTACATTAGGTAGTTTAGTATTCCGTGTCTGTAGCTGCGATCCAGTGTGATCTTGATACTCCTTTTAACGCCCTTGTTGTTTCTCTGTCGAAATAGATTTAAATTATAGTCGGGTTGTAGGCATCTAGGTTAATAGGCTACTACATACAGAACCGACTAGGGTACCCCGCCACTTCATTCGATGAAATGGAGGGGCACTAGATTACGTAGATTGATACCCTTGCGTGTGCTTAAGGCCAATTTGATACTGGAGAATTATCTAGAAGTAACCTGTACCTGCCCTAGTTCTATTGATGTCAGTCTTTCCCAGGTAGACCCGACAACCCAAACCACTCGTTCGCGACAACGACATACGCAATTCCACGTCCTCCACGACGTATTTCGAAGCCCTTTCGTTACACCACCCCAAAAAACAAAAACAAAGAAGAAACCGAAAAAGAAACGAAAATGGCCTCCACCGCCGTAGTCTCGGCCGACGACGGCCTCGAGCCGACCCTGCAGTCCATTCTTGACCAGAAGTCGCTGCGCTGGATCTTCGTCGGCGGCAAGGGCGGCGTGGGCAAGACGACGACGAGCTGCTCGCTCGCCATCCAGCTGGCCAAGGTGCGCCGCTCCGTCCTGCTCATCTCCACCGACCCCGCCCACAACCTGTCCGACGCCTTCTCCCAGAAGTTCGGCAAGGAGGCCCGCCTCATCGACGGCTTCGACAACCTCAGCGCCATGGAGATCGACCCCAACGGCAGCATCCAGGACCTTCTCGCCGGCCAGGGCGAGGAGACCAACGCCGACCCCTTGGCCGGCGGCATGGGCGGCATGATGCAAGAGCTGGCTTTTGCTGTAAGTTGCTGCTTATTTTATTTGCACTGCTCTCTACATTACCTAGGCGCAGGGAGGCTTAATGCTTGCCATATGTACCAAGAAGCGGAGTATGTTTGCTAACGGAAGTCTTGTATAGATCCCCGGTATCGATGAGGCCATGTCCTTCGCCGAAGTTCTGAAGCAAGTCAAGTCCCTCTCGTACGAGACCATCATCTTCGACACGGCACCGACGGGCCACACGTTGCGCTTCCTGCAGTTCCCCTCGGTGCTCGAGAAGGCGTTGGCCAAGATCTCGCAGCTCTCCTCGCAATACGGCCCCCTGTTGAACGGCTTCCTGGGGTCCAACGGCTCTCTGCCTAACGGCCAGAATCTCAACGAGATGATGGAGAAGCTCGAGGGTCTGCGCGCCACCATCAGCGAGGTCAACACGCAGTTCAAGGACGAGAACCTGACCACCTTCGTCTGCGTCTGCATCGCCGAGTTCCTGTCTCTGTACGAGACGGAGCGCATGATCCAGGAGCTCGCCACCTACGGCATCGACACGCACTGCATCGTCGTCAACCAGCTGCTCTTCCCTAAGCAGTCGAGCGACTGCGACCAGTGCAACGCCCGTCGCAAGATGCAGAAAAAGTATCTCGATCAGATCGAGGAGCTCTACGACGAGTTCAATGTCGTCCGCATGCCCCTCCTTGTCGAGGAGGTCCGCGGCAAGGAGAAGCTCGAGCGCTTCAGTGATATGCTGGTGACTCCCTACGTCCCGCCGGAGTAGGGAGAAGACTACTTTTCATACCGTGCCAAAAGAAAGAAATAACAATATGAAATGAAAGACAATACTATGCCTGCCACGTTCATGATGCATTTGATTTCATTAGATCAAGTTGGGCGCTGTTACTACTAAGCACCGGAGTTGAAGCCTGGGTAATGGTAGAAAGCTTAAGTAATAGAACACGGAACAAATAACGAATACTTGCTTATACCTAGTAACATGGAGAGAATGTCACATGTCTTGATTGATCTGCTATGTATTGTCTCAAAAAGGGCTGGCCTTTGTGACAGTCCCTTATATACAGAAAAAAAAGGAAACGCAACCCTTTGATTGCGACACCCCAGATATGGTTGATGTCGATCGAATACCCCCCCGACGTATGATTTTGCGAAACGCCTGTAACGCCTCATGCAGTCCATCAATCCTTGACGGGACTGCTTGTTGGTTTCTCCTTATGTCTTCAAGATAGAATGCTGCCAAATATTGATGCTTAGCGTATGTATTCAGACAGACGCCCATGTGGGTTCCTATGATGCCTAAACTGTTCCCACCTCCCCCGTCCAAATACCCCTTGATGCAACGCCGAGGTCGATTGGAGAACACAGGTCCAATCTGATGCCATGTCATGTTTCGTACTTGCGCGCGCGGTTAAAGTGAGCGCACAGTTGTTGTTGAGTGTGAGAGGTTGGTGTGTAATATACAAGTGTGTAGAGGGCAAAAGGGCAGCCAGATAGGCGAGCATTAGAGCTCCCTGTAATCGCTAGGCCGATTCCTCCGCTGTCTGTTTTGATGGCGGCCAGGGTTGACGGGCTTCCGGAAATAGGCATCTTCGTCGTTGCTAGGCTGAGTAAAATTGGCCCTGTTCGGGTGCTGATGTTGGAATCCATTCATGTTGTTGTTATGGTTGTTGTTTCCCATGCCCATGTTTCCGCCAAAATTGCCGAAGCCACCGTTCATATTGGGGAAACCACCCTGATTGAAACCATTCATGCCCATCATGGGGTTCATCATATTCATCCCCATGTTAGGCATCATAGGCATGCCCATAGGCATACCCATGGGCATGTTTGGGAAGCCGTTCATGCCGTTCATGCCATTCATGCCCATCATTGGGTTCATCATCATGTTCGGCATCATGCCGCCCATCATGTTCTGCTGCATCTCCCGGGCTGCCTGAGCCTTCTGCATGGCTTTCGGTGCCTTGGGGATCTTGGGGTTTTCAAGAAGCTCATCTGCTGGCCGCTTCTTCGAGGTGGTGGCATTCTGGGCGTCCGCCTTGGATGTGCCGTTCGTGGGTGGGTTGGGTGTGGTATTTTGCTTTGATGCATCAGCCTGTGGTGATTTGGCTTGTGCTGTACTTGGCGTAGGTGACTTCGTCTTGTCTGTGTTCTCAGCATTCGCAGCACTAGTCTCGGGCTTCTTAGCGGCAGCATCGGCAGATGCCTCGCCCTCATTTGGTACTGGCGATGCTTGTTTGGGAGACTGCGCAGCAGTGGGGCTCTTGGAGCGTTCCTTGGTCTTAGCTATTTCCTTCTCCTTTAAGTGCTCCTGGATCTTCTTAGAAGCTTCCTCATCTGGCTTCAGGTCATCAATGAGAACACCCTCTGTCTGGCAAGCAGGACAGACAAAGTCACTCTCAATGAGAGCATTGGTGATGCAGTCATTGCAATATGTCTTCTCGCAACACGGTGTCATCATTGGGTCTATGAAAAGCTTCTTGTCGACAGCGCAAAGCAGTCCCTTTTCCTCCAGCTCCTTATCCTCCTCCGATGCAGCCTTCTGAGCAGCAGCTGACGTCTTTGTCTTGGCCTGGAACTGTTCCCACGACGCCTTATCAGGCTCTGCAATGACATAGTCGCCCTCGGCATTGACCATGAGACCTGCGAGTGGCTTCACACCATCCTCGCCTTCGTTCTGCTGAAGCGCAGACTTGTCAACCGTTTTTAGGAACGACCGAGGAATGCCAGTGGTCCGTTTGACTCTTGGCTTGTTGTCAAACTCGGGGTCGTCGTTCGTCGGACAGACCTGGATCCAATGTCCCTTTCGTCCACATCGGAAACAAACATAACCGTTGGGGGGGTCATGGTCGGGAACATTGGCCGGTTTCTTGGCACCGGCCTTGTGGACAGGTGCTTGTTGGGCCATCTCTTCCTGTTGGGCCTGCCACTGGTCTGACTGGACCTGAAATATGGCTGCCAGCTTCTCTTCTTCCGTCAAGGCTGTGCTCATCTGCTCAAGCCCAGCAGTTGAGGGCTTGACAACCTTGGTGTGCTGTTCTCGGCGTGACGAATTCCTGGCGTTGACCGGCATTTTGCCTGTGACGTATCTTGCCGCTCGTCCGGCGCCGGGTTTCGTGGCTGGCTGCCGGCGGGCAACAACAGTTGTCGATCTAGGAATGATGGTCGTGTCATCGCTATATTCTTCACTGTAATCTTCGGCGTAGATGAAGAGGTCGAAATCGGTACCGTCGCCGAGGCCACTCTGCTTGATGATATCACGCTTGAGTTCCCAGACGGAGATGCCAGTCCCGTCAAATTCGACACGGGACGGCTCCTTCTGGGACTTGAACTTGTAGAACACGGATGAACTCATTGTGGTAGGCTGTGTCGGTGTTCAGTCCTGGAGCGGGAGTGGATGTATATGTTGGTTGTTGGAGGTACCTGGGTGTCGTAGTAGTCGGCAAACCTGAAAGTACGTTTTGTGTTGATGCGGGCTTTAGTTCTATAGGCAGATTTAGGTCAGGTCGGTTGTTGGACAATGTCGCAGGACAAGGGCGACAAAGAGGAGCGATGCGAGTGCGGGTCGGAAATGGTCGCCCTGGCAGATCTTTGTATTTGCTAGACGGCGAAGGGCGATGGCGATGGCGATGGACCGGAGCGTTTCTGTTTCCTGGGCTGTTTAGTGAGAGATGACTTTTTTCCTTCCACTCTAGATTCCCACGTCGATTGTTCTTTTCTTTGCTTTTCAGGGACCAACTGTCAATATGGACAGGAATCAATTTTCTTGATTGTAATTGAGAGAACAGTAGGAACTGCGAAAGACCAGCCCCTAGAAATAAGGAAGAGCGGAAAATGCGACGCGTGATGTACAAAGCCAAAGGCAGACTTGACCACCGAATTCAACTCTGGTGAAGTGGCAGTGAAGATCTTCCTCCCGAACCCATGCAATACACACTCCAAAAGTACCGACTGCCTCGACTCTCAACTGAGTAAGCCCACGACCTGCTACCCTTCCTACCCTACACTGGAGAGATGTAGATGAATGCGAGGTCACCAAGCGATCATTGCCGGCGAGACTGCAGGAGCCTAATTGGCAAGACTACGAGGCGAGCGCGAAAACGGGCGGGGGGCGACAATAATCGGTTGACGAATTCTATTTTGCAAATGAAGAAGATTATCTGGTCAAACGCGAAGATCCGCGGTAAGATCGCGACGAGGTTGGGAAAGGGTGATGGGGTGTAGAAAGATGCGCAAGTGGAAGTGAGAGGGGAAAAAGGGCTGGTTGCTTGCTTATGACTTGTTGAATGAAGACTGTGTCAAAGGGAATCGGAGATGAGTGGATTAAAGTGGAGACACGGGACTGGTGCCTTGAATGATTTGTCAACTTTCTCTTGTCACGTGCACCTCACGATTATGGTAGGTACCAAGGTACCTCGACTTGGACCTGAACGAACCTGGAGAATCTGGAGAAACCCAGACTAGACATTGAACGCTCCCACACTTATCATTGGGTCCAAGATATCGCAACCGGGTTCCATAACGATGCGATATATATGTTTATATATATATAGGTATGAAATAAAATGTTTATGTATTTTCCATGCGTTGGGCTAGTTGATTTGTGGAATACGCATTTGACGTGTTGAAGAGACACAAGTCCAAGGCCGATACTGAACAGCCCCTGATCCAATGCCACCGTGTGCAAATGCAAATGCAAATACGCCTGGCAGCGCATGTGTCTCGGACGGATAGCTCTATTCAATTCCTGCTATGGATATTTTTACTTTTCCCCTGCCTGCTCTACTAGTGAATACCAAAATTAATAAGGGTAAGAGGTGTCGAACGACATGACCGAAGTTACATCCCCAACACTTGGCCTAATCACCAGTTGCTCTCAAGTTCAACCTAAGATCATACCAACAAACTGGATAGAACTTGGTAACCAACCGCCATGCTTATAACCCAGAAAAGTGTGCCATCCAATGATGCGTACAGTCCAGGGGCAGCATTCGCCTTGCCGCCACAGCACTCCCTGCTGTAGGTTACGTTGTTGAACCTGGCTGCAGCCGCGAATACGGATCCTGGGTAGCCGCCGACATTATAATAGTCGACATTGAGGAAGTTCGGTGCTCGGCCCCATTGGGTCTTGCAGCCTTGCGCACCCTCTCCAACGCTGCCGAATCCCGTCACGTTGTTGGTGACATTGAGCTCTGTTCGAGCCGGAACAAGAAGCTGATTGCCGAGGAGGGTGATTTCAATGTTGAGGTTGTGGTTCAGAAGGTATAGGCGGTTTTTCGCATCTGGCTCCGGCAGATCAGGGGGTCGCTGAACAACACAGGGGAACTTCTGGTCCACGGGGTCGAAAGGGGTTTCCCACATCTGGGAAAACTCGTCCAGTAGCCACGGGTACTGGGTCTGATTCGCCATGTAGTCCATAAACATGACAACTCGCTTTCCGCTCAAGACCATTTCTCCCAGTGTCGGCCAGTCATTCAGCATCATTGGCACCAACGGCGGAGTGTAGATAAATGGCAATAGGCCACTCTCCTCAATGGAAGGCACGTACATAGACGGTACCGAACTGGATTATTTGTTAGAGCAAGTGCAATGATAAGTTGTGCATGGTTGGGTGGGGTACGTACTAGTTGCCGTTGCCGAGAAGGATAGTAATAACATCGTACGGGTGCCTCACAACCCAATCCTTAACCTTGGACAGCCAGTCGGTGATGGGGCCAGCGTCCAGAATGTCGCAGCTGGTATGGCAGAAATGCGGCTTGGTGCCATTTGTTGGCCACTGCATCTGGGCCTGAAGGAAACGGACGCCATCGTCGAGCTGCGCAGTTACGTCATACTGTTGGTTGGCGGCAAGGTTCTTCTTGGTGATGAAAGGAGAGTTATGGCAAGCCACTTCGGTAATGTTGCTGTACCTGCGACTGCAGAACTCCGGGTAGTTATTGCAAGGCTTCGTGTTGGTGAAAGTAGGGATAGAAGCCGTAGTGGCAGAAGTTGAGTGATTGCTAGGGATGGTAGAGGTTGCATCGCCAGTGAGGTAGGTCCTTGTGTCTGTCGCTGTTGATTGTCTCTGCTGAGTGATGTTTGAGGCTATGGTAGTCGAGCCACTGATTGGCATAGAGCCTAAAGAAGTGCCCTGGGACTTTTGAGAGCCGAGGGAGAGATATGGGCCTGATGGCGTTGCGAGCTCAGTCGTGGTAGAGCCAGAATTGGATTGTGTTGTTCTCGGGTCGTCGACAGTGATTCCTGTCTGGCCCGAGACGCCTGCAACTGCTAGCAGCAGCAGGCCGCCCAAGCGACGCACCATATTGTCCAGAGGATAAGGAGTATGCCGACGACAACGGTGCTGGCAGTCTTTCTCTGCTGAATTGGGCTGGATATAAGGAAAACGAGTGAGTAAAGGCCGATTGACCTTGCGGGAAAAAAAACAATGCAGTTCTTCAAGGTTGGATCACGGAGCAAGTAGTAGAAAGCGACAGTGTGACTGGCAGAAACCCATGACGATAATGAATGATGATGGGTGGTCCGGCCTGGTTCAGTCGATGGACCCTGGCGATCCGTGCTTCTGGGAAAGGAACCTCGAGGTACAAAGTTCAGAGAAGTCGGTCGATCGCGGCGGCTTCTCCGTTGCTGGGCGTTGCTGGGTTAGTGCCGTAGGTCGTACGGTTCCAATGTTCGCAGGCCCGCAAAAGGGTAGGAATAGGAAGTCTAATGTCTACCTCAGCTTGAATGCAGGGAGGCGCGTCCTTGGTTGGCAAGCTTGAGTAGCTTAGGCACTTGTTAGGCTTGCTTAACAGATGCAATTGGGCCCGGCCCACTACGATCTACGCTGCAGGACGCATCGAGACAGCTAGACAGCAAGAAACTGCCGGTTGGCTTGTTCTGGGCATGGAATAACTGTTGAATCAAGGGGGCCAAACAAGGATTCTGCTGGGCAGTCTATGGCAGTCCGCGGGTCCGGCAGGTTTGATCCCTATTAAACATGACGTATCTGCCGCCAGCCAACTGTATAGCGCTCATTGGCACACGCGTATAACAGCACTATACTCTGTATGGCATACTAATTGTCTAGTCCCGTAGATACTCATCTTACCGTAGAAAATGCTCACTTTCACGCTTCCATGCTCCGTCCAGGGAGAGCGAAGAAGAAGCAAAAACAACAAGTACTGGCTCTTTCCAGTTGGTACCCGTACTGGATAACTGGTCAGGTAAATGACTAATGGACAGGTGACAAGTGAAACAAGACGTGCATGCGCCCAACCAGTTAGCCAGTGAGGTCGGATGGTTCATATTATCTCTTGACAGCGCAGATCTGTTCGCGGTTGACTTCCATATTACAGTGACATAGTAACATGAACAATTACGATGGTTTGCGGGTACAGCCTCAGTCAAGACTCAAGGGTACACGGAACAGGGGGTTCGCCTGTCTGGCGCCAGGGGTATAACTCCAAGCATTGAATGCTTTATGGCTGTCAATAGATCAACTAGTCGGCAGATTCTTGCCGGGGCCACGCCACCACAACGTTTTTTTTTTTTTTTTTTTTTTTGCCTGACAAAGCAGAGAGCGCCTACTGTAACTCAGAAACGAGTGTCTGTTTGTTCCTGGCGCCCACCCGTATGTAGGTTGGGACGTACATGAATAAACAAACACTATCAACTGTTGACCGATCCATTGGCCGCTGTTAGGTCGGTTTAGACCGGATCGTCAGGCAGGCCACGCAATGCGCGCCCAGTTTTTTTTCCCCCTTCTTTCTGCTCCGCCTCCCTGCTACCGCCCAGTGCCGCTGCTGCCACTGCCAGCAGACCGCGACAGACTACGATCTGCTGGGACCTGCTGGGACCTGCTGGGACCTGCTGGGTGGAGTGATGGCTGTTTCGTCCCAACTAACTAGGCTTAACCTTCGTGCTATCGGTACTTCAGGCTACTTGCCTGTTTGACTTGGGCGGCTCCCAGCTACTCCCAGCTATTACTTACGTCACGAACCCTTGCTCGCTGTTTTGGCGAAAGACCCTGGACTTGGACTCAGTGCTCAGCTATCCTATCCCGAGAACACCAGCCCGATAGACTGGATAATCTCAATTAAGCTACCCGTCAATCATTTTGATAACTCAGATCACTCCTTTTCTCTCTGGTTTCAAGATACAGAAGAACCATATTCCCTTTCAAAGTTCCCACGAGTCCACCGATCATCTGAACCACCATCTGAGGCGACCGTTCGTTTATACACCCTCAGGCCATGGCGTTGCCCAGCTTCCGGAAGCGGCGCAGTGCGAATGCTTCATCCGCTGACGGCTCTGCTAAGGATGGAGCACTGACCGAGGCCGAAGCCGCCAACATCAAACAATTAACAAAGACTCGTCGAAATGTCGCTCTCGTATCGAGCTTCTGCTACCTGCTCGCGTTCATCTTTCTCGTCCTAGTAAGAGAGCTCCTGACTGAGTATCCACGTTGATATCCTTTTCTAATTCGCGAGTCCAGGTCGAAATAGGAAACACCAAGGGAACCAAAGTACTAGGAGACATGTACTTCTTCAAACTGGATATGGCCGACATCATACCTCAGTCGGTACCCAGCCTGACTCTCATGAACTCGATTGCCCGCACGTTAGGTCTGCACGATTTCTATCAGGTTGGTTTGTGGAATTTCTGTGAAGGATACGAGGACGAGTAAGAGCCCCGGCCCCGTACCATTACCAATGTCCTGGGAGCGTTGCAAAGCTGACCACTAAAATAGGGGAATCACGTACTGCTCAACTCCCCAGACCCTATGGTGGTTCAACCCCGTCGAGATCCTCAAAAATGAGCTCTTTGCCGGGGCATCTATCCCTTTACCAGCCCAGGTCAACGAAATTCTCAGCCTGCTTCGCATTGCCTCGAACATTATGTTCGGCTTCTTCCTTGCTAGTACTATCCTGGACTTCTTGATGATTTTCGTTGCCCCGATAGTTCTTTACTCTAGATGGTGGAGTATGCCCGTCGGCATCCTCTCCTTCATTGCCTTCATCCTGTCAACGGTTGCCGCAGCTATTGGTACTGCCATGTCTCTGGTGTTCAAGTACGCCTTGACGTCGCAGTCCGACCTGAACATCCAGGTGGAGGTCGGTACCAAGATGGTGGCCTTCATGTGGGTTGCTGTGGGCTTCAGCTTCATATCCTTCGTCATCCACTCGGGTCTCTGCTGTTGCTGCACTTCGCGTCGCGATGTGCGTACTGGTAGAAGGGGAACTGTCAATTCGACATCTAGCAATATGAGAGAGAAACCAAAGACTGGAAGTAAGCTTCCCAGTTTCGGTAGGAACTCCACGAGGTCCTAACATTCGACCGACACATCACCGCCGCAATGCGATTGAGGAGCATCCCATAATGTGTTCTACCAAGATACTATAGATTTCTTTACTGTTCTGTATCCCGACGTAACAAAAAGAGAAAGAGAGAGAGAGAGAACAGGGTTCCTGCGAGGAAATAGATAAAGCGTTGTAGTTGTCTGATGGCATACTGAGAACTGGGGGTGAAGGTGAACATCCATAATAAGTTGAATATAATAGCTAGGTAGTCTCTTATGCAGTATACTATCGAAAATCGAAATCGTCACACGGCTCATCCTGCTTACAGACTCACACCAATCGCTCATACCTTCGTACAACGGACTTGCACTGCCAATATTAACGTCATTAGAAGACTAGTCACTGAAACGTAAAACGCTGGGTTGGATTGGAAGAGCACGCCGAATCGAATGAGATCTCGACATCACCGGTTGCCCTCGAACCCGGGCTCCGGAGGTATCTGCCCTTTACCGAAGGCTGGTCTTGGAAGCAGTGAATTGAGATACCTAGAGATAGGGGATTCCCCATAGCATTTGAGTATGAACCCCCTCCTAATCGAAAGAGATAGCCGGTGTATCGGTTGAGCAAGAAAACCCCAAGTTATCGAGATGAGAGCTTTAGTAGAGCAAGTCCCGGAGACCCAGATAGCCAGCCCCCTGGCAAAGGTTTATAGTACTGCTCTCTACCAGTACCTTGCCGGTACAGCAATCAGCTATCCTGCAGTGTTATCGAAGTCAAGTATGGGCAAAATCCACCTCCGTGAGACACCCTAAGTGCAAGGTAACAGGAGTCATCTCTCAACTTGGATACCGACCTGTTCCGTTATAGGCCTGGAGCTGAGTCATGCCGGGCGTAGCTCCGATCAATATCCACAGCCGGAAACCCCGCACCGGTGATGGGGTGGTTCCCCCAGTTTGAGTCTGCGAAACGTTTCTTGTGCCAGGTGCAAACAAAGGGAAGATAATTCGCAGAATGCAGGTAATAAATACAACCTGAAATTATCAATTTCTTCCAAAGGAGCCTAGATTGTAGGGTTACTTACTACCTACCTTTAGGGATTGAGCCCCCTGAATCGCCAGAACCCCCAAACTTACTTGAATATTCATCCATCTCCGCCCGAGTGGCAAGCCAACCCCAAGAAGCAAAAGAACCATGGCGACGACAGACTCTACCACCGCCATAGCCAAGCCCCTGATCACGGGCATCGCCCACATCAACCTCAGCATCCCGCCGGGCACCCTGGGGCACGCCAAGGCCTTCTACGGCGAGACGCTGGGCCTGACACCGCGCGCCGTGCCCGCGGCGCAGGCCGAGACGTTGGCGTGGTTCGACGTGGGGACGGCGGCCGCGGGCCAGCAGGTGCACATCTCGACGGCCAAGCACGCCGAGGACACGACGTCGGCGACGTCGAGCCGGCACCCGTGCTTCGCCGTCGGCAGCCTCGAGGCGCTGCAGGCACTGCAGAACCGCATCGTGGCGCACCACCGGCGCGGCGGGCCCGACGCGCCCATGATGGCGGACCCCGTGGGCACGAGCTCGGGGAGCCAGGGGGCCGAGTACCCGACGAGGTTCTTCGCGCGGGACTTTGCGGGGAATCGGTTGGAGTTCTCCCTGTAAATTAGGAGGGGGGCTAGTTGGGAAAGGAGGGGGCAGATGAGGGCAGAGACTCAAATTAAGGGCCACAAGTTTATGATATCATGGAAGTATTAACAACTAGGTAGTTCTCAATAACTTGATTAATCACTTTCTGGGTATATACATGTAGCACTAGTCGGCTTTACTGCATCACCCGTCTATGGGACGGGTAGACAAAGGCAAAACCACTCTGTTGTTCCTCCTCTGTCTTGATGCCGTAAGCCTTCAACGCCGTGCCGCCCCAGATCATCGCCTTGTCCTCATCCTCCAGAGACGCCATGTAGCAGAGCCTGTCCACGATCTGCCTCCACTTCTCCCAGGCTCCCTCGACACCGACGGTGCATACCGGCCAGTCACTACCGAACATGATGCGCGAGGGCCCAAACGCGGCGAGCACCACGCTGAGCCAGGGCATGATGGCCTCGAAGATGTCCTCGACGGGGCGGCTCTTGAGCGAGTCATCCATCTCGGAGAAGCACCCGGAGAGCTTCATGTAGGTCGAGCTGCACTTGCTGAGGGTGAACATGGCGGTTCGCCAGGCAATGAAGGACGTGTCTGTGTGGATATTGTAGACCGTAAGGTCGGGCTTGCACAGGTGGTCTGAACAGTGGAAATCCATTAGAAAATACATCATATCAAAACCCAAACATTACGTCTGGACAGCGAATGGACTTACTCAGGATGAAGACGACCTTTTCCTCTTCTGGTACGCCGTCATGGGCCTTGTCGATCATCTCCACCGTCTCCTCGAGCTGGATGCGGCCACGCTCGTGCTGGTTGACCCCCACGTCGAACACGTACCCCTTGCGGCCGAGCAGCTTGAGGCTCTCGATGAACCCGGCGCCCAGCGCGGTCCCCTCGGGCTTATCCTGCAAGAGGTACCGGAACCCGCGAACCTTGTCCCAGCTGTCGCCGGCGACCTCCTCGGCCTTGGCCAGGTACTTCTCCATGGCCGCGGCCCCGCTCGGGATGGGCGCCCAGGGGATGTACGCCGAGCACAGGCTGGCGTCTTCCGCGGTGTGGCCCTCGCCCGGCTTGGGCTGCCCGAGGGCGATGCGGCGCAGCCACGACACCTCCATTAGCGGGTACTCCCAGCCGCTGCCGTCCTTCTCGCCGGCCTCGAGGTCATGCTTGCGGTCCGTCTCCAGGAAGACGAAGCCCCTGACGGGCGAGGGGGAGGTGGCGGTGGTCGCCTTGTAGTCCTCCAGCGAGTGCTGCTTCGCCAGCGGGTTCTCAGGAGTGGCCCATGATAAAGTGGGAATCTCACTCTCGGGGTACAGGTGGATGTGAGAATCAATGATGGGGAAGTCTTCAGCCATGATGGGTGGTGTGGATCCGTGGTATGAACTTATATGACCACGATGGCGCAGTTGAGCTCTTCGGATATGATGATGGTGATCTAGAAGGATTGGAAGTTGGGGAATACGCAGCCCTTGAGGTTAGGACCTGTCTGACCAAATCTACTGGGCGTATCGTCCAATTTGCTATATGACCCATAAGATAGAGAGCTGTTTGCTGTTTGCTGTTTGCTGTTTGCTGTTTCCTGTCATGTTTTACCCCGCCATTGAGACCCTGAAATTGTGCCCCACTACGTTATTTATCAGACCAAGCCTGTAAGTGCAATTCTCCGTATGAAAATGTAACATGGCAGGAGATCATATCATCCTCCTATAGGCGCGGCAGTAGCTATCCTCGATATGGTTTTGGTAGTTTATTCTTATTTTAAGGTTATCGAAAGGAGGTCCAGTAGCTTCTAGCGAAGTCAATGCTTCCTTCCCAACTTCCATGCACCCCTAACCACTAATCATATTGTATTGCTGCTCTGGTCTCGAGCACATGAGACTACGAACATGGGCACAATTAACAAGTTCAAGCTATTAAGAAGAACGGGGGTGAGGTATGAATAAATTCAATAGTCATCTATCCATTATCAAGGGGCAGACAAGCTGTGTATGCTTGTCTGGTTCCTCATTCGCATGGGTGGCTGGCTCGGGCTTTCCAAAGGCTAACCCGAGGCCACCGTTATTACAAATTCCGCAGCAGCCATCAATATCATGGCGTGCTGCTGTGCTGGAGCAAGGTGGCCGAAATTTGTGGTGTTGGCCGTGTGACAAATCTCGCTGCTCTATTTACATTGTCGTAACAAAGTAGACAATCGCACGACTGCGCGGTTATGCGATGGATGGTGATAAGCACCTCTCACATCACCACACGGAACAGCAGTCGTGGGGGTCGCAGCATCGACCCAGATGGGTGTAGGCGCGCAGAGAGGCGAGCCAAGACCGGCTCGACTCGCCCGCCGCGCTGATGCAATGGAACAACAGGACGAGCGACGCTTCTGCCCAAAAGAAGGGGGCAGCGTGCATCAAACTCGTTAAAGAATGGACGGCCTTTTATATCCTCGTGTCTTCGGCCTGTCGGGCGTTTTGTTGCTTGGGGTTCTTCTTCGTTCATTATCCTCCACCGGCCACAGGGGAGTGCTTCACGATCGCACGACGATGCCGTTGCGGCGGGAGCTGCGGGAGACGTACTCCTCCTCGTCGCCGCTGCTGGAGCAGGCGCTGTCGTCGTCGCTGAAGCCACATCGGGCACCCCCGCAGTCAATCTTGACGCGGTCACCCTTGCGGGTGATGCCGTAGCGCTCGCAGGTGCAGTTGCTGCAGTCGGAGCTGGGGGTGCTGTAGCCAGAGAGCGACGAGTTGGGTGACGAGCTGTCTGAGCGGTAAGACAGGCTGGAGCCGTTGGACGAGACGGGAGAGCTGGAGAAGTCGGTGATGATGTCCTCGTCGATGTCGGCGCTACCGAAGCGGGCGGTCAGTTCCTCAATGGCATCCTCGTCGCAGTAGTCGGCGTCCAAGATGTGCCGGGTGGCATGGGGCGAGATGGGCTTGGGTGCCTTGATCTGTGAGGTGGAGAGAGGTCGGCCCTTGGGGATGTCCACGGACAGGGAGCCGCGCTTGGACGATCGGTGCTTGGAGTCTTTGGAGGAAGACGAAGACGAAGAGTGCCTCGAAGAGCTCTTGCTGGAGGAGCTGTGGGACTTGGAAGAAGACGAAGACTTGTGGGACTTGTCCTTGGGAACGTCGAGGATGTTGAGTTCTCGGCCAGTGGTGGGCTCGACGGTGGACTTCTCGCTGGGGTTGTGGGAAACGTGGTAGCCGTCGATGATGTAGTAGTACCAGTATCGCTGGCCGGCCTCGAGGTTGCCCTGGAAGCGGAATGTGCCCTTCCACGAACCGGACTTGGAGGAAGTCTTATCCTTGGAAAGCGGGAGCTGACCGACGTAGTTGTCCCAAGAGCCAAGCAAATGGACGGACTTGACGCCCGAAGAGACGCGAAGAGAGAATGAAAGCTGAACAGTCGCCATTCTGAAGATTATTAAAAGTTGCTATTGCAATATTGTCGTTTTTGAAAGTTCTTCAAAAGGAGCTTTGGTTGAGCAAGTAAAAACTAGTTTTCCGTTTATTAGAGGGTATGCGGTGGTGTGTAAAGGGGGCGTATAGGATAGTAGACCAGCAACTATCGTGTATTTTTTCTGTATATTAGACGACGACGATTAGACTTAGAGCACAGCTCTGTCAATAAAAAAACAAAGAACAAGGGGAAGAGAGGAAAACCGAAAAAGACTAGTTTTTGAGGATTGAATGCTTGCCAAAGAAAGAAGAGAAGAGAAAATGGGAAGGGGGCGGGAATGCAGTTGGTTTATATGGCCGAGGCCATCAACTGAGGCCTAGATGGCCCATTACTCGACCACAGTAACCTTAACACAGGGAACATCGAACATCGAACATGATGGCCAAGGTCACTGGTCACTGGTCAGTCACTTCCCTACTCCATCCTTCCAGCCCATGGCAGCATGGCAGCATGGCAGCATGGCAGCATGGCAGCATGGGCAAGATAGCATGGCCCGGTCCCGGTAGTCGTCCGGACACTAGGGTCGAGTTGTGGATAAGCAGATGGAGGCTCGGAGCATCTCTTTGGTCAATCAGATGCCGTCATGATGGAAAGCAATATCACTTGAATACCTGTTTCCCGCTCTAGAGAGGCGTTCAAGTGCGCATCAACCATCAACGCAAGTCTTGCCGCACTGCATGCTGGGCGCTTAAGCACATGAGGAGACAGACCTCATGGTAGTGGATTGCTGCTATTATGAGAGAGACACTAACCTAATCTACATAAGAGACAGACATGGAGAGGGGGGAGGGGGGAGGGGGGCAGTCAACAGTCAACAGTCAGTAGGTTAATGACTTTAGAGGGGGGGATCATCTTCCGGCTAGGCTCAAAAGGGGCGATTGGGCGCTACACCCCCAGTCCTCATTGGCCAATGAGGCACGGTCGGCAGCCAATACCAACACCTCGTCTACTGCCCATCACACGCCGCGTTAACCATCACTTGGCAGCTGAGCCAATGACGGCCAACCACTGCCATCCTGTGGCTGCATTGGATGCGTAATAGATGAAAAAAAAAGTACTGTGTATATGTATGCGTGTGCAAGGGAAAAAAAAGGGTAATCTTTTAATCTGCAATCGCAAATCGCACCCCCAGCTGGCTGGCTGGATCCCCGTCCCGCCCGACTGCTGTATGCCTACTGCGAGGAACGAGGGCTTCTGCGCTGCCATTCGACAGAACAACGAACATGTTTAATACACTCCCTGCCCGCTCATGCGCAAGTTGCATACATAATTCTTCGGTAGTATTCATGCATGCCATCATGAGATGTGAGAAAAAGAAAACGTTCATAGCTAGGCAACTAGGCCGGCCAATCCACGTGGTGGGTTTTTGGAGGTGAAGGGGTGGGATCGGACGAGTCGGATCTTAGGCCTTTGGTCCAGACGAAAGCGTGATGGAGAGAGTATTCCAAGCACCAAGAGCCTGAGTTGATAGGGGAACAACCCGGTTTCGTTCAGAGCGTTACGGCGGATATGGATACCGTACAGCACAGCTAAGACAGGCCTTCAGGCTGATCACATTTCCAGTAGCCACTGCTATGGAAACTGATGTTATTAATAGTCCTACCAAAAGTTTCGTTTCACTGTGTCATGACGGATGACAGGTGCAAACAGGCCGGATGGTCTACAGAATAATGCAGACCTGTATAGTCTAGAAGTCTGGTCAGAACTCACCTACCACGAACCACGAAGTCTACCGCCTGTCTCTGTCTCTGCTGACTTGCTGCCTGCAATCGGCCGGGAAAACAGGCCTCCCACCGAGTGACGTTTGTATGGGCGACGACGATTGTAATATGCATATATTCCGTACATGAATTCACCTTACAGGCAGGCCGCCTCTCCCTGGCCCATCTGTGCCACTCATATCACCCCCCCTCTTCCAGGACACCTAGCCGAGCCTTCCTGTTCCTGACTTGAGTTGAGTGTTGTCAAGTTTTCTCCGTGATCAATGTCCTGATGAGCTGAGAGGTGAGATTTGGTCAGTCGCTCTAGTGCGTGCATATGCATCGCTCCATGACCTTAGCTCCGGCGGGTATGTGAATCGAATCACACGCCGATTTGCATACCTTGAAGAGGGGCATTTTGTGCCACTTGAAGCTTGCAGTCAGTGTAAAGGATGGGTGGGATATGACCAGCATTACCACCACGAGCGAGCGAGCGAGATTGGTGTGAGAACACCAGAATCAGAATCAGAGTCCCCGGTCTTTTCCCAGATGTCACGTTGACCGGGCCCTGGAAAAAGAGGTAAGCCTAATTGGGAGCGGGCGGACACGACACTGAAGCTACCGAACTGAGGTGCGTAAACTTGCAAAGTGCCAATCCCTGTCCCGCGCATAGGCTTCGCTTCTGCATACCTGGGCTGCGAGCACAGCAGCTTTCTCGCTTGGCAAACAATCTTCCGCGGTTTTGTACTCTGGATTCGTCAGTCGCCCGGATCAAGATCATATGGATCATATGGTGCCACCGATGCTTGTTGCCAAAGTCTAGAGCATACGAGACTCGCTTTTTCCCTCGGACAAAGGGTCTCAATTTGCGGCCCCTCTCTGTAAGTCGCATACTGTCAGCTGTGGATGATATTCCACAACAGCCGAAGCAGCCTATCAGGCTCCGGGAAGTAACACCTGCGCAGCTGCATCTCCCAGCGTCTCCCTGCCATGGTAGCATTGCTATATTCTTCAGCGGCAATCTCGCATGCTAACAATGAAGATGCAGCTCGTCGCTTGGAAGACAGGGAACCATGCCGCCTACGCAGTCTGGTCTTGACGGGGAGCTTGTGGCCTCCGTCACCACCTTCGTCAAGGAGTATATGTCCAATTATGATGGGAGCCATGACTTCAACCATATCCGACGGGTCCTTGGATTAGCCCGGCATATCTATGCCCATGCGATTGACAAGGAGACTCTGGACCTCCAGACCATTGTTCTAAGCGCTCTGCTCCATGATGTGGGCGACAAGAAATATCTTCAACCGGGCCAGAACCCCTCTACCATGGTTCATAAGCTGCTCCTTTCAATGGGCGCTGACGAACAGCTCGCTCAGAAGGTCCAGACTATCTGTCTCGGCGTCAGTTACTCGAGCGAGATCAAGGATCCCGCACGCGTCCAAGATCTCATCCGGGCCCATCCAGAGTTGGCTGTGGTCCAAGATGCTGACCGCATCGACGCCATCGGTGCAGTCGGTATCGGCAGGTGCTTCACCTTTGGCGGAACTAAGCCCGACAGATCCATGGATGATAGTATCCAGCACTTTGAGGATAAACTTGTCAAGATACAAGGCATGATGAAAACCGAGACGGGAAGGGAACTGGCTAAACAGCGGACCGAGAGACTACTTCAGTTCCGTGAGTGGTGGAACGACGAGGCTGCTTTCGCTGCTTCCTCGCCCAATGCTGCCTGAGGTCTGGCAGAGGCCATCATTGTACATCGCAAGCTCACCTGGCAATCAGTCAACACCAACCATACACGATGTTCTAGATACCGGTTGTGACACCAGAGCACAGGACGTAAGATCCAGTGTCAGAGCATGCCCCCCCCCCCTATAAAGCGAAAAGAGGTCGATATATTGTCCTAATCGTATATGTCTAAGCAGTAAAGTCTATATTTGGATATATCGTGTAAGACAAATGCCCATACAGGTTGGTGAGAGAAGAGTTGAAATGCGAGGCTCTTATAGTGTAGCACCAAACAACCATTCGCTTCGGGATCAGAGTGTCAGGTATTATCTGACGCCGTGTCTTGGCGAATAATCCTCACTATCGACCATGATGACTACACCTTCCCAGTTCGGCAATCAGCCATGGGTTAGACCTCGTCGTCTTACAAGTGGGAACCAACCTGTCCTGTCTAGTCTGACATTCGCAGAGCTGGCACCGTCCAAATCCGGCTCTATTCCCATTGCAGCCATTGACAAGAGGCTCCCCCAACTATGTGGCTGACCACCATCAGCATCTCACCCTGCAAATCGATATGTATCTGGTCCTTGGGGCGGCGATCTCCCAGCCTGCCAGCATTCCCCTCTCCAATCCAATCAACCAGTGTAACGATGCATAGCCTGGTACCCCGTCCGCCTGCATTCTCACCCGAACCCTTCTTCGGATGCTACTGTTGGTGGCGCAAATATTTTCGTTCTCGATAGCCTTACAGACCCGGCGATACCGTAACCCTGGGGTGCCTAATCGTCATTCCCGCTTCTCCATCTTCTTCAGACACAAGGCTTCATGTCAATTAACGCGGCGTTTCCTTGCTATTGTGCACAGCAGATTGTCGCGATTACACACTCGATACTTAACTTGCCATCGTCCAAGTACGAGCCGCAATTGAATTTCTTGGGACGACTGCGCTCATGAGCGGACCTCGCGCTGCGTTGTGAGACCGCTCGTCTTACGCCTGTTTCCCGGCCACGATGTTTTTCAACTGCCAAACTGCACTTCTTTGTTTTCTTGTTTTGTCGCCCGCCGCATGCGCGACCCACGGCGACGAAGATGGAGCCGTTCCTGCGACGCCGGCTTTCCTCGTAGATGACGCGGGTGCCGAGCCCGGATTCACGCCGCGCTACTACGCCGGGGGCTTTCCAGCATACCGGCTAGAAGGCCGGCAGGCTGCCGGCTTGGATTGCGGAGACCCCACGAAGAGCCACAGCTGCGGTGAGCTCGGAGCGCAATGGGAGTCGGTGTGTTGCTCGAATGACAGGTACTGCTTCTTTGGCGCCAACTGGACGGCGCAATGTTGTTCTATCGGGAACAAGTGCGGTCAATGCAACTCAGACCAGATACAGGGCAACTTGACCAAGACATCAACTTTCGACTTGACTGTGGCGGAAGTCTCGGGGACTGAGGCTACAGCACCCGTTGTCAAACAAACTTGGAGCGAGCAGACATTTGAAAGTCGCGCATGTACTCCTCGAAAATGCTCCGCTAGCGAATTCCAGTGCGCCAAGTCCCTCGGGGGAAATTGCTGTGCGTTCGGGAACAAATGCCTGACCAGCGGCTTGTGCGCAGTCGGCGTCACGCCACCGCCGAGCGGCTTCGTGCCTACCGCGAATGGCTGCCCGTCGAAAAATATGTTCGCGTGCCCCACGAGCCTGGGCGGAGCGTGCTGCACCAACGGGCAGACGTGCGTCGTGACGGGCGGCGTCCAGGGCTGCGCGGGGCAGCCAACGTCGCCCCCCGGCACCGAGATCACGTACAACGGCGGCGGGCTCAGCCAGGGCGCCAAGGCAGGCATCGGCGTCGGCGTCGCCGTGGTCGCGGCCGTCATCATCGGCCTCGTGACCTGGTTCTGCCTGCGCCAGCGCCGCCGCGCCCGCAGCTCGGCCTACCGCTCCCAGCAGCACCGCCACCACCACCAATACCAAAGCGTCGGCCAGCCCGGCGGCGGTCCGGCCGGGCTCGGCATCGGGGGCACGACCGAGGTCATGTCCGAGGTCAGCGCGCCCTCGCGCACGGGGCCGCACCGCTCGGGCCTGGTCTACGAGTATTTCGGCCCCGACGCCGTCGCGGGCCCCTATACGCAGCAGGACGACGAGTTCTCACCTACCACCCGCGAGACGCGCGGCGGCATGTGGGATCTGTTCGCGCGCAGGGCCGCGGCCCCGGCGCCTCCGTCGGCCTCGCGCGCCGTCCCTGTGCAGCCGCAGAACCCCGGGGACATCGCGGCGCCCGTCGAGCTCGGCTCGACAGACCCGGACCCGCACTTGAAGGCGATGCACAAGGTGCAGGCCGCCAAGACGACGCCGACGCCGTCCGTGGCACCCGCACCCGCCAGTACCGAACAGCAGGCCGCCGTCTTCGAGCTTTGGGGGTCTCCTGGGGAAACCCTGGAGAGGAGCCCGCTGGATGAGGCAGGAGATCAACAACGGCAACAACAACAACTAGGCGAACAGGGACGTCCTCATTCGCACATTTCTTCGAATACGGAGTATCAAAATAGTCAGGAGAACCCGGACCCTCATAGTACGGAGTCCGGCTCGACTGTGGCGGAGAGTGCTCAGAACCGTGGTGACGGGAATGGACGCGAGGATTCGACTACTACTGCTGCAGCGGCCACGGAAAGTGCTCACGATGGGCAGGGCCACAGAACCGGCTTGGGGGACAACAACCACCCAACTCAGGTGTAGATTTCAGGAACGGGTTGTGTTGATAGGGACACCACAAAGCCAAAGCTGCGCGTGATTTTCTTTGATCTTTCTCTTGTACGGCCAGTATATTACGCTATTCTGACTGACTCTAATATTGATATGAGACATCTGTAAATAGACGACTGATGAAACGACAAATACCCCTTTCGACAATCATTTGCTGAGATGTCTTTGTAACGCCTTTTCGCCTTGCCCTGGCCTGTAGTCCCCATTCTGGTTGGACTGAAATATGGCCTTGTTCAAATGCAATGCTTGTAATCCGCTGTAAACAATTTTGACCTTTTTACGCCTTGCAAAAATGAACAGTTGAAACCCCCTGATTAAATCAAACATAAAAAAAAGATAGTAGGGTGCTTGAATAAGACAACCCAAGCGAGCCCAATGCTTTGGTGTCAATTATGTGGGTAGGCAATTCAGCGCATGAGGCTGATCGACTCCTCGCCATCATTGTCAAGGCCAAATGAAGCGGCGGCTCGCTGGCGAATATAAAGACCGCACTGTCTGTTGTACGGGTATCATGTGATTTAGTTCAACGCGCCGCCAAACACGGCCGACTTCTGCAAGTCGCCCAGGAGGTCGTCGATATTACCGAGGTACCGACAGAGGATCGCCTGCTTGTCAGCCTGGCTGCGGATGTACCCGTTGTCGCTATCAGACCGGGAACGGTTGCCGCCGCCGTTTTCGGAGTCGGTGCTGATGTGGAAGGCCTTGGCGAGCTTACTAGGGCTGCGCTGCAGCATGGCGGGGACGGACTCGCGGGCGTTGGCGACGCTGGGGATCGAGGGCGTCTCGGGCATGAGGTAGAAGTAGAGGAACTCCATACAGCGATATTTCACCTCCTTGTTGGTGCCGCGCGACTTGAACAGGGACGTCACGGTGAGCAAGCCGTCGAGATTCTCGTAGGTGCGCGTGTTTTGCGGGTTATCCACCAGGGCAATGTTGAGCACGCGCATGGTGGAAGATTGGATCGCGGGACAGAAGTCAGGCTCAAGGAGGTCCAAAAGCAACTGTTCGTCGCAAGGCGCTCGTTAGTGTATTGGTCAAAGAAGAATGGCAAACGGACCTCCCTGGGAAATACCACTTACGTTCATGTTGGATTCGCGACCAAAAATCTTGCGGCTGGGAGGGTGCAGCAGCGATACACCCTGCAGCAGATCCAATGCGCTCAGGATCAGCAAGTCGTTTTGTCCATCCCCACCCTTGGCGATCAGCCTGTCCAGTGTGGTCACAAGGCGGTGGGCGAGATTCCACTCGAAACCCTCCTGCAGCTTGAAGAACTCGTGGAAGACGGGGTCTTCGGTGAGGCCGCTGAGCGACTTGGGTGCACGCGCATCTTCGTCTTCCGAGGAGGAGGTGTCATCTTTCTTGCCGTTCTGTAGCTTTTGCTTCTTGGGCAAGCAAATATTCGCCATGAGCCCTTCGACTTGTCGCAGGCCCTTGCGAATCTTGGGACCGTCGTATGACGATAAGTTGTCGAAAGCGAGAGACAGTAAGTTCTCCATTGCGATAGCCGTGGCGGTGTTTCCTTTTGTGGTTCGCTTGTTTATGATTTGTGATTCGTCGCCTGAGCGTGGTTTTCTTTGTCTAACGGCCGGGACTAGGTATGGTACAGTGTGATGTGCCTGGTATGGCGGTCGATGGGTTTGCGCTGGGATGAGGTGTTGGGAGGGATGAAACGCTGGGCAACTAAAGGACAGAGGACTGGGCTCTTTTCAGGTGGAAAAAAATGACAACAAGAGCGGTAGCAATAGTAACAGTGAAGTTGTCTACTTGCTTGAGGCCGGGCTTGTTATACGGAGAGACGAAGCGAAGAATGGCCCAAGGGATACATGTATGAATTCATGTATGAATTACGGGTGTTTGGCGGAGGGGCGCAAAGCAACAACACAAAGAAAAGAAAGAGGGAGAGATGACAACATTTGTGGGATCTACCGGTTTCTAGATATGGGTCTCGACGATATGGTCTATGCGATGCTGGAAGGATGGGTATTGTCCAACTTTACCAAGACTACCACAAAGATCGTGGGTGTTGATCCTGTCTCTTTCGTGGTTGACGCAGCAACATGGGGTGGAGGGGGGTGAAGATGCTACATTAGGTACTGCTTGCTGGGATCATCTGCAGGTTTGAGTGTTCCGATAACCGATAAGGCGGTCCGCCCTGGCTACCAAAGCACTAAAAGCACTAATAAAGCTCCAGCTTTGGAGCTCTGGAGCTCTGGAGCTCTGGGGTTGCTTGCATGAATGAGCCCGCCCAACCGGTAGGAACTTAATTGATCGTCGTCCGCGGCAATAATTGTACACATAAGACAGACAAGACAATTGGACCTTTTGGCTATTGGGTAGTAGTCATCTGTATATTCTGTATATTATCTGGATCGTTCGTTACCTTGAAGACATAGATACACGAATGAGCTATCGTAGTGACCATTTAGGAGGGAGATTGGCACCGTTTATTTTCAGAAGAAGGAGGTTGTTGAAGAAACGGCCAAGCGATCTACTAATGTAGGTATGCTTCTTCCAATCACTAACCATGGATGTCAGCATGGGCATGGCTTGGGCAGACGGGCAGCCCCGGCATCTCGGCCTCACCTTGCTTCTTACAGTATCGGTAGGGAGGGGTGGGCAAAGTCTAGCGCCCGCTTCCCATCCATGACGTCTGTGATATTGACACAGACTGCTGCTGCTACGCGCCGTCCGTTTGATTGCGAGAGTCGAGCGCAAACCGAATGCGATAACACCCCCAGCCAGCTCGAAGTAGCATGGTCCAGCTTGAAACAAAGCGGACCAAGCTTGTGCTCATGAGATAAGGGAGAGTAGGTAGTTGACCTGTCGCCGGCTCATACCCTTTGACATGGTGCCATCACTGCTTTCAGGTTACCTAGGTGTAGCTTGATTGTCGCATCTTTCTGTGATATCAACCCCCTGGTAAACGTAAAATGCACATTCCTAACCAGCTTCTACATATACATACATACATACCTGTCACCCACCAGGCCCCTCCTGCCTCCGGTCGTCTCTCTCTTGATCGTATCGTGTACTCAATTGCGCTTAATTTGTCCATAAGCGATATCCGAACCGCCAGCACCGCCAGCACCGCCAGCACCGCCGAGCAAGACACACTGGATGTAACATTGCCCAATTGATTTGATCGGAAACACGTCCTGTGGTGGAACGACCCACTTGAGCTACCCTCAACTCGTCATCGTGAAAGCTGCATGTGCGTTTTGGGCTTCCTCCCCGCATCGCATCCCACCGTTTGGCACATTGGTGCCAGTCGCTGCCCAGCTATTTGGTTTTTAGTTGCTCCATTTTCAACTTCGCTGACCGGACTATTGGTATATTAAGTTGCAATACTCCCACAATCACAATCCACCTCGCAGCGGCCCAGACTTTGCCCCGTCGCGAAACTCGGAACGGCACACATAACATCTCGCATCCTCCACGCGATCCAAGAACCTGCAGTTCCCCTCTTACCCGCACCTGCAGAGCCGCCAACCAATCTTCTCGAGTTGGTTGTTGCCTGCCCTCTCGTATCCTCGATCCCTCCCGTGCCGTGCCCCTGGCGATTTTCTCTAAGCGCATTGCCTCGGGACCCCACCGTCGGAGCAACGTGTTGGGATAAAGCTGTTGCCTGTGATTGTTCAAGCGAGCATATATTGGGGCCAACGGGAGCTTGAGCAACCCGCTTGTATAAACGGGAGACCCCCTAGCACGGCTACCTGCATACTCTAGTGCGAACGATACGAGCCTCTACTACAAGACGATGCTGTCATCTTCCAGCAGCCCGGCCCCCTTTCAATCCCCCAACGCCATCCCTCCTCGAACCTCCTCGACCGGCTACACCGTTCCTCACGTCCCCTCCAAGTCTGTATTGCGTCCTGTCCCCGAGTCGGATTGGTTGGGCCAAAGCACTCGAACCAGACATCGCCATAGCTCCTCCGTCACGACTGGCCAAATACCTGCCTCTTCGTCCGCCATCATGCAAGCTTCCGCCCCTTCGGACACGTCCCGCTTCGAGACGGAAGACTTCAACTTTGCGGCCAGGAAGACTTGGACAGATGAGAAGGAGAAGATCCTATGGGGCCCATATGACTATTTGGCCGCTCAGGCAGGAAAGGACTTCCGCAAAAAGCTCATTGCCGCCTTTAATACTTGGCTGAATGTCCCCGAAGAGAGCATAAAGATCATCACAAAGGTCGTGGGCATGCTACACAATTCCTCGCTGCTGGTAGACGATGTGGAGGATAATTCGCTGCTGCGGCGGGGCATGCCCGTTGCGCACAGCATCTTCGGCACCGCACAGACTATCAACACTGCCAATTACATGTACTTCGTGGCATTGCAGGAAATCCAAAAGCTGAATAACCCCAAAGCTATCAGCATCTACATGGACGAGCTGCTAAACTTGCACCGAGGCCAGGGCATGGACTTATTCTGGCGAGACACCCTCACTGTCCCTACCGAGGAAGACTACCTCGAAATGGTAGATAACAAGACTGGTGGCCTGTTTCGCCTAGGTATCAAATTGATGCAGGCCGAGTCGCCCTCCTTGCTTGATTGTACCGAGCTAGTGAACCTCCTCGGCCTCATCTTCCAGATCCGCGATGACTACATGAATTTGGATTCGGATGTCTACAGCAAGAACAAGGGCATGTGCGAGGACCTGACCGAGGGCAAATTCTCTTTCCTCATCATCCACAGCATCCGCGCCAACCCAAGCAACCTGCAATTAATCAACATTCTGAAGCAGAAGCCGACGGACGAGGAAGTTAAGCGCTACGCTGTCAAGTATATGCATGAGACGGGCAGCTTTGCCTACACCAGGAAGGTGCTCGATGTCCTGATCGAAAGGGCCCGCAAGGTTGCCGACAAGATCGACGAAGAAAGGGGCAAGAATGAGGGGATTCACCAGATTCTGGATGCTATGATGATCCAGGATACAGAGAACGGCGCCAGTGCATGATGTATCGACTGCTGACTTTCCACCTGGTCACATTTGGTTTCGAAAAGGAGGAATCATATTCGTCACGGGGGCTTGTGGCGATGGCATAACGGACAGATGTAATTTCAGGCGGCGTTTTTATTCGGATACCCTTCTTTCTATTACCCCGATTCTTTCTGACTGGGGTCGACGATTTCATGCATGATGGTCGTTATCTCGGCATTAGGCTCACCCCAGTTGCGAGCAGATGATTTATACCAGGGCAATCAATCTCCTTCAAGCTGATGCGACTGTACCCCGCTTGTTCACCTGACAAAAAATTGTGCTCTTGAACCAGAGTCACCTTTTGACTTCCAGCTTGCTTTCGACATTGCCAAGTAGTATTCCATATGCTCGTCAACGAATTTGTAGTAGTTCAAATCACAGATCTGCAAACACCGAACAACCGCGGGACTCACTCCATTGCTACTCCGTGTCAAGGCAACTTATGGACCGAGATGTTCAAGGTATTGAATATACTGGAACATGAGTAGGTCACGCTCCAGTAGCACAGCACATTCGGACCAAACAATAAGATATACAGATGGGTACCTTTGGCGTCCCAAAATCCTCTATCCTCAGAAAGCAATTCCTATTGAGTCGAGACTCAGATCCATCTGATCTCGACTTATCACAGTATCAATTCTCCCACAGTCGTTTTGACTACAATTGCACAACCCCCTTATGTGCCTTCAGCACCCGCCTGAAATAACTTAAAGTGCCGAACCACACGAGGCTGAATGAAACCGCCAATGGCATCAGCTCAGCTTGGAAGAGCCAGGTTCTTACCTTGGGGGCCACACACAGGTTTCGCAATGGAGGCTGGACTCAGCCTTTCCCCGGATTTCCTCTGCCGTTCGGCTGCCGGGAATCCTCCGTGTGGCGGCTCGGGAAATGCCTCCTCATCCGACCGCGCGACTCGCTCGGAGTTTCTTATATCTAACGCTAGCACTACCTACCACAAATCATGGGATTGAGGGTAAACATTGGCGGTACTTGTCGTATTATCCTGTCAGCTAATACAAGTTGCATACTATGAGCGATGCAATTACAAATCATTAGAATGAAGTGACAGGAGGCTTACTGTCAGTTGTTGTCATGTGTTTTAATCACGCACCCGTACCTTGTGCACCGGAAGATAAATTAACTATCGTGTGAGTGTATACTTATTTAAAATAAGGAGGGTCAATGGAAGTATGTGATAGATAAAAGCCCTCAGAGGAATATAAACCGCCGCGTTCTTCACAACCGACTCATTATCAGTACCAAATACAGTACCAACTCCGATCTCGAAAGATTCCCCTTCTCTCTGCCCATTTCCTTGGGCATATCTTACCCGTCTCTTCACCTTCACGTCTCATCTGAGACCAGCAGTATCTTCCAAACTCATCTTCACCAAGTCACAATGTGGTACGCCGCCATCTTCCTCTGGTTCCTCGCCACCATGGCGGCCGCAAAGAGGCAGAGCAGAAGGGAGAGGGTCATCGAGCAGCGCGCCGACGGTCCACTCCGCGTCCTACTGGAAACAGACATTTTCAACACAGCGGCCGCCGACATATTCAGCCCGCTGTTCACCGACTTCCTCGCCACCCGCCTCGGCGAGGCGGACGCCAAAGCGCCCTTGTTCAAGGGCCCCTACAGGGCCGTCACCCTCGGCGTCGGCGGCGGCACCGCGACGGCCCGCTGCCAGCTGATTGACACCTACAACAAGACGGTCACCCTCGTCCGCGGCGCGAACATCGATGTCAGCTTCGGCGATGGCGGCAAGGGCGCCTGGAGGGCTCAGAACGGGCAGACCTTCCTCGTCGAACGGATCAAGTGCGACCCCAGCTTCAAGAGCGTCAACTAAGCGACGAATGCCTTGCTTTCTATGGGCGTAGTGCGGTTTCGTTTTTATCAGGTGGCTACCTCGTGCACGTCGTTAAAGGAGGGGGGGGGGGCAAAATATGTGTGCGTGCATGGACTGATGGGAACCAAAAATACAAAAGAGCGTTTATCTCTCGAGGCCTGAGGCAAAACGGTACGAGGCCTGAGGGAAAACCGTGCGGGATAGAGGGTGAGTTTCAGCACCTCAGCACCGTCCAAGTTCCGTTCCCTCATTAGTAAGAAGGTCCGTTCCCTCATTAGTAAGAAGGCTCTCTGCTGCTTACATATGGGAGAATGGACGGGGTCCCTAGTATTCAGCAGGATGTGGTCGTATGTGAAAGGATTTTCTCTCGGACAGATGGTTACAATCATCCACCTGTAGTCCGTCCCTGTTACCTCTTCTCCTGAGAATCGATGTGCACTCGCGGTTTCCCCTTGGTGTCTGTGTATTAATCATTATTATTGCGCGTCTCAAATTCGCTGGGGAAGGTAGTTCTAGACCTAACAATGTACATTAGATGTAACTATGGTTTCCGCACTCTTTATTTCGGACTTTTTCGTGGAGAAATGGTATACTCCCTTCCTCAAGGTAGGACAAGGTTCACGTAGAGACACACTAGTATAGCTAAGTTTTAAACTACAAGTCTTGAACCGAATGTTTCGTCCCTCTTATGTAAGAATCATGGGTATTTCGTCCAAGTTCATAAGCTACGTCGATCACTATCAAACAGCTAGCTAAGCGGGCGGCGGCGAGTACAGCGCCCGCCTAGCTTTGATGTATTCCTGCCGCTCCGCGTCGTACGCCGGCCACAGCTCCGAGAGAGGCGCCGGCTTCTCCGAGCCCGGCAGGCAGACGTCCGGGTCGATCGTGCGCACTTTGGCCAGGCGCGGCAGCGCCAGGCTCTTGCCGTCCGGCAGGCCTTCGCGCTCCAGCCGGTCCATGGCCTCCCCCTGCTCCGGGCTCGCCGCCCCGCGCATGCGCGCCCAAAACTCCTCGTCCGACAGCGTCCACAGCTCGGCCTCCTGCACCGCCCCCTGCTGGATCAGCGACTTCATCAGCCCCGCCGTCCGCGTGTACAGGTCGCCGTGCGACTGGTTACCCCAGACGTCGCGGTCGCAGGCGGCGTAGGCCCGCGCCAGCGCGAGCGCGAGGTCGGGGTTTTCGCTCTCGCTCTGTAGGACTAGGTAACGCGCCGGGGAGTCGACGCCCGGCCATGCCCGCAGCGAGGCGATGACGCGCTGCGCGTCGGCCAGCGTCATGTGCTTGAGCCCCACCACGTCCCGCAGCGCGTAGTCGAGGCGGTCGGCACAGAGGCGCGGCGCGGGCTGCTCGACAAGCGGGTACTGCTCCTCATCGAGGGGGTCATGAGGCAGGTCCACGAAGCCGTGGCGGGCGAGGATCTCCGGGATGGGCGTGAAGTCGCGGATGTAGCGCATCTTGTGGACCTCGTGAAAGCTGCCCTCGTCTTCCGAGCTCGACGCCATGGCAAAGTCGACGACGTGGCTCATGGTCGTGTGGCTCACGTCGTGTAGCAGGGCGGCGACCTGCTCGGCCACGCTCGCGCCTACGTGCCGCACGAGCAGCATGGCGCCAACCGTGTGCTCAAGCCGCGTCACTTTGGGCGTCAGACCGAGCAGGCCCGAGATGCCGTGCTGATGGACGCCGCACAGACGGGCCAGAGCTTTGGAGCGCAAGAGCTCGTTTAGGACGGGCTCTGTGATCGTCTGAGTGCCGTATAGCTCGTCGCGGATCACGACAATGGGTGCACCTCCGTCCTGGGTGAATTCGTGGGTCTGGAACCGACCGGTCCGGATGGGAGATGTAGTAGTCGACTCCATGGTGGTTATGTGGTGCCGCGTGCTTTTGAAGTTGGTGTGGAGTGATCGTATCGCTACCGAGGGTCTCGGAGCGGCGTGAGGGAGTTCACGATGAGAAGGCAGCAGCTCCCTTAAGACGCCACTACTATTGGTACCCCACCTGCGGCAACTAAACAACGAACAAGTCACCAAGAGTGCCCGCCTCTTGCTATACCCACAAATCATCGAGCCTGCTTCGCTGGTAGACAGGTATGCTGCTATCTGTGGTGGTGGATAGTGTTTGGAACAAGGTTGGCCATGTTATTTGTCTATGCTTATTCGGTAAAATGGCTGCATACATACGGTTCTTCCCGCATTTCCGTTCTTAGCTCAGCCCGAGCTCAGGGGGCCACCCTACTGGTATTACTGAAGTACAACAACTGACTAGAAACTCTCTGATTTGCTGAGCCTTTGTGTCAACTTTTGAGTAACATCATTTGCCGATTCATCCCCATTCTACTTCATTCCCATTCTCCTAGCTGTGTATTTGACCTGACTCTACCAAAGACGCCGTGATCACGCAGAACCTCTGCGAGGTATCGAAGAGGTCGCATGGCGTGCGCGACCAGAACTATAGTAAGGACGGGTCGTGCTTGGTTTACGATACGTCCCAGTCGCTCGTGGTAGAATATGAATAGTATATACAGTATCAGTAAACATAGGAATCCGCCAAATACCAATCTTGGGAAATGGGCTCGATGTTGTAGTGCCTGTTGGTAACCTCCTTCCATCGGGGAGCCTTCCAAGTTTGCTATTGCCTTGAAACACCAATACAGAGTATTCCTTATAAGTATTGGTGTAGAGTTACAGAAAGGAAGCAAAGGAAACGAGGATGTGGACAAGTCCAGCCTAAACAACACCATGACATGATTCTAGTATAGTACATACGCACCTAATCAACTAACACCATCCTGTATCGCCGGGATGTTCTTTCTCTTGACAAGTCTCACCCAGCGCCTACGACGCCATTCACCCCTTCTTCCCTCAAAGTCTTCGCCCTCCTCCCAACTTGGCTTTGGAACTGTGACTTTACCCTTTCCTTTGCTGGGAGTTGTCTCTTGCTGTTGCTCCATCTCCTCAACCAAGCCCACCTTGTCTACCGCGCTCTCATCGAAGATATCGTACACCCATCTTTCCCCTTCAGTCTCAACCTCGACTCCTGTGATGATGCGTTCCTCAACCCATTCTCTGCTCCACAGATCCAGGGCCCATTTCTTCTCGCTCCATTCCCACCCTTGCGGGGGCTGTACATCTTCGAAGAACCTCGTGCCTGTTGGCCGCTCACCAGCTATTCTGGCGGCGGAAAGCGGGTCGTACGGCGATGCACTGAATAGCCAGGCCTCCCATTCGCCATCAGGGCCAGAGAGTCGCTGTAGTTCAAAGATCTCGACCTCGCGTGTCTCGGGTGCACTGTCCAGAATCACGTCGCCTTCGACAAACTTCTCTACCCAAGTCCGAGCTTTCTCCTCGTTCGCCTTCAGTTGCTTCCCATGAGTTCCCTGAAGTTGACTCTGGACAGCTGGGTGTCCCATGATGGTAACGGCCCAGCCGCCTATCAAAAAGATGAAGCGCCAAGGTAACGTGTTCGACGCCACACTTAACAACAGACACGCTGCAAACATGAATATGAAAATAGCACTGCTCAGGGCCTCGTCGCTAAAGTTGAGGCGAGGCACTAACATCGTGACGACTGCATCATGGAGTTGACTGAAGTCTTCCATGCTGTTTTGTAGATCTCGCATATTGCGGAAGAAGTCGCGGCTGAGCTCCTTGACGGGCTTCACGGTCCTCGCAGGCGCGAGGGGCGGACCGTATGGCGAATAGCCTATGGCCTGGTCGCTCGTGAGACTAAATGGTGCTGCCGGGTGACGAGTGACGAAGTAGGGAATCATGACACCCACGAGAAGGATAGCCAGTGGAAGTAGTGGGAGTAAAGACGGGTCTAGGCATACAAACGTGAATACGGCCAAGAAGGACAAAGTGTGCGTTGGGTGGCGCCAGGAAAGAAGCCGGATTGCGCGGGCCTGGAAGACGAAGACGACACCGATGCGACTGTTGAAGCGCCTGAAGTTGTTTGACATGGTAGGGAGGTTGAAGTTGGGCCGCTCAGCCCCCGAGGGACCACCACCACCCCCTTTGGCGGCATCGTCGGGAGCAAAGGCGCCGCCATCCTGTAGCACTTGGGCCAGAACCTTCTCGACTAATAAGTCCTGGATGTTGGCTTTGTCCTTCAGCGCCGAGATGCGCTCCCGGATACCTCGCCGTTTAGGCATGGATGAGTCGGCCTCTGGCGAACTGGGTTCTTGGGCGGAAGACTCATCACGTTTTAAGCCGGATGGCTGGGCAGAGGCATCCAACTTGACTGTGGGTATTGGATCATCCCGGTTGACAAATACATCTTGGGTAAATTCGTGATCCATAGGGAACAACTGTCTGGCTGAACCAATTTTGTTGTCTGGGGAGATGATGACGTATGTGTGGTTGATACACAGCTCCGGCTAGCCCAAGAAGAGCATCACTTTGGATGGCGCTGATGAATGCTGTGATGACACCCGGCTGCAGCGATATACCGGTAGTCCGTAGGTGTTGTTCAAAAAATGGAAGTGTTTCACGTTGGGTATGTCCGGCGAGGGATGAGACTTATCGACTTGTCGACTTGTCAATAGATGTCACATGTCATGCCATCGAAACCGATCCGATGGGCTGACAAGGGAATGGCTACGGGCTGCAGCAGCCTGCAAGCAGCCTGAGTCTACAGCAGTCTGCAGCAGTCTACAGGCGCCTTTGCATCCGGCATTGTGTTTCGTGGGGCCGTTGGTGGGGTCGATAATCCCTGCTATTCCACTGTATTGTACTGGCACTGCACTGGACCTTTCCCCCCCTGTCTGCCTGTAGCTTTTCGCTACTGCGCTAACCATGTACTGAAGATCAATTGATTTGATTGATGAAGCTTTAAATTTTCCAAAGTCGAAACTCCATCATCCCACCAAAGCTCGACCACGACGCCGCAAACCGTCGCGACAACTCCACGATGCCCATCACAATCCTCCAACCCTCTTTGGCGCCGCCGCCGAAACTGCGCAAAGATGATGCTTCGGACTCAGACTCAGAAGGCGGCGCCGATCTTGACGGAGACATCGCTATGGGCCGCCCAGCTAAAAGAGCACGCGCCCAAGACTCTTCCATAATGACGCCTGGCGAGATAATAACAGACGACCCCCAATGGATGCGGTATGAACGGCCACAATGACCCAAGACGCTCTGGAAATAATGCTGACGTCCGCTTTCTAGTGGTCATGGTACCTACGTCATCCCTGGCGCACAATCCAACACCATATTATCCTCTGTTGCTGGCACATTAGCCAAGACCAACAAGCTACTCTCCGTCCGACCGCTGCGCGCCCGTTACACACCCGAGATCGGCGACCTGGTCGTCGGCCGCATAGTCGAAGTGCAGGCCAAGCGGTGGCGCGTAGACGTGGGCGGAACCCTGCTAGCCCAGCTGCCCCTCTCGGCTATCAACCTGCCCGGCGGTATCCAGCGAAGACGTACCGAGACGGATGAGCTGCAGATTCGAACATTCTTCAGCGAGGGCGAGTTGCTTGTGGCTGAGGTGCAGCAACTCTACAACGACGGTGCCGCGGTCCTGCACACGCGCAGTCTGAAGTACGGCAAGCTGCGCAACGGCGTCTTCATGTCCGTCGCAGGCACAGGGGGCGGCGGCGGTGTCGTGCGCGCACGCCGACAAGCTTTTACTTTGGACATCTCCGGCACCGATGAGGTCAGCGGTAGCGAGAAGATTGACGTCGTTCTCGGCGTTAACGGCTATATCTGGATCAGCAAACACATCGAGGGCGAGGGCGCCGCGGCCGAGACGTCGGGACCTGGTATCACACGGATCGAAGAGAGCGTGGGGCTGAACGTGTACTCGAGCCAGAACGACATTATACCTGTCGACACAATGCGCGAGATCGCGCGTGTGCGAGGTGTGATCACTGCGCTCGTGGAGAACGGGCTCAGGGTAGACGAGGAGATGGTGATCAAGGGATACCAGGAGGCCGTGGAGATGGCCAAGGAAGAGCGGGATAGCGCAGATACCCTCTGGTTAGGTGGTGAAAGGGGCAAGAGGCTCGCGAATGCTCTTATTGGGCGGTGAAGGTAGCCCCTATTCAGGAGTAGATATGACGACGAATATGATCATGCCAGAGCACAAAATAATGTCCAAACCAACATGATGACTTGCGAAAATACGTCTTGCATACAACACTTGTAATTTCACTGGTTCCAAGGCTCCTACGAAGCTTCATTGAACCTCAAATAGATGGGTATATCGCATATATCGTGCTATCATTCTCCTGGTACCTGACCTCTACTACTAGGACCTTGTTGCTTCTTGCTTTCCTTCTTTTCCTCCCTTGACGACGCAGCGCTTAGTAGCCGGCAATACCATTATCTGTCCCGGCGCCATGTGGCTCAAAGACTGCTTTCGCTCGCAAATCCCCTAACGACGTACAGATTTACACATCTTATGCTAGACCAAACCCAAACAAGGGAACAGCACGCTCTATAAAAGGGTTAGTATGTCCAAATGAAACACTTTAATAGTTATAAAAGCATGTCATAATTTATTAGTCGTCTCAAGCTCTGTGCGATCCCATCTGATACGGTGTTTCAGAGAATATGATCGCTGTCGGCTGCGGCCGAGTCATAGATCGAAGAAGTTGTCAGCCCATCGCACGTAAGAGCTGCCATCATGACTTGCGGGCTATGTGATATTGTCCGGTTGCCAACAAGGAAACAATGTACTGTAATCACTCGGGTTGAACAAAACTCTAAAAGAAGTTTTGATAACAGACGAAATAACGCTTTCTTGAATTCTAGTGTACATTATAGGAGGCCTATCAATATCCGAGCAGTTCCCGCAGGGTGGCGATGCTCTGCTTGGGCCCGTTCATGGCCAAATAGGTACCCGCCACGGCGAAGAGCCACCGGAACAATGCACCTTTGACGGACGGGCTTCCGAGGCCGAAGACCATCCACATCCAGTAGCCGAGGCCCCGGATCTGGTTGCCGTTGCGGTCGAAGTCAGGCTTCGAGGCGTTCATCCACTGGAACTGCTTCAGGTCGGACTGACGGAATGGCATGTAGCGCACGCGAAGGAGGCTGTCCATCCAGCTAGGCGTCTCCACGATGGTGCGGCGGTGGGTGAAGCAGTCAAAGGAGTGCTTGCCGCGGTAGGAGCCCGTGCCGGACTGGCCAACACCTCCGAAAGGGAGGGTACTGACAGCGGCGTGCATGAAACCATCGTTGATGGTCGCTCCGCCCGATGTGATGCTGTTCAGGACTGTGCGATGGTTAGGTTAGGCACCCTCGATGAAAACGGGATGAAAACGGCATGGGAGGGAACGTACCTTTCTCATTTTCTGACTTTGAACCGAAAGTCATCAATGACAGGGGCGTGTAATCAACTTTTCGGACCGTGTTAATAGCGGTGTCGAGATCATCATAGGGCAGAATCGCCCAGATGGGACCGAATGATTCTTCTTGAATCATGATGTCGTCTGTCGAGCCCACCAGGACAACAGTCGGCCCAATATAGAGATCCTCACGGTCCATCTCACCACCCACAACGATCTTTCCTTTGGTGTTATCCAGCATTCTCTTCAGGCGGTCGAACTGCTGCTCGTTGATGACGCGAGAATAGTCGGGACTGGCCTTGGCACCTTTGGGGAAGAACTCGCCATAGGTGGCGTTTAACATCTTCACCAAGCCATCCACCACCTCGCGGTGGCAGAGAACGTAATTCTGCGAGATGCAAACTTGGCCTGCGTTGACAGTCTTGCCCCACATGAGTCGGCGTGCAGCGAGGCGGACGTCCGTATTCTTGGTGACGAAGGCTGGGTTCTTGCCACCGAGCTCGAGGCAGACCGGCGTAAGAGTTTCCGCGGCTTTCTTGGAGATGATCTTGGCCACGTTGACACCACCAGTGTAGAAGATCTTCTCCCACTTCTCCTCCAGGAGCGCGGTGGTTTCGGGCACCTTTCCGTTAACGGTCGTGTAGGCTGATGGATCCAGGGACTTCTCGATGATCTCCGTCAGGACCATAGCTGTGGCTGGCGCACTCTCTGAAGGTTTCAGTACAGCAGTGCAGCCCGCCGCGATGGCACCGATGAGTGGGCACATGTTCAGCTGCACGGGGAAGTTGTACGTCCCGATGATCAGGACAGCTCCAAAGGGCTCCTTCTTGATGCGCGGCTTCAGCATGGAATAGCTCAGAGCAACATCGAGGTCTTTGTCGTCCTTGACCCATTCTTCGAGATTCTTGATGGCGAAAATGCAGTCGCCGATGGTCCAGTCAATCTCGGATACATGGGCATCGTGGGGCGACTTCTTCAAGTCCAGCATCAGTGCCTCACGAAGCTGGGGGGTGTAATCGACCAGAGCCCAGTACAGCTTGCGAAGCTGTACCAAGCGGTATTTGACATCTTTGGTCTTGTTGGTCCAGAAGGTGTCACGGAGTTTGGCTGCTATGCTGGGAATAGCGTCTATGGGCGTGATCTGGTAAGGGGCGATACTGCCACTCTGAACGGCTCTGTGCGCCATGACTGCTAGTGGGTACAGGGGAAAAGAGCGTGAGAGGTTAAGACGCGCGATGCAACTCGGGAGGACTGCGGTGTTTTTCAATGGAAGTAGCACCGCCTAGACGGCTAGACGGGGAATTTGGAATCTGGGCAAAATCAGAAATGGGCAGAGAGCTGAGTGTGGTGAATGTGGCGGATCTGGGGTATATCAATCAAGAAGCAGCACAATGACATGACGTCCCTGTCCAAATGCCCCCTTGCTGAAGGTTAACTTACCACCCGAAGTAACGAACCGAGGCTTAACGTAGCAGTTGCAATTTCGTGCTCACTTTCTGTCAAATGAAACACCAATGAGTTGTCAAATCGCGAGTAAGTTCTAGTCGAAGGTGAAGAACATATTTTTACTTGTATTGGCCTTCAAGTGAATGCCAACGATTGATGCGTTGAAGGCAAGCAAGCCTCCAGCCAATTTGGCGATAGAAGTACTTGGGTACCTCACTTACGCAAGCTTAACATGGCCTCGTCTGATTCAATCCATTGGACCAGGGGCAAAAGCCGAGGTATCTGCACCATTGAAACTCCAAACCCAGCACGACTCCGCATCTCCTCTCCAACACGACTAGCACCCCAGGGTGTCGTTTATGAGGGGTTGCAGATCCAAGCAACTGGTAGGCTTTCATGTGAGAATATCAGAAGGACTAGTCCACACCTAACCTCTTCCCAGAATGACGGATCTAGACCTCTTCTGTAAACGAGGTTCCAGAGTTGGATATAGCGTACTAGCCGTTCTCTGCTTGAGCAAGGGAAAAGCTGAAAATCAAACAGATTGGAAGACCATGGACTATAGGGTTACACCCACATGGCGATGTGACGTTGATTTACATAGATGTGATAGTACCTAGATAGGGTGACTCCCAGGTCTATGTGTTCAGTGTTGAGACTATATCACTGGCACTTGATAATATAAGACATTTTAAGCTCGATGAACCACTGAAGATCAGTATCTCGATCCCAGGGGCCAATGGAAATAAACACCCATCTGTAAGCCTAGCTTGATGCCACCCTCAAAAGCATTCACGCATACGCTGCGAGAGCGCCATGTCGAACCTGATTGCGCCAATCATCCTGTAGACAATTGAAGTGTCCCGACACGCGGGAATCCGGGAACCGCGGGCGGGCGAGGTGGAACCTGACAAGTCCTTTTTAGGAAACTGTAGGTTAGACCGTTCAGGATTATCAAAAGGAAGGTCAATGAAAGGGAAATAAATGGAGCTTGGGCCTTGCCCTCGCGGTCGCAGTCGAATGCTTATCGATAACGGAATTTTATCGGCAGCCCAAGAACGACTGCCCCACGGAGGGGAGAGCCCTGCTGCTCGGATTGGCTGCGTCCTTTTTCGCCGATACACCAAAAAAGACAGTTGAATGCCGCGAACTTTTTCCCATTGGAAGTCCGCGACGATCGATCCCATCCGCTCTTTCCTCACCCAAAAGAACATCTCACCACCCATCGACAATTCCCCGCAGGATTTAATCTCTTTGCGTGCTCCCATCAATCAAAATGGCTCCTCAAACAGTATGTACAACATGAAGACACCGCTTTGCTGTTGGCCCAGTCTCCCTGGCGATACCCCCAGCGAGATCATGGCGTGAAACAGTAGGCTAAGTGATTCTACCAACAGTCCAAGAAGGCCGCCAAGGGCAAGGCCACCACCAAGAAGTTCATCATCAACGCTCAGCAACCCGCTAGCGACAAGATCTTCGACACCGCCGCCTTCGAGAAGTTCCTGCAGGACAAGATCAAGGTTGATGGCCGCGTCGGCAACCTCGGCGACAACGTCGTCATCAAGCAGGCTGGCGAGGGCAAGATTGAGATCATTGCCCACAACGAGCTGTCTGGCCGCTACCTCAAGTACCTGTATGTTTCCCGCTCCATGTCGCACAATTTTCGCGTTTGCTAATTTTGCCCGCCCCGCAGGACCAAGAAGTTCCTCAAGAAGATGCAGCTTCGTGACTGGCTTCGCGTCGTCTCCACCAGCAAGGGCGTCTACGAGCTCAAGTTCTTCAACGTCGTTAACGACGAGGCTGATGAGGATGACGAATAAGCGGTTCATGATCTCTGGGTATTTTGATGGGTATCACGCCACGGCGTACGGATTTCGCATGGTATGGGGTTCGGAAAAGTTCAGCACTTGGAGCCACATCCCTTTAGGGATTATGCCGCCGGCTCCGCCTATCTTTAGGCTCGAGAATTTGATCTATGTTCTCAAGGCATCTACCACGTTCCATTTTTGATGTGATTGCCCTCTATTCTATGTTCCCAACCAATCGTGATTTATACAGGTAGCGTTCGCATGACGCCTTCGAATGCAACAAGAGCCATGGCGTTTGCCGGGAATGCCCTCAAGAAACAGGGCACAAACCCTCTCCAATATCCTCTCCAACCAGCCTCCCTGTACACCGTCTTGGCCGCATCCGCCCACGTCCTGAATCTGGGTGTCCCATCTTTGAGTTGACCTCCCATGGGATCCGTCATGATTCTCTGCTTGACGACATCGCTTGGATAGCTAGTCAACCAGAATATCTGGGCGCTCAGTCCCCCTGCCCAGAAGTTGATCGCTGGGGCGCTGAGGGAGGTTCGTTCCTTCAGTTGTCGCGAAAAGATATCGTATGAACCCCACCAGAAGAAGAAAAACGACCTGAAGAGCAGCGTCGCGAACAAGCCCTTGTAGACTCCACGGACACCATGGGCGCCATATATCTTGCGTAGACAGTCGATCGGCCCCGAATACAGTCGATCGGTTTTCTTGGCAGAATATTGGATCTGCAGGCGCGCCTTGACGTGCTCTACAGGGGCGGCGATGAAGGACACGGTGGCGCCCGCCATAATACCCGCCAGGCCGTGGCCAAAAGAGGGGAGATGTACCGCAGCGTGGGAGCTTGGTGTCGTCGAAGTTCCGGCCGCTGTGTCAGGGTGTCGCGAGGACGGGGGCGGGCGCACGAAGACATGCTCGGCAAGCAGGCGGCGGTACACCGTCAGCGAGCCGAGCATGATGGAGTCCATGAACATCCATCCCACAAGAGGCGGTGTCGCACCCTTGTAGAGCCCACGTACACCTTCATTACGAAGCGTTTGGGCGACGCATTGCACTGGCCCGCTGAAGCGTGTCGAGTCGGTGGTTTGCAGGCGAACCTTGACGGTATCGAATGGGTGGCCAACTGGTGGAAACAAGCGTTAGCCATATTCTCTACGTAACAAAGTACTCGGCTACAAGCAGGTAAGTTGAGACCTTGCTTATTATGTTAGCACTACAGAGGACCGTTCGTCGCACGTACCGGATAGCTTAGCAATTCCGGAAAAGACGCCAGCGACAAAACCCTTGTAGTTCTTTGGCTTGCTGGCCTCGGCCGGGTTCTGCTTCAGCTCGGCCGCCATTGGGATTCTACATCGAGGGTGAGGGAAGGAGGGGAAAAAAGAAGGAGAGACAGCCAAAGTCCCTAAAGATTACGGCAGACAGCAAAAACTACGTAATTGAAAAATACCCATTATCGCGAATCCGAAGTCGGGTCAAGCGCGGTGTGCTAATGGGGGTTATGCATCTAAGCCGCAGCTAACCTCCCCAATGAACTCATCACCTCGAGCTGGTCCCTCCTCCGAGAGCTCCAGCGGAATTCCCACTTTCTTTCCCAGCACAGCACGGTACTTTCCATACAGACACAGACTCCACTCAATTAGGTATACGCTATATCCTTGCTATTAGTTACCTACCTTATCGAATACTACTATACAGACTTGACCTCAGGTATGCCCTCCACCAGTTACTCTGATTTGTGCAAGACAATCTACAAGCAGCTACTGCACAAATTGGAGCGACGAGACGAAGAAACCCTGAGGTTTGCTGTCAGTGGCACCGCTGCGGGAGTCCTACATTATGACAACCTGGTGGCTCTTTTCAGCTCACTCGCACCAAGTCCGCAGCACAGTGCTGAAAGCGAATTTGGCATTTCTGCAGACGAGTTTGCCTCCAGAGTTGACGAAAGAAGACTGCACGATTTCCTGGCTATTTTGATATTTGCCAGTTGCGATGTCGATGCTGCGCGAAAATTCACACTGAAGCTGGTGGCGACCGAGGACTGGCCTCGACGTGATCGAAGAGGACGAAAGATTGGGACCTTGCCCGTGGACCTGGGCGACTGTGAAGAGCTCTTCGACGACGTCGCAACTGCAGACCAGTTCCTCAAGAACCAGGCCTACTTCTGTACGGTGATTCTGCGCGAGAAAGAACAGAACGTATTCGAGAAGCATGATGGCCGGCGTTTCCCGTACCTCGAAGAAACGGCGCTATCTGAAGGTTCATTTGGGAAAGTCTACGCCGTCAAGATTGCCAAGGGCCACTTCGTCAATTCCCGCGAAGGAATGGTCAACGATAAGCCCAGAATGATGGCCCGCAAGGACTACATTCTACGCCCAGATTCCGACGCATCCGACGAAGCGAATGTAATGAAAATCATCTTGGGAAGTTCAGCTCGTGGCCACCCCAACATTTTGGAAAACATAGGGAGCCTCGAGGTAGGAGATACCTACAGCCTATTCATGCCACTCGCCATCTGCGACCTTAAGGAATACATGATGAAGATCAATCCCCACAGTCCAACAACTTCAGCAGCAAAGGCAAACCTGATTCGCAGTGCCGAGGGCCTCGCCGAAGGTCTAGCTTACTTACACAATGACATTAGGACCTCTGATCTACAACATGTCGTCTGTTACCATATGGACCTGAAACCTGCAAATATTTTGGTGTTCCGCGAAAATATTGACGGCGAAGACCGTGACATATGGAAGTTGAGTGACTTCGGTATGTCTCGCGTGAAAATCAAGCATGGGGATCGCGGGGAGGAGCCCGAACGAATGTTCGACAGGCGCTTCATACGCCGAAAGCCAGCAGACGTATCTGTATCGGCAACCATGAATCGGCGCGGTGAGGGCACTTATCTCGCACCTGAGTCCACCATGGCCAAGAAACGAATGAGGACCGAAAGCGACGTTTGGTCGTTGGGATGTATCGTGAGCGTCGTCTTCACGTACCTCGATGCGGGTTACAAAGGAGTCGAGGACTTTTCAACGGTCCGTGAGGAACATCCAAACGCCAAAGATATGGACCGATTCTTCTGCTCATCAACCAGTTTCACTCGCACTCAAACGAACCCGGCAGTCAAAAAATGGCACATAAAACTTGTACAAAGAGCGTATGCCAGAAGCACAGAAGAAGGCGACGTATTCAAAGGGGTGCTCGAGTACCTTGACAAGTCCGTCCTAGTTGTTGACCAAGGAGAGCGCCGCAGCGCATCTTCTGCCAAAGACGTTGCCTCAAAACTTAAGCTTGCTTTTGATCAGTTCAGGTCTTTTAGAAGCACGGCTAGAGATGATGTGGAGGTTGGTGACATCACTCAACATCCTTCAGCGATCTCGAAATTCAAGTTGAATCCACTGGTCAAATATCTCAGGTACGTCTAGAGTCAAGTATACCCAACCTTTGGCAACTTTGGGATTGTCTGGACTGACCACATCATTGGCTCATAGGAAACCAAACCCACATCCCATGCAAGACTATTATATACAGCAATGGACAATACCGGCGACCAGGGCTTTCAAAGGCTGTGCTGTCTCGCGTGACGGGACGCTCGTTGCATACTATACAGACACCATGATAGCACTTTACACATCAGAGTCCTTATCACACCCAGGTACGGGCGATTTGGATCTATCTGGGGCCGAATACGTACTCGAAGACAAGGACTGTTTCTGGCAGTGTATCAGCTTGACCTCAAGATACCTGATCGCATCTACTACGAAGCCAAATTTTGATGTAAGTTGCTTTCACCCATATACTCTCCCAAGCTGTGAACGGAACACTTATTTCTCCATTTTCCAAAGTGTTTTATCTTTGACCTGAAGCGTGGCCCGTCGGTCGATGTCAGTCTTGACCAGTTCAACCGTGTCTCGCTACCTATTCCAGAAATACAGAAGGTCGCAATATCACACAATAGCCAATGGCTCGCTTGCATTGTCAGGCATGAAGACGGGGAAAGGGAGCCCGGACTGCTTCTTTACAGCGATATATCAACTCTAGTTGAATTCACTAAGCGAAGGTAAGTTAACGAGAGTACGAAGTATTGTATGTTCTTTGTCCCCTATCCAAGATCTGGGCTAAGTATACAAACAGGCGAGAATCGGCGTCCGACACCGCTTCAAGCGGAGCAGACTCCGCAAACGAAGAGCCGTGGCGATTTGTCTCCCTGCATTTTCCAGCGGCAGATGTAACGCACTTATCTTTCTCGTATCGAAACGAGGTATACGTCGTTATACAGCCGGAACTCACAGTCAAAATTCGGGAACACAAAATCCCCGTGCTATGTTTCTCGCCGGAGAAGAGAACACTTGGTACACTTGTCATACAGTCACAGGTGAAGTCTCGTCAGAACAGCCCGGTACCGCAATCATACTTACAGCTCTTAGGGCCTGAACAGTGGTACTGTCAGACTGTTCACCACATTTTCTCCCCTTCATACAGAGGAAACCTGCGCTATCATCACGCGAGAGAAGCACTTGCACATCCGGAGTGTGCGTGTGGACGACGTCTCTCGCGATGTACAAATAATGGTGAAAGGCTACCGATTCGTGAAGGTACTCACAAGCTGGCAGGATGACAAGATCTTTGCCCTTGGGACACAATCAGCAAACAACAAGATGCTACTCATGGAATTTCCTATGCCTCGGCCAGAAGAAGAAGTCGAGGTTGCAACCCTCACCCCGCTCAATGGGCTGTCGTACGGCGAAGAGTTCGCAGCTACTCTGTCTAGTCAGACTGAGGAGAAATACCTAATCATCTCAACACTACGCGGTACGATATACAAAGTGGTTCTTCCCGGTTAGACAACAAAGGAGAGGACCTGCCAACTAGTCCTCATATCGGCAATTCCTTCAGTTCGACACCGGCATTGCCTCGACTTGTCAGGCGGCGCGTCATGCTCGCGAACGGGGTTTGCACCCAATCGGCAGTGACACGAACCTTGGGAGCAAGTGACTTGAATAGCGCTCCGTCTCTCTTCAGCAGCCAATAATAAAACATCATCGTGATGGACGTCAAAACCACTGACGTTACGACGTATATCCAGACCATAGAAGTCCCGACGAGGCTTTTGGTCGAAGAGTCATAGTTGAAGAAATTCATTCCGAATATTGACTTGCATCACTCTCAGCCAAGGCGCCGCACAGAATAAAGGGGCTCACACATACCGCGACAAAAGACGAGGGGAGATAGAGAAGAGTCAGTGCTGTAATGAAAACGGCCGACTTATTCAACTGGATCATGCTGCCGTTCTGTATCTTAGCTTCGACTTGGTCTCTGAACGACAAGGTATCGGAGAGCAACTGAGCCACGGATTGGGCGCGGCGCTGTAAATACTCGGCAGAGCGAGCATAGGCTTGGCAGTGACGCTTGTGATTCCGAAGCTCGGTTCCAAGGCTGATAGTCTGCTGGGATGGATGCGGACCCGACATGTCGATAAACCATGCCTTCAGCTCATCCAACAGGTCGCTAGTGTGCTCCATGAACACTGGCACTTGAAGGAAGCGGTTCTGAAGACCGACAATAGTACTCAAGGTGTCATAGCCTAGCCGCAATGGCTCGTCAATGAATGTCGCAAAAGTACTGTTCGCCTATAGTTTCCTGGTCAGAGTCGTCCCATATGACACGCTCAAAACCTACCTTGGGAAGAAACATCTTCTCTTGTGCCGCAATGTAATACCGCCAAGCTGGGAGATGTGTGGAGAGCAAGAGACGATGGAGCCAGAATGGGTCGGTCAAGGTTTCTTGTGAATGATGCTGAAGATGGGCCGAAACTCGCTCCTGTAGTTGAGATCTCGGCATCGGATTTAGTAGAACGTATAGGCTCTGTGACGTCGTGGTGTTATATCGATGATACAGTCCACTTTGCCTCAGTACCCATTTCTCATCCGACACCTTGAACTCGGGGTATTTCAAGGTGTACAGAACCTCTGTCTATCCCTCAGCGTTTGTACTCTTGAGCTAGGAAAGACAACATCGCGAGTACTGACCATGATACGAGCCTCTCGTACTCATTGTGAAAGGTACGCCAAAGACCTCTTCCAGCTCCAAGTTCCGAGTGTAGAAACAAGACGGCAGCTCCGAGAAGGAAGAGCTGATTTCATGTTTTTGTACGACGAAGTCCAGCATAGGCTTTGTTACTTGCAAGGGCCTCCACGAGTTGCGTTGACACATCGAACTGCCGGCGGCAAATTAGGCACGAACCTGGTAAAAAGGAGGAGGAGGAGCCGTACATGACGCGACACGAATACCTCTGATGCGATGCATCCTCCAGATAGTTGGTCAGGTCCTCCAGATCTGTAGACTCGTGAGAGCGTGCTGCACCCGGGCCGCCCGAACTAGTGATAGGAACATCGAGTATCTTTACGGCTTCAGCAACCTCGTCGACGAAACATTGCATATCTGCTGCGCCCATGTTGGTGTTTGGTTTGGTTGCTGTTGAAGTCGAAATGATCACGCAACAAAACTTCAATGGAGCTGTGATAGGTAAGTAAAGTAGACAAGGCACGGAAAGTATAGTGTAGGGCACGGGTGCGGTGCGTAGTATTCAGAATTTATTGTATAACAAAACTCCAAGACCGGCCCAACCCGATTCTATCTATATGTGACAAAGATCAAGCCCAATGGAAACAGCTGACGGGAGAAAAAGGAATTGTCTCAAAAACCCCCGAGCATTCTGCCCAGCTCCTCGTAGGCATACTTGCCGAAAATGTACAGGTTCGCATGTCACGACGCCCAATAGCTGCGCTGCGCCTCCCCTGCGCCTGCGCACTACGCTAATAACTGCCATCCCGCACTCTCACCCTCAGTCTTGTCTGGCGCCACTGCACGCGACCAAAGTCAGCCATGAGCTCGGGAGTGCCGAGTGCCTTGAGTGGGAGCCAAATGCACTTACTTGATGTCTTCCTATTGATTGAGGGGTCAAGCAAAGTCAGCCGCAAGAGATGGAATGGTGCCTCAATTATGTAAAAAGTCGGTAGGCTTGGGCCGAGGCAGACTTACTTCTTTGACTTCAGATGGTGCCGTGAAGGACCACTGGTCTTCTTTCATCTGCCGCCATTCTGGAGTCAGCATGCAAGGAAAGCAACTAAGACGCGAGCGAGCGCGTTATCGGGTGGGATCTTTGCCTCGTACCCTGATCTTGAAATCCGTTTGGCCAGGAAATAGTTTCTCAAGCAATTTCTGGAGAGACTCTTTGGTCAGGTACCGGGTGGTGGCATTCTGCGTTACGGGCGTGGCGGGTTTGGCCTGCTTGTTGTATGTCATCGGCACATTCATTCAATCTCGAGCTTGTTGATGCTCTGGATGCTCGGAAACAAAGTATGATGAATCCAGTGATACTGTTGCTCGTTTCTAAAACCTAAAACGAAAAGTGTTGGATGGCCTGTACTCGATGATTTTCGACCACCTACCACGACTTTCTTATGGAAACAAATGAGGCAGCCGCTTCAGGCAGAAAAGAAACACCAAGACCCAGGTGACCTATGACTCCATTTGCACCCAGACACCCTTACACACTTACAGGGTAATCGTCCACTGCAGAATTTGGGGCTGCCAGATCGTCAATAGCGCAACAGGCTGTACCTCTGGGCAATGAAGCAAGCGAGCGTCATAGGGTGTGGTCGCACCTGTACGGGCGGTTCAGCTGAGCGGCTTTGAGGATTGGAGGGCTGGGCACCTCGTTCGTGATTGGGTCGTCTGCAACAGCGGAACGAAATGGAGCCCGTTTCTCGCAGCAGCCCGTTTAAGTCTCGGTAAGCCAGCCGTCTTCACTGGGAGGAGAGGCCTCGAAAGGAAGGAGAAGCCCGAGAATGAGGCTGCTGGTGGTTCATGATCATTTGGTTCCCGCCCAATTGACGCAGACACGAACCGAACATGCCAATCTCTACCCAAACACCATTCAATTTATGCCTTGGTCTGATTCCCCAGAACTTCCACCGAATCGCAGCTATTCCTTCACCCCAGAAGACGGAACCCGTCCTTAGTGCACTGAAATCAAGCAACAAATGAGCATGCAGCAGGCCGATTGGATACCGGATTGGTTTCCGAGATCCAGGTCTCCGAGGCCACAGAGCACCGCAGATGCAAGTGCAAGTGAAATAATACAGGGAATACCGCTGGATTTGTTCGAGACTCGGGATCACACACGATTGGGGGACGTGAACAGTATAGCCCTAACACCAACACCCAACAAGAACAGCGACAGCTCCAGAGTGCCGGATAGCGATACCATTATTCGACATCCAGAAAAGGTCGTCGTCGAGAGGGAAAATCGCGACAGAACCGTGAGGCGACGGCTGCATGGCATCCATTTGTTTGTATGTTTAATACCGGATCAACTCAACCCCCTTACCCCAGAGCGATAATAGATATGGCAAATGTTATGTCTATATAGCTAATCTCCAATGCCGCAGATGATAACCATCAATGGGACCTTAGGCTCGGGTCTTTACTGGCGTTGTGGCCAAATACTCGAGTTGGGCGGTCCATTGGCAGTCTTATTGTCTTTCCTGCTGGTTGGGCTTCTCGCCTTTGGTGTTATGCAATGCATCACCGAAATGCTGTGTATATGGCCGATCCCTGGAGCACTACCCGTCTATGTTAGCGAGTTTGTCGATGAAGAATTGGGTATTGCAGTTGGTCTCGCATATTGGTAAGTCCTCGTACGACCGATGCCATTCCTATACCACTCTACCAGCGTCTCTATGTATGGATACTGCCACTGATCCTTTGTAACCAGGTATACCTATTCGGTTTCTTTCTCGGCGTTAGTGGTGACCACCGCAGCGGAAACCGAATTCTGGGCCAACGACAAAGTTTTGCAAGGGATAGTCATATTCGTCGTCCTCCCCATTATCATGGTTATCATCAATGCTACCAACATTGAAGTAAGTAGAGTATACCTCGTGCGTAACAATGAGATCCTAATCATCGCCTAGGTGTATGGGTTCCTCGAAGTTTTGTTCGGCGCACTCAAGATAACCTTCTTCGTCGTGATCATGATCGCCATGATAGTGGTAAATACTGGTGGTGCGTACTTCCTAAACAATATATTCAGATCGCGTACTGACCCTCCGTCAGTTGGCTCGGAACAGCCCATTGGGACTAAATGTCAGTCAAGTTCCCATCATGGAGTTCGTTAGGTGTAACCGCTTACCAGGAGACAGACTGGGCCAACCCTACACCAGTTGATAACAAGGCTGCCGACAACTGGATAGAAGCTTTTTTCATATCTCTGTCCATAGCGGCTTTCGCCTACGTCGGTGTCGAGATTGTAGCGGCATGTGCCCTGGAGGTTCGGTGGCCCAAAACCGAAGATCGGCGCGCCAGCACCGATCTCAGTCACAGATCCCAGAGCGAAACTCTGATTGGGCATACCATCAAGTTCTCCTCCATCTACATTCCGCTCTTGGCTACGGTTGCCTATGCCATTGGCGGTCTCCTGGTTTCCTTCAACATCCAGTCGAATGACAATCAGCTCCCACGGCTTAGCTGGACACAGGACGGACAAGAAACAACGGGCACCAAAATCACACAGTCTGCTTTTGTGGCTATTGCCAAGAGCGTTAATACCCCGTTGGCCAACTGTATCAATGCCTTTTTGATCTTCACAGCACTTACTTGCGCAAGTACGAACTTATATGTAGCTTCGAGAAGCCTGTTTGCGCTCACGAGTCGCTTGGACGGTGGCCCTAGCCAACCATGGTATCTGCGCGTCTTTGCCTACTTTGGCAAGACCAACAGCCGTAAAGTACCGATGCGAGCCATGGTTCTCTCTGCCGTGGCCTTCTGTTGGATCCCATTCCTGCATCTTGTCGACAGTACTGGCATAGGCAAGGTAAGCATACACATGCCGTGCACCCTTCGCCCAGCTATGTCGTGCAGATTTCCTAGCTGACTCACTGAAAATAGTTTGTCGAGGTACTAACGGAAATGGGGTCCGTCGGTGTCATTATCGTTTGGGCTTGCGAATGCTGGGCCTTTATTCGTTTCTACCACTGGTATGTACAGACCTTCCAACCAGTCTCTTTGAAAGATAGCCGCCCCATCGCTAAACCAAACCGCTACTAGCATCCACCGCCACCAAAGGGTCTTGAAGGCTCAGAAGGTCTCCCAGGTCCGGCGCTGGGATGAGGATGAACCGGATGACTACCCCTATCGCAGTTCGCTCCAACCGGTAACGGCATATGCTTCGCTTATAGGTTGTCTCTTCATTCTTGTGGTGTCAAATGGCACATCTCAGTGGATTGGTTGGAAGGCCGAACCGTTCCTGTCTTCGTATATGGCGGTAAGCCTTTGCTCTTGCTCATTGATATCTACCAGTCTGTGTTTTATGGATGTTACATAGCTAATACATACTCCTCAGGTCATCTGCTTCATCGGCCTGTGGGTTATCTTGAAGCTGGTCCGTCGTTCAAAATGGAACCTGGTCGATTTGTCGAACTCGGACAAAGTGATAATAAAAATCAGGAACTTGCACGAGGCTCGTTTCAGGGGCGTCGATGAGAAGCCTGATCCGCCGAGCCTGTGGAATCTCTATGGACTTTTATAGGTTGGCATGCCTTGAATGTGTACAGCACTTCTGGACTGTGGAAATTACTTAATACAATAATGTTTCTAGTGGGAGGAGCAATGTGTGAATGATATACAAGAGCTATCGTATTGCGATGCTGAAGTAGTAGTTGCACAAGATGAACATGGTGCTTTTAGGCACATCCAGAATAATGAGGACTTCTGGCATCATTGGAACAACATCAAGAGACCCATAACCAAAGTCGCCGTCACGAACAATCCAACTGGCTAGACCGCGTAGCCAATTGCACCTACAGATTTTCCTGGGGTTGACTCCGGCGACGGGCTCGACTCAGATGGCAGCGGCGCGCTCGAGGTCGTGGCAGTCGGTGTAAACGGCGCTGATAGCGGCGTGCTACTTATGGCGGCCGATGACGCCGTCAGCGAAGGAGAAATACCACCGGGGACGTCGCCGCCTAGCAAGGATGTCCTCGTCCAAAGGTTCTGAAACTCGGTCCCGTTGGGCGGGCCGTCGTCGCCTTCGCCCTTGCGGCAGATGAGCGACACGCTCTTGTACTCGCCGACGGCCTTGCTGCTGACACAGTCGCCGTCGAAGTCGGCGCCCCCGTCGCCCGCCCGCCAGAACCGGGCCATGCCGCGGCACAACGGCTCGCGGTAGACGGCGAGGTACATGTCGCGCCCGTTGGTGCACTTCTTGGGGAACGGGCTCGACAGCCGGAGCGAGACCCAGTACGCGAGGTCGATGACGCAGTAGTTCTCTAACAGCGGTAGCGGCTGGACGACAGCGCCGCCACTGCCGGCGCAGTGCGGCGAGTCTTCGTATGGCATTATCCTCAGAGCAGCCGCTGCGTCATCGGCGGTTTTGTTGTCGCCGCCAGCAGCGGCAGCGCTGAGGGCGAAGAAAAGAGAAAGGTGGGCTTGAAATGCGTGCATGACTCCAGGTGTCGGACTCGCAGAGGAGGTATCTGGATGAGTTGGGATGAGAACGGCATTGCGGTTGCCAGGTCAGGACAGCAACGTGTCTGTATATCCGTTGGCTACTGATCCGTCGGCGACGATACTCAATTTCTTGTGCTGTGCCACAAGAGATGGCATGGTCGTGAGCGCCAAGGTGGCAGCTCTGCTCTTGGCAGCCAACATGGGCGCGTGTGATGTTATGTGGTTACCTATCTCGGTTACGCGACTAGGGCTATGACATTCGTGATCATGCGCTTCTGCCTAAGCTCATTCAATGTGAGGGTATGCCGAGGGCTAGTCACCACAGCAGGGAATAACTACATGTACCCACCTGATATAGGCAATATACACTCGTATGTTTTCCACTTTATATAACAATGACAGGATGACTAGTCAAACCTGGCAGTTGTTTACCTGGTTCCCAAAAGAAGCAATTCCCATTCGGTATACCAATTAAGCATTATAGGCGATATATATCGCGGGGGGTGTCGGCAAGCTATACTCAGCTCAGCACCCAGTCCGCTGGGTCGGGGTAGGATATGTGAAGCTGGTGTCATCAGGGTGGGGATGGGAGTGGAGAATGTGTATCAGCTACCCCGGATTGATACTGGGGGGTCATTCATCCAGAGCCTATCAGGCCAGGATGATAGCAGGGTGATAGGCCCATTGGCCGACGGAATATCGGTGCTGCGAGGGCGACCGGCATTAGGCATTTCTTCCCTCCTTCGACTTTGCTTTTGCAGTTTGCTAGAATAGTGCCTTGTATGGGCCGATGAGATGATGATAAATGGGCGATCGACAGTATAGAACCAGCATGGTTGGCGAGAAGCGTAAGCGCCCTTATGGCGTCTCCTGCCTGGTGAGCGACTCGCCCCACTCCCATATTCTACAAGCAAACATAGGAGCGAACAGTTGAACAAGAACCGTTCGAGGCTGACTACTTGGGCAATTCACCACTAGGCATGCCGCGAGAAAAAAGTCTCCTGCGACGGTCTACGGCCTCGTTGCGGTGGCTGTAAGGATACCCACGAAGACTGCCTGGTACCAGCATCTGCCCGGCCTTTGCGCCGGCTCCAGAACTCGCAAAAGCCGGGCGGTTCTAGTAAATCGTCGGAGCCCAATGTCACCCAGTTAGCGGACAGAATGATGCGTATGGAGGAAAGAATGAGGCAGATGGAGGAGATACTCGATCTGGCGCCTGGTCAGGGCTGGAACAGTACACCCGGGACCCCTTCAGCGTCTGTCTCGACTCCAGCAACCAGCCTGTCGCAGAGGGACGCCCACATGGCCACCAGTCCGGCCGAAACAGACGACGGAGCCAAGTATCGTTTGACGGTGGATGCATCTGGCAATGTGACCTACCACGGCCTCACATCGTGGATCAGGGGCCCAAATGTTGCCAGCGAAGCACCGCCCCAGATGCCGTCGCCCATCCCGCCCGGAATGACGGATGATCCACAGTACGCCCGCATCCTGCAGGCCCTTGCGACATCCAAACACATTTCAGTCGCCCCGAGGCTGGGCGATGCTCTACTCGACTATTACTTCTGCTACTCCGTCTTCAACATCATTGAGCGCTCTACCTTCCTGCGTGACATGGCGTTGGGTGGCCCTATGTTTTCCGAGTTCCTGCTCATGGCCATGTACACCTCGGCCACCAGCAAGATCGACGGGCTAGAACAGGAGGAGCGAATCACCCAGGAAAGGCTCTTCTCACGATTGGCCAAAGAGTACCTTGCCAAGGAGATGGAAGGGCCTACCAAGATCACGACCATACAAGGTCTACTGCTGCTTTCTGGGAGGGAATGTGCGACAGGCAATGTGAGCCAGGGGTGGAACCATGCTGGCCTGGTAAGTCGTTTGCTCTGTGCCTGGGATACTTGTACGCCCAGAAAATACTAATAACATCTCCCCGGCAGGCGTTTCGAATGATTCACGATGTGGGTGTTTGCTAGACCCTTCATTACACTACAAGGTCGTGCAACTAAACATTTATAGCTCGGGATTCATCTTGCCCCTGAGCAAGTCGCAGGCGTTTCCGACCTCTCCTATGAAGAGCGAGCAACCCGAGACAGACTGTTCTGGTCAGCTTTTGTATGGGATAAGTACGTGATGATATTCGCCCCTTTATATACGATTTTGCTTGACTAATGCGACACGATGCAATCTATTCAGGGCTATTTCTCTTGCCATGGGTCGAGAGCCAACATTTGCGCCACGACGCGGGCGGGATCCGTCGAGCATGGCTGATTTCGACGATGACGAAGGCCCCTGGACAGCGTATTATGTTAATCCTCTCAATTGCCCACCGCAGCTGGCGAGCTATGTCTACCAGCCCAAACGACGTGTAGAAGCTTTCCGATTCTTAGCCAGTCTGTGTTTGGTAAGTATCCTGAATCCAACTCTTCGTGTTGCAGCTGACCAAGGGAAATGGAACCCAGATACTCCATGACATTATAATGGAATTGTATAGCTCAGAGGGAGTCCTCAATCCGCGCCAGAGGACGGGGTTTACAGAACGAACTCATAAGCGTCTGGATAACTTGTGGAAGTCTGTGCCAGAAACCATGAAATTCAACGCCACTAAACAGCCACCACCTCCCTGGATCTTCATGCTGCAGTAAGGCTCAAGCACCTTATTCTTACATATATCAACTGACATAATTAGAATGCTTTACCATGCCTCAAGCATTCTACTTCTTCGCATTACCCTTAGTCCCAAGGACATTGCCACATCAGCTGGGCATGTTGGGGCCTGTCTGGAACATAGCATCACGGCCAACCATATGGCAGCCAGTTATACCCGAACCTTTGGCACACGGATGACATATGTCGCCATGTACTCGTCCTTTGTGGCAGCGTAAGTGGTATCTATTGGATGAAGCCGCGTACCATATGCTCACTCAATGGCCCCCAGGAGCTTTGATACCATGTTATTAGAATCCGAGAATCTAGACATGCAACTAGAGGCCCTCATGAGGCTGCGGGTGTGGCTTGGTATCATGGAACAGGTAAGATATACAGATCTTTCAAGTTGGGTAGGTGCTGTGTAATTGATTCTAACCGCCCTGGGCCATATAGAGCGTTGTGAACGTGGCAAGCATCAACAAATCAGTTCATCACATCTCGACGTCAACACGGAACCTCATCTCGAGAAATCCTATCTTGGCCGGGACCGAGTACGTTCATCGTCCAACAATTCAAGATAAAACCGATGAAGACTAACATTATGCAGGGATGGGCAATGGATCGTTTCTCAGCACTCACACTGCATGCCAGGTTTGACACCATTAGATGCCTTTGATGGTACGGGGACCGGAGTCGGGTCTTTCGACTTCTTTGATCTTTTTGCCCCCATACAGGATCTCGCATAGATCGAGTGAGGTCCGTATCTAGAGAACGCAGAAGGCGCCGTGTTCTACGTACAGTCGATACAGGCTGGGTTCTGGAGGCTGGTCTGGCATTCTGTCTTGCAAATGTTTGTCGCATCCTATTGAATACCCCGGATATAAGGTTAGATAGACCAATGGCCGAGATTGGCTCTCGAAGTTCAAATGCCATTGGTAGACTAAAGCTGGAGTTTCACTATTGCCTGCAAAGAATTTAAGCTTCCGGTGTTTGCGGGGTTCGATCATGTCCGATCACTTCGCAGGGCCCCCTATCTGCCTGGCGGAGTTTGGTAGACGAGATCGAGGGAAGATGGGGCTGGGTCGAGAACAGGCCGGTTCATCGGGTCTATCGGTCTGCCTATCGCATGCCGGCTGCCGATGGCATACTAATCGTTAGCGGTCGCGTGGTCAATCCACCGCATGCCGCATATCATGTATATACCCCAACACCGCCGATCCCGATCAACGAATCCCGCCAAATCCGGCAATATCCACAGCCACCAACTGTCGTGTAACAGGGTTAATTGATAGCAACCCCGACCTATATAGCTTTCTGATAAGCATTGGCCAAGATGACATATATTGGGTCGTTAACATGAGTTTTGTACTCGAAAGAGGCTCCTCCCCGTTGATCAAACCCTCGATCGTTCAAGATGGCCATCACAGCGCCAGGAGGAGGCCCACAAGCTTGGAAGGCGGATGATGTCCGCAATGACGACACCTGGATCTTGCGTCTGACACCAGAGGAAGTGGACGGGTTCCGTACGGCCATGGAACATGCGCGCAAAGCGAACAAGTCACTGCTGGACATGGAGCAGGCCGACTTTCCCCTCCCTGTGGTCTCACGTCTTGCGCTCGAGCGGGCCGTCGCCACAACCCAAGGGCGATGGGGCATGTGCTTGGTCAAGGGGTTTCCGACTGACGAATGGACCGAGCCTGACCTGCGCATGGCCTACTGGGGTATGGGACTTTACATGGGGGTCGCACGCCCCCAAAACCGTGCAAGCGAGGTGATCAACGACGTGCGCGATGCCGGCGGCAGCTATAAGACGCCCGGGGGTCGCGGGTACAATACGAACGCCGGGCTCGACTTCCACCAGGACTCGTGCGATGTAGTCGCCCTAATCTGCCGCCGCACCGCCAAGTTGGGTGGCACCAGCAAGGTCATGAGCTCCATCGCCCTGCGCGACCGCGTCCGCCAACTAAGGCCCGACCTGTTGCCTGTGCTCCAGGACAGCGGGAGCTGGTTCCACAGTTTCCAGGGCACGCAGGAGCCCAGCTCGCAGCCCCCCTTTTACCGATGTCCCATCTTCGGCGGCCAAGCGTCACCAGGCGACCCCGAAGTCTTCTGCGCCCGCACCAACCGCAAGAACACGGTGGCGGCACAGCGCGACTTCGCCGAGGTCCCGCGCCTGACCCAACCGCAAGTGGAGGCCCTCGACCTGCTGGACGAGATCATGCCGTCGGACGAGCACTGCTACTCGATGGAGCTCGAGCGCGGCGACATGCAGCTCCTCAACAGCTTCGTGACGCTGCACTCGCGCACCGAGTTCGAGGACCACGACGACGGCGACCCGGACGCTAAGCGTCACCTCCTGCGCCTCTGGCTCTCCGTCCCGACCTCGCAGGCCCTACCGCCGGCGTGGGCCGAGTATTGGGGCGACGTGCGGCCGGGAGCGGTGCGCGGTGGGGTCCGGGGCAGCGGCATCACCGAAGAGTTCAAGACATACGAGCGGCGACAGGCTGGCGCGATGGGGATGCCTTTCAAGCCGTGGGAACCCGTGGTCACCAAAGACGAGATGACCAAGATCCTGGCGGAGCGGTTGGGGGCCGTAACAGTAGGCCACTAAGCCATGCATCAACTTCTGGCTTGGGAAGAAAAGGAACCAGAAGTCAGCATTTGTAGTTTCATAATTATGTTTTGGCGATGGAAAATCCCTAGATGATTTATGTCTGTACACTACGAGGGTTAACCGACAATGGACGGTGATCGCGGTGGATCTGGAGTAGCATAGCACTCACTCTATTCATAATATGATAGAGCAATGACAGATCTCATAGATCCAGTATGGCCGCGAGATATATACACGGAAACGCTAGATAAGCTCAGGAAGGTGTAAGCTCCAGCTTTGAAGGAAAGAAATGCGACCTAGGCTGCCCCTAAACCATTATTTACTAGGCCCCATTCGAGAAATCAGCACCACCCGCGAGCCTATCGATTTCAATTTCTCCTTCTAGACCCATGATATCGAAGAAGCCCCGAGGGTCCAGGCCCTTGGCTTCAGCATGATCCTTGCCCGTGTCTCTGAGACATTGGTAGGCTTCCCTGATTGTGTGGATGACCGACTTGGCGGCCTGTCCTGGATATATAGCGAGCTAAAGACCTTTGAGTTAGAATGGAATAGTATATTATACTCAAGATAGCCCGGTGGCTCTATTAAGGGGTCCGAGAAAAATACGCACCTTGACACCCCAGGCGCCTAACGTCTCGACTGGAAACCACGGTGTTTTGCCTCTCGACACAAAGTTGATCATGAGCTTCATAGAGTTAGTCAAGCTCAACCATTTGGAAAAGAAATAATGCGCGGCGAATTTGCATACCGGCATAGGGGCCAAGACCTGAACGGCGTTCTTGATCTGCTCTTCCGTCTCGATGGCCTCTAAGAAGCCCATATCGGCTCCGCATTCTCGCGCCGCAACAAGCTGTAACCAAAATGACGCCACGTTTAGCTACTTGCAAGGCACACTGATCTCTGGTGAATGGTATCGTACCCTTTCGAGCGCCGCATCGTAGCCCTCTATCGCCATGGCGTCTGTACGCGCGATGATGACGATATCACTCCCGCCGTAGATCGAATCACGGCCGATGACGCAGGCTCGTATCCTGGACTTCCACGTCCTGTCCCCAACCAACAAGTACACGGTCAGTAAGGTATCATTACTCCCTCATTGACTAACCTCATCCCCCCCTGCGTTGGCCAGATGTACCTGCCAACACACACAAGGAAGGAATATCTGTAGGGGGGTTAGGCGACTTACTCCATGTCCACCACGGCCTTGCCCTTGAGGTGCCCGCACCGCTTGTTGGCGACCTGGTCCTCGATGTGGAACCCCGCGACGCCGCTCTGATGGTAGACCTGGACCATGCGGGCGATGTTCGGCGGGCTGCCAAACCCCGTGTCGGCGTCGGCGACGAGCGGGACGCGCGGATCTAGGTTGGCGATCATCTGGGCATTCTGCGCGAAGTCGTTGAGCGAGGCAAAGGCAAGGTCAGCACGCCCTAGGCGTGCCGCGGTTGTCATGGCGCCGGATTGGTACTGTTGGGGGAGAGCTCGTAAGGTCAGTTCAGCCTCATAACCCCCTTTTTCCCGTTAACGGGGGCTGTGCGTAATGCTTATACCCCAGAGGTTTGGATGAAAGGTAGGGAAAGAGGGAAGGAAGGAAGGAAGGAATGATTTACCATGACTTGAAACCCTTGCTCGATGGCCACGCGCGCGCAGATGCCGTCGTATACACCCGGTGCTTGCACGCAAATGCCATCCTGGGAAATGAGGTTTCTCAACCTTTTGCCAGGACTAATATACGGCTCCGTGTTCGGGCTGGGGACCTTGGCATCGCTCATAATGGCTTTGACTTATGGACGTACAGCCGGACTTGGTGGCAGAGAGCGTGCAAATAATCGATATTAACGACAGCCCGAGAAGGACTATGTATACTCGGCGGTTCTTGGATTGCTTTCTTTTGAGTATAGTATTTTGTACTAGAAGGATATAAGACTAAGTATACTGAGTTATATACGCTATTCCGCTTGGCACTATTCAAGGCCCCAATTAGTTTGTTTGGTCGGCGTGGATACGGCTATGGGGTATACACGATTCCCAAAGCCGTAGAATCCGGAGAAGAGGGGCAAAGTGTGGGGAGAAATTCACCGAGCCGTTGGAATCTTGGGGTGTCGGGTGATCGTGATTAACATCGGAATATCCAACCCACGACCAGCTTGCCGAACCCGGCAGTCAAAAGAGGGTTCCAAGATAAGGCATGCCTATATGCAAGGGTAACCCAAAGTCATATACTAACGAAAGGGGACATAAGTTATGCAATATTCCAAATGCGAGATCAATTTTCCGTTCTATCGAAGGCCTGTCTCCTCTAGATTCATACTTTGGGTAGTGCGAAAGCAGCACTGCATATCTTCAACGTCGCTACTAAAGTCATTTTCATATCGCGCACACATATCTATAACACAGCCTTGGGCATCTTGGCCATGGCCTGTCTGACACCCAGATCGCCCAGAACCTCCTCGGCACCGCCCAGAATGGCGTCAAACTTGTACGTCCTGTGGAACATCTCAATAACACGGCCCATGCCGGATTGGGTCAGGGCACGGCCTCCGAAGATCTGGACCGACTCATCGGCAATCTCGTGGGCGGCACGGGTTGCCGACATCTTCAAAAGACCAATGGGGCCACCCAGGTGCTTGGATTGCTCCTTATACGGCATGTTGCACATCTGGTATGTGATGGTCTCAAGCCACGACTGATGGCTTTCGGTAAGGGCAATCATCTTGGCCAACTTCTGGCGGATGACAGGCTGGTCGATCAGCCGCTTGCCGAAGACGATTCGCTGGTGTGCCCACTTCAAGCACTCCTCGACAACCGTCCGCATGCCTCGGATAGTACCGCAAGACATTGTCCATCGCTCGTGGTTAAAGTTGCTGAGAATGACATAGATACCCTTGTTCTCCTCGCCGAGGAGGTTCTCCACCGGCACCTTCACGTTGTCGTACGTGATGTAGGTTGTGCCAGCAGTGGTACTGTATGATGTCTTGATGAGCTTGGTCTCTACGCCCTCACCACGAGGAATCAACAAAACACTCAAGCCCTTATCAGTCTTCACGCCAGTAACGAAGTAGTCAGAGAAGACTCCATTGGTAATCCACTTCTTCGTTCTATACGTTTGTGGTTAGCGTGATCTCCCATAAAGGACCAAAGTGCAGAGAGGATGGCATACCCATTGACGATGTAATGCTTTCCATCGGGTGTCTTCACAGCCGTCGTGCGCAGTCCAGCGACATCCGACCCGGCGAATGCCTCTGTGATGGCCAAGCAAATCTTCTTCTTGCCACTGAAGACCTCATCCATGATAGCTCGCTTGCGCTTCTCGTCCTTCATGTAATTCATTACACACGGCAGTCCAATGACCATACCAGCCATGTTTCCATCCTGGAAACCACGAGCATTCGAGCGAGACCCTTCCTGGCCCATAATCATATCGTGGAAGTAATCAAACTCCTCGCCTTTGACGGCACCATCGAGCAAGTTAACGCCGTGAAGGTGCTTGCCGGGCCCAAGTCGCATATGTAAAATGCCGGCCTTGGACATGCGCTCAATCAACTCCTGGCTGATGTATTTGCCATCGGCTTCGCGGGCCTGTGCCTCAGGTGTGATATAAGTGTCGGTAAACACGCGCATAGCCTTCTGCAAGCGGCGATGGCTGTCGTTGTAGTAGGGCGACTTGAAGGGGGGAGTAAGCCACAGCGGCTCGGCGTATGGGACTTGGCTGAGATCTCCAGCCTTCATTGTGATGACAGACGACTTCTCGCCCTGAACCGTGCCGATGCAGAGATCCTCGTATTTGTCCAAAACCTCCTGTCTGTGAAGGTTGTAGAAGGCGGCTGTGGCATCAGTGCCAGCTACCTGGCGCAGGACCGCCTCACCACCGGGGTGGGCGTCTAGGAAATCGGACACATCGTAGACCTTGCTGTCAATGATGAACCACACCTCTTCCTCGGTGTTGTGCTTGGCGACCTCGTCGCGTGAGAATGTCTTGGCCATCGTTGCGGGAACTAGGGTCTGGAAACAGGAAGGCGGGATGAATAGGGAATTGGGATTCGACGCGCGCGCAATGGGAAGTCGGGTCGTACGACGCTTGGGTTGTCAATCGCGATGGTGGCGATGTTGGGCTCAATGGGAGGTGTGGCAGAGTATAGGAATGAAGAGCTAAGGGGGAAGGTGTTCTCCAGTTAGCGAAGGGATGAAAAGAAAGGCATATGGCTATCTGGGCCTCGTGAGCTTGTCTCACCTTGTAGCACCCAAGGGGTCTTGATTTCGGGTATCTTGAGAGATGCCTCGGCTCAAGCGGGTTGGACCAAGCTCACGTCCGGGGTTCGCTAAGTGCAAATCCAAGAGTCGCCATTGGCTGGCACTTAGCTGCCCCTAGCTAGCGTTTCCCCGCCTACATCATATTGACTACTTGGGTACTTACCTAACCTATAGTAGTAAGACCAGTCAGTACTGCAGTCAGCCAGTGCTGTCTGTCTCCTTACTTGATGAATACCTACATTACCTATTCTCTCCGTAGCCAACTGCAGCATGGCATATTTTCATGTGATAGACGCCACAGATGGTGCAGCCGCAGGAGTCAATCACGCGTCAAGGTCAGCTGCGATATGTCATGCACCACTCGTCCGTGCATAGTCTTCTAAATATATAAACCTTGGTAGTGGTAGATGCCAAATGCATTTCGGGCTGCGGCGCCATTGAGTAAGGAAATGAGAACTTGGCAGGTAGAACAAGAAGGCTGTGAAACAAACCCTCTTGCCATCGGGCATGTCCGGTCCAGGCCAACACGGATGAGCCTGTAGTAGGGCATCCATGTGGTGTAGACGGGGATGTGAATCGGGATTAGTACCGTGTCAAACAATGACAGCATACCAACTGACCTGGAAAGGGGGAAATCCTTAGAAATAGAGAAAAGAAGAAGGGTTAAACTATTTGCTTCATGCAGAGTCCATTCCATTCTAAAGGGGCGATGCCATTTTTTCTGATGATCAAGTATACCAGATGTTATCTGTGTACACAGGGGTCCTCGTAGTCCGCAGCCCGGCAGCCCAGGGGTCTTCTTGGTTGCAGTTGAATAGCAATGCATAAAGAATAAAGACAACTTCACTTCTTCTGATTGGGCCCGGGTAAAGCACACCGGCTGACCCGAAAACGGTTCTTGTTTTTTTAAGTCCGATCTGTCGTTGCAGACATCGAATATCGTAAGTCGTAGGGCAAATTCAGTAGATCGTTAGATAAGAGATCTTCCCCACTGGTGATTTTCTTCCCATCATTGTTTTGCACGTCTCTTGCGTGCTGTTTCCTCCAAGCACCCACCTATACATGTATCAATACAGGTTCCCAACAAGACGATCAGGACATTGATGACTCTGGCTATAGCTCGCAACCTCTACTTGCCCATTGCAAGTGCCTTTTTCCGGTATGCTACTCAGTCGATATCCACTCGCACGCAACCACGCACCCGCACCCCACCCTTGCCTCCCTCGCCTCTAGGGTATCCCAAATCGGTTTCATTACGGGCTCTACAGTCCATAATGAATGACCACATCCAATGATAGCTGTCTGGTCAAACTCGTGGTGACTCCTTGATTGGCCTGAAGCTGGTCGCACTTTTGTGGTGGTTGCCACTTTAAGGCAGTGCCTACTTTACCTACATACATGTAGCTACCCAGTTCTTCGACTTATTATGATTCCCAGGTGCCAGGTGCCTTCGGGCGATCAAGTGGTCTTATCTTATGAGGTATGCAGTACATACCTGCCAACTAACCACGCCCAAGGAACATGGACCCGAGAAGGCGTGGCCCGTTTTTGACCATCCACACCATGTTCATGAATTATTCTCACCTACATGTCAACGTTTACGAGGGGCCTTGTATAAGTCGCTTATGCGTCCTCGTTTCTATTGCAACTATCCGTCCAGCTACGAAAGCGGCAGTCCAGCTGCTCGAGTGCCTCCTTGGTGAACCTTAACTGGAACCAACGCCTTTGTATACATTATCCGGTTCAACAGGACCAACCCCGGATCGGAATGTACGTCCATTCAGCCATGGCTGCTCTATGGGTACTTGCCTACCTTGACACGCTGGCGCCCACATCCACTTGGAAAGGCTGGGTGGGTGGATGCCAAGTGTGTGTTAGGACCGATTTGCATCCATCTCGGATTCATTTACCAAGGACAGCCCCGAAATACACCACTATGCTCATCTCCACCCCCGGGTCGCCATTCAGTGATATGCTGATTTATAGTAGTCGTTTCTATTCCTCTTTCAAGACTACATAACCTCATAGCAATCCCCTATCATTGCCTCTTCAGCTTCCCTTACCATAGTTCATTTTCATCATGGATGCTTACTCGATATCGTATACTAGTCCATCCCGGCGCAATTCGTCGCGCATCTGGCAAGATCTCAAGACTTGTCGCTTGCATAGCATTGTTGAGCTAGACTCCAGGATGGCTGAGAAACTAGCTTCGAAGCTGGGCAAGCAACGCCTCAGAGATCTCAGCCACAAACCTCATGTTGGCATTATTGGCGCAGGTCTTACTGGGCTTCGCTGCGCCGACATGCTGTTGAAGTACGGGTTCCAGGTGACCATCATTGAAGGCCGGGATCGCGTTGGAGGCCGAGTCCATCAGGAACAGCTTCCTTCCGGGCACCCTATCGACTTGGGGCCCAACTGGATCCATGGCACCAATGACAATCCCATACTCGATATCGCGAACCAGACCAACACAACTGTGGGCACTTGGGACACGGAATCGTATCTATTCGATGAGGCTGGCAAGCTTCTTTCGCTGGCAGATGGGGAAGTACATTCCACCCTGATGTGGGAGATCATACAGGTCAGTCGCGCCTTGCCCCGTACTCATTATGAGCATTCCTTGTGACACTTTCTCGGCAAGCGAGCCGCGTCTTGTTCGCCTTGGTTTTATGGAGTTTTACTTGGCAGCCTTGCTGACGTTGTTCACCAGGATGCTTTCCGGCACAGTAATAAGAACACGGCTACGATAAGTCCCGACGAAAGCCTCTGGGACTTCTTCCAAGTAGAGGTTGTCAAAAGGATACCCGAAAGCAAACCGGACTATGCCACCAAGCGTCAGTTTATTTTCCAGCTGGCCGAGATGTGGGGTGCCTTCATTGGAAGCCCGATTACCAGCCAATCATTGAAGTTCTTCTGGCTCGAAGAATGTATCGATGGAGAGAATCTATTCTGCGCTGGCACATATCGCAAAATCCTGCAGGCCATTGCCAAGCCCGCCGAGGAAGGGGCAGACATAAGACTGTCCACGAAGGTGACCCAAATCAACGCCCGAGAAGACGCCGATAAGGTCACTCTTGTCACCGACAAGGGTGACTTGGAGTTTGATGAGGTCGTCGTCACCGCGCCTCTTGGTTGGCTTCAACAAAACCCACAAGCATTTGTTCCAGCCTTATCACCTAGATTGACGAAGGCAATTAATGGTATAGGATACGGGTGCCTTGAAAAGGTAATGCCATCTCGGAAAAGAAAAAGTCAAACCACCGAGTTGAATCACGTGCTAACTTACTTTGGAGGTCTATATTAGTTTTCCAAAGGCATTTTGGCTTATTCCAGACTCGGAGGGTCGTACTGTCAAGGGATTCTGCCAATGGCTTGCGCCAAAGTATGCCCTCGAGTCGAACCCTGAAAAATGGACGCAGGAGGTTGTTGAATTGGCTTCTCTGGACCCCTCGACGTCTCAGCCCACCTTACTCTTCTATACGTATGGCGACCAGTCCCGCTATTTAACCAACGAAGTTGGAAAGCTCCAAACGCAGGCGAAGAAGGACGCGTTTCTGTACGACTTTTTCCGACCTTATTACTCGCGTCTTCCGCACTACGATGCCGAGTCCCCCGACTGCAAACCCGTGGGGTCGTTTGCCACGGACTGGTTACATGACGAACTTGCTGGCAACGGGAGTTATAGCAATTTCCAGGTAGGAATGACAGAAGGCGATGAAGATATCGCAGCCATGAGAGAGGGCCTCCCCGAACGTGGACTCTGGCTTGCTGGAGAACACACGGCGCCGTTTGTGGCCCTTGGGACGGCGACAGGGGCTTACTGGAGCGGGGAATCTGTCGGCAGAAGGATAGCGGATGCCTATGGCCGGGCGAAGAGCGATGCTCCTGCTTCTTAAGTGCTTGTTGATGGACTGGGTGATGCAGGCCTGACCAGGATTTGACACACTGAACTTGAGTTGCCTCAGAAACCCAGCTCGGCCCAGAACTGTAACCGCCTCAAACTCCGCTCAGCTTCACGTCAGAAAGTAACCTCATCCTGCTCATACCATATCATTATAGCTTTATCAACCCCAATTCCACTTTGAGACTCCGGTCTCGGTTTATTCATCACTTCGAACTTGGTCCTATCGGATGAGTTCAAAAACGTGTAGGGAGTATGGTTGATATACTTACTGTTGTTGGTATAAACTCAAAAGGCAGTCTTATATAAAGATTCAGCATATAGGGCATATAAGTAATGCACCGAACATGCTAAAGAGTACGGGGATAGTGTGATATATTCAATAAGTAGACATGTCAATTATCCTGAAGCGCTCGACGGAAATAGCATGACCTTCACCGCTTGGTGCTGAGACCCTCACGCGACTCGTACGCCAGACAACCTCGAGGTGTTTAGTGGGTGGTTAGCAAGAGGCTTGTCCTGAAATGCGGTAGAGCCAAACGCCAAAGAGCGCAGGAAGCCCAGGTTGTCCAGGCTGCCCAGGCGCAGAAACTCGGGGGAGCTGATCGGCAACCGCTAATCGATAACGCTAACAGGTGGGACGCCCAGCACTTGCAGTGGGTGGGCAGGTGGGGGTGGCAGGCAGGTGGGAATCCATCCATCATCCATGATCAGTCAATCAATAATTCCATCAGTTGGCGTTGACTGCCGCAGCAGAAGTCAAGAACCCCTACCAGTCTATCACCTTACCTACTTGCCTTCCAACTTGCCTACCTTCTAATACCCACTCCTCCGCCTACCTACTCGCCTACTCGCCTACTCGCTTAATGAATACAGGAATACATCTGCCTAGCATATGTACCTGTAACCTTAGCCCCCCCCAGGCAGATTCACGTCAACGGCGGCCACACGCAGCTCCTACGACAGCTCAGCAGACCACTTTATCCATCACTCATTGTAGTCTGTCCGTGAATCGTCTGGTCCCCCCAGTCATCTCGTCACAGGGAAACGGGCAACGGGCAACGTCTGGCAACCTAGGGAAACCGATGGTTTGCCCATTCAATTATTGAATGGCCTGCTTTGTCCCTCCTGCCATCTCATCCATTTATCCTGTTTGAGTCACCACTGCATGGTCCGTCCTACCAGTGTAATACGACAAACCCCTACTACCTATTATGTGCACCGCCTGAAGCCAACGATGAGCCGCCGCCCCGCATCGACCAAACGGGCATCTCGACTTCGTGATAGCACCACTGCCGGTTCCGTCCCATCCTGACGCCTCCTCTGCCTTCGCAATACTGTGTTGGACTCCTGATTTCTACCGACTTCACAGCCGTCCTTATTCGGGATGGCTTCCCTCTTTCGCTCCTTCGGGAGCTCCAACATGTCCAAGCGGCTTCTACGATATGCGCTGTCGCGCCTCGAATTCCTCGATACCGATGCCTTGGACATGGACAAGCTGGACTTGGCATGGGGAAAGAATAGCGTTTTGACGTTCCAAGACGTAGGCATCAGGCTAGAGGTATAAGTCAATAGCACGAAACTGATATGGGAGAACAGTCCATGCTAATGCATTCCTGGTTATAGAAACTGGAAGGCTTACTGCAACTTCCTGCCTCCTTCAAATTACAGAAGGCCAAAGTACTGCAGTTGCGAGTTACCATACCGTCAGCGATCTACTCGAGCCCTATTATTATCGAGATTGATGGCGTACAAGTCAAACTCAAGATTGCCTCCGAAGAGGCAACAAAAGACGAGACAGGCCAGTCGCGCGGTAGGAAAGCAACAAAGACTCCCGAGGCCGGAAATGACGACATCGTTCCTCACGCCATGGACCTTGCCCAGTCGTTCTTGGAGACGCAACCAGTCACCGAAAAGGCCGAGCTTCAAGCTGCTCTCGAGGCCGAGACCCAGGATTTGGCCGCTTCTGTTGCCAGTAGCGAAGATGGCAGCGATGAAGAGCTACCGGTCGGAACGGGCCAGCCGCTGTCTTTGCCTGTTTTCCTGGCCGACTTTCTGCAGGGCATCGTAGACAGGACTCAGGTTACGATAAAAGGCGTCACATTTCAACTAGACGTTGTCGTTCCGGTTGAAGTTCATTCGACATCTCCAGAGCTGGTCACCTTTCAGCTGGCTATTGACGATATCGATGTCGAAGGAGTCACCACTCAAACCGGAGTGGCAAAAGACTACCAAACACCTTTGGCTGTTCCCAAAGATGGCAAGCGTCATATTGCCCTCAACAAGATCCGAGCTGCATTAATAACAGAAGCCAACGTCTTCTCTACGCTATCACGGACACCCTCAATGCCATCCTCAGTTCGAACGAATTCGCCGGTTGCCGCCCTACGGCAACCTCTCTTCCAGGAGCCCTCGCAAATGGCAGACAGCGTGGCTGACCTTACGGGTTCAGGCAAGATGTCCCAAAGCCATTATTTCCACCCGTCTATAGAAAGTGAGGATGTTTTCGATATCCCCTACGATCTTGGAGAGTCCAATGATGACCCTGAGGAGGAAGGGCTGGCAAGGTCAAATCCTTCAACACCGCGAGCCCTTGCGCCTCGTGCGACTCCAATCCAGGCACCATTTCGCCCGGCCCAGTCTGCTATCACTTCACCACCAGATCCTTGGTTTTCATTGGACCGAGATGCCCGATCTGAGCCTTCACTTGGGCCGCTTGAGGGGTGGAACCCAAATTCCAGCGGCACAGGACCATCAGTCACGGATACGCGTGAAGCGGGGGCTGGAGAATTCGAATCGTCCCCCTCGCCTGACGATGATCTAGCACGCTCGCAGATGTTTAGCCATGAAGAAGCGGAGAGTATGTATATGAGTGCATTTTCTCAAGCGGAAGAGTCCCAATTGGGACAGGCTATGCCTGGAGCATGGGATATCGACCCATACGCGCAAAGGAACTCGCCAAACGCTGTGGGTCACCAAGAGGCCGAGGCGGTTGGCGCACGCGCAGCTGCTCGAGCAAACCAGGACTCGAATACAAGCCACGAGGACGAAGAGCAACCTGCCTTTGCTCCTTTCATCCAGTCTAAACCCCTATCTACTACGGAGAGAGCCCCGGTTGATGAGAGTGAAAGTGACCCTACTTTACCAATGGACCTGGAAAATGCGGCGCCTGATGATGTGGCAACACCACGCGGTCCAGCACGCTTGGTCAAAGAAATACTTTCCCTGGACAAAATCTCCCTATACGTCCCGTCTCACCACAAGGAATTGTCTACCTCCTCGAGCGGACTTTCTACGAGCTTCGGTGATCCAGCGATGTCTTCGTCAATATTGGATCGATCAATACCTCCCCATGTACCTGGAGCATTCTCTGTTCATAGAAGTGCCCATCGTGATAGCCCTCCATCGCCGATCCCAGAGCAGTCCCCAACAACGCCGCCGAGTGAGGACAAAGCCTTTGACAGTTCCATTGAAGTTCATCTTGCTCCACTTGATATCCGATTTGATGCCTCGATCAGTTTTCTTCTGACTATGGTGGTGTCTCGAATCCTCGGCATACTGAAGGAATCCAGCAAACCGACACAGGTTTCAGAGACGCCAACCAAGGCCCGCCAACCCATGCCTGAGATCAAAGTAACTGCGGAGCAAATCTCAATTCAATTCCTTGAAACCCTTGTAGGGGTCGTCGACAGTCCTGGCCGAATTTTCGGTCCCAGTACTACTACGTTTGGGGCAGAAGCTCTATTAACTACAACGCTAGGAAATCTAAACGTGGCCATTTCAAGTATCGAATCTGAGACAGTGACAGCTATTGAGCTGCAGAAATTCGTTTTCGGCTACGCAAATGACAGTATTGTGTCCTTCGACTCCCGTTTACAGATGCGTGCCTCTGTCCGGGATGCATTTCCATCAGCTGGTGCCGACGTGTCATTGAAGATTATTCAGTCCCCGGAGTCAACGCGATGCGAAGTTCAGACTTTACCACTCCACGTAAAGATAGATCTCCAGAGGTTGGATGATACTTTCAGTTGGTTTGGCGGCCTGAGTAGTTTCTTGAACATGAGCTCGTCGATGACCTCCAACACCTCACCGGCCTCGAAAAGTCCAACCAGAACTGCTAAAAAGTCTCGAGGCGTCCGCTTTGATGCTCCAATACACGCGGATGACAAATCCGCCGTATCAGACAACAAAGTCAACATGAGGATAGGGGGTTTTCATCTTGATTTGATTGGGAAAGAATGCAGCTTTTCCATCAACACGAGCGCTGTAAAGTTGGTTGCCCGCGAGGAAGGAGTAGGTGTTGGCATTACGAAGATTCAGCTTGCTGGCCCCTATCTGAGAAGATCTATGGGTGATGCGCCGATCCAAGCTACAGTGATGAACACTCGTCTAGAGTATCTCATATCGCCGAGAGACAAGGATTTAGAACGCTTGCTAGAGCTGATCATTCCATCAAAATACAAGTTTGACGACAACGATGACGAGATCATGGTGGATACGTTACTCCGACAGAGACGAAAGGGCGCCGTGTTACGACTGACTATGGACGATGTGGAAGTCAGTGTTGAACAAATACCGCAACTGCAATGCCTTCCCGCCCTTGGAGAGGAATTGGCCCGCTTGGGTACGGTAGCCAAGTATCTCCCCGAGGATGACCGACCCGGTATCCTTTCGCTGGTCGCCATCCGCAAGTTCAATCTTGCAGTCGATATCGATCAGCGCTTCGGGTTTGTCCAGGTGTCTTTGAGTGACTTTGAGGTTGGACATATCTCGCTCCCTTCACTGGTAGCCCTTGGTGTCAATACTATCTCTGTTCAACGTAACAAGACGGAAGAACTGGTTGGGTCAGCAAATTTTGCCCCTAACAATGTCAATCAAGGGCCCGCCCTCACGATGAGGCTGATCCCCGACGCGATGGAGCCGGTTATCAAGTTACGAATGAGACATCTCAATTTCGAGTACCGCGTGCCAACGATAATCGATATTCTTGGCCTTGCTGATGATGCGACGCCTCAGGACTTCGAGGCACAACTGGCGGCCTCGGTTGCCAACCTGGGCGAGCAGGCACATACAGCGATCACGCGAAAGAAACCGTCAACTGGCGCTGACAAGGGCAAGGCCAATTCCGGAAAGCCCACCAAGGTTGATTTCATGCTTCGTGATTGTCTGCTGGGACTGAACCCTCTTGGCTTGACATCCAAGTTGGTGGTAGCTCTGACCGACGCTCAAATACAGGTGTCACTTTCTACTGGCGACAATGCCAGCGCATTGGCAAATATAAACAAGGCATCCCTCCTGTTGATAGATGATGTCTCCTCCCTAGACTCAACGTCGTCCTACCTAACGCGGCACCGCAACTCGAATGTCTCTGCAGAGCAGGTCGCGGCTCTATGCGCCAGGGGCTACGTTGACATTTGCTATATCTCGTCAGCCAAGGCAAACATCATGGTCGGTTCTAATAAGGCTGACGGGTCAAAGTTTATCGATGTGGAGGTTCGAGATGATCTGCTTGTATTGGAGACATGCGCAGACTCTACTCGAACCATCATTACGCTTATGAACGCACTACAGCCGCCGACTCCACCTAGCAAAGAAAAGAAATATCGAACCGAGATCGTCCCAGTACAGGACCTTTTAGCCTCCATCTCCACGGACGCATTCGGGCAAGCCGAAGGAATGTACGATTTTGATGATGATTTCGGTCTGGCACAAGAGCTGGATGGTCTTGACTCACAAGCTTCCAGCCAATCGAGTCCCCTTGATGTTAATTCTCAGTTCTACGATGATACTGCAGCTGCTGGTGATGAACCCGGTGGTGTCGGGGACTCATTCATGTCTGAGCGCACAACAGCGCACGATACCAGCGATGGTGTCTTGCTCACGAATTTCAGCAGCCAGCCATCAATGATCGATGACGAAGACCTTACGATTCAAGACAACTACTTCGGTTCTGGATCAGTCATCAAGGGCACAGCCCACCGGTGGAACTCTGCGAAGAATGCCTACGATGAGTCGAACGACCCGTCCGTCCGGAGAAGCCCGTTAACCGTACGTGTACGGGACGTTCACGTTATTTGGAACCTATTTGACGGATTCGACTGGGACCGTACACGCCAAGTCATTACGCAAGCTGTGGAAGATGTCGAGAACAGGGCCAGCGAAAGGCGAGCACGTATCGACAACCCCCGGGTAACGGCCGAAATGGAGGCAATGATCGAAGAAGAAGAAACCGTCATTGGCGACTTCTTGTTTAACTCTATCTACATTGGGGTCCCGGCGAACCGAGACCCCCGTGAGCTTGCACAGGCTATTAACCAGCAGCTCAACGACAATGCAACAGAGACGGAGTCGATAGCAACGACTGCTATGACGGCCACGCCAAGCCGCATGGCCGCTAAGCGTCCAAAGAGGAAGCTGAGGCTCAACCGGAGCAAGCGGCACAAGATCACGTTTGAGTTAAAGGGTATCAATGTCGACTTAGTAGCTTTCCCTGACGATTCCGGGGAGACCAAAAGCTCGGTCGACGTACGGGTCAAGGATCTCGATGTGTTTGACCACGTGCCTACATCAACATGGAAGAAGTTTGCCACGTACGATCAAGATGCCGGAGAGCGAGAACTGGGCACCAGCATGGTTCACCTGGAAATTCTCAACGTCAAGCCCGTGGCGGAGCTGGCAGCTTCTGAGCTCGTCGTCAAGGCAACCTTGCTGCCTTTGCGGTTGCATGTGGACCAGGACGCTCTGGACTTTATAACTCGTTTCTTCGAGTTTAAAGACGATTCAGTGCCTGTGCATGCCTCACCCGCTGATGTCCCGTTTGTCCAGAGAGCCGAAATCAATTCGATCCCTGTCAAGCTCGACTTCAAGCCCAAGCGCGTCGACTATGCCGGACTCCGCTCTGGCCACACAACCGAGTTCATGAACTTCCTTGTACTGGACGAAGCGAGAATGACGATGCGGCACACCATAGTGTATGGCGTCTCGGGCTTCGACAGGCTCGGCCAGATGCTCAACGACATCTGGATGCCCGACATCAAGCGCAACCAGCTCCCTGGCATCCTGGCGGGCCTGGCGCCTGTTCGGTCGCTGGTCAATGTAGGCAGCGGTTTCAAGGACCTCGTCGAGATACCCATCAAAGAATACCAGAGAGATGGGAAAATCGTGCGCAGCCTTGGAAAGGGCGCTGCAGCGTTCGCCAAGACGACGGGCACCGAGATCGTCAAGCTCGGTGCCAAGGTGGCTGTTGGCACACAGTACATGCTTCAAGGCGCCGAGGGTATCCTGGCTAAGCCGCCTGGGTCATCGGCGCGTGAAGGCAACTGGGAAGACGACGATTTCGATGCCGAGGAAACCAATCAGATCAGCTTGTACGCTGACCAGCCCACGGGCGTGGTCCAGGGTCTCCGCGGCGCCTACTCAAGCCTGGCGCGCGATCTCAACATGGCGCGCGACGCCATCATCGCCGTGCCCGGCGAGGTCATGGAGAGCCAGAATGCCCAAGGCGTCGCTAAGGCTGTCCTCAAACGCGCCCCGACCATCATTTTCCGCCCCCTCATCGGATCAAGCAAGGCTATTGGGCAGACCCTCATGGGCGCTACTAACGCCCTGGATCCCCAGAATAGGAGGCGCATCGATGAGGTAAGTCTCAATCCTACTTCTAGGTCGTTTGGTGTGTTGATACTAACCCTGGTTATCTTTTTTCCCCCAGAAATACAAGAAACACTAGAGATCCAAATTACATCCAAGCCGCCAGGGTCTGGCAAAATGGCGTATGGATACAGGAATGTCCGGCTCTCGCTTACCATTTTCCTGTTCTTTAAACGTTGTGTGCATCTCATCTCGTACCATCCCCCATTACTTACGAATCAGACGAAGACAAACGAAAGAAGGCATTATTCATCATTAACATGATCATCATAGATTGGCGAATCAATTCAGGGATAGGTACAGGAATAGGGCGGGGCTTTCATTTTGCGATAGATACCATTACCACCACCCAAGATTGGACTTTGCATTTATTTACTTGTGTTTGTCAACAATCTGTTGTATTTTAGGCAACAGCCGAATGTGAAGGAGGGCGACGGAAGAAGCATCGCCGAGATGATGGGAAGAGATTTATTCCTTGATCTTCACTTGTATTGATAGGAACCATTAAGAGTTTGCTATGATCTGCAGGTGTTCTGATCATTAGATGGGCCCCAAAGTCCCCCTTTGTACAGGTAGTAATGCTACAGATAATCCAGAATTCTTCCTTTGGCACGTTCTCTAGTGCCTTCATCATAACCATCTAGTACAAACTCCCTTGGGCAACAATACTCTTCCAAAACTGGGCAAACGATACGTCAAGCAGCAATGCCAATGTCGCGACGAGGTTCATAGACCCAGGAGAAGCGTTTGGTTGACCGATGCACAATCGTTTTGTGGCCGGGTTTGTGAGCGTCTTTCATGTAGACATCGTCGAAGTATCTGACTGGGTCTCCGACGTCCCTTATGATCTGTCTTTCACCGCAGCCGCATCGCTCGCAGATCACCCATACCAGCTGTTCCGGGGACAAGGGTTGCTGCTGCTGTTGCTTCGCAATGCCTTCTCTTTTGGTGGAGTTGCCTTGTTTGCCGATACGTATAAGCGGAGCCAAAAGAAGCGAGAAACCAGCAAAGGCCGTGGTGGTAACGAACACTTTCGAGTAGGGAAGCTCGGGGTGGAATATACCCCCTTGCCCATCGTAGGACGACCAGACCGCAGTCGTGATGGCCAAACCAAGCGGTATCCCGAGCCTCGCCGTCGTTTGCAGTAGGGAGCCACCGATGGAATGATGCTTGAGGGGAAGACTCGATAAAATGAACAGCTGTCAGGCAGGCAGTGGTACCGACTTAGTACGAGCAAGACTCGCTGATCGATGAATTTTCTGGGGAATGGGGAAAGACTTACCGACCCCACGTTCATAGTCCAGTCCATTCCTACGGTGCTCAGGAGCAGGGAGGGAAAGATCCACAGGAAGTAGCTGCTCCCGGGTCGGAGAAAGATCAAGAGGATGTTGCTTGCGACTGAGCAAAGTCCAGCGGTAAACAGGATGGCGGTGCCAGAGACTTTGTTCATGAAAAGCCCAACGAGCGGACTAAAGAACAAACCCACCAGGGCTTGTGGCAGCAAACGGACGGCAACGTCAAAGGGACCAAAACGCTCCACCTTCTGCAGATATGTCGAGATCCAAAACATGGCAGAGTAGAACGCAATCGAGCAACTGCATGTGCTTAAGTTGATCTGGTCAACATTACTGTTAGTGATAGAGGTTGATCATTTTCACGCGACATCAAGCTCACCATCACAATGTTCCAGTCTTCCCAAACATCGCGGGGGACCATAGGCGTTTTGGTCGTATTCTCCTAAAGAACAAAACATCCAAGGAACATGATCCCAAGCAGTAGTAACAGGATGACGGTGGGCGTCTCCCACGACTGTCCTGGGCCTATCGTCAAGGCTACCGCAAATAGAAGGGTGCCAGCAAGGAGCAAGATCGCGCCAACCCAGTCGAATTTGGCCAGGGACGACCAGATGTTGGACTTTCTTTGCCTGAACGCTGGTACGAAAGGATCCAATGAGGAAGTTCTTGCTGGTATCTCGATCGCAAAACCGGACGAGCTGCTGCTGCTGCTGCTGCCGCCAGGGATGCTCGGGACGTTAGGGACGAAGATCCAGCTGAGGACCGTAATGAACGCGTACAGCGCCGCCAAGAAGGCGAAGGGGGTCTTCCAGCCATACACCGACGCGAGCTCTCCGGAGGCCAAACCGCCCAGGATGGTGGCGGTGGGGCTGCCCATGAGGAAGGACGAGAAGGCGATGTTCTTGCGGCGCGAGACGTGGGGGTACACGAAGCCGAGGAGACCGACGGCGGCGGGGATGTTGGCCGCGCAGGCGACGCCCGCGAGCCCGGCGATGACGTCGAGGACGATACCATTGGGAGAAAATGGGGTGAGCGCCACGAGCAGGGCGAAGGCCGCCAGGCTGAGGAGGAGAAACGTCTTCTTGGATACCACGTTGATGTCGGCGAGGTGGCCGAAGGGGATGAGTAGGGCGCCTGTAGCTAGACTATTCACGCGATCGTCGTCATCACTGAGAGTCAGAACAGCAGCAATAACTCGCGTGTTGGAGGACAAAAAGAAAAAGAAGACGAACCCGGAGGCTGCGGTGCTCCAAGCCATGCCCGCGGGCGACGTGTTTAGTGCCGTTGCAATATCAGCCGCAATCACCACCATGGATCGTTGGAGGAAGACGGAGGAGGCAGCAGTCATAGCTATCAGCGTGACGAATGCGATCTCGTGAAAAGCGCTGCGTAGTACCCCCGGGCGCACATCGGCTGAAGGCGGGACGTATTGTGGTTGCCGGTGAGCCTCGTTGTCGTCAAGGAATATTTCGCGCAAGCCATCGTGATAGGGCTCCTCGGGCATTTTATTGGTATTGCTGTGGGATCGACGTATCACCAAAAGACAAAAGGAAAGTATCAGTCCTACAAGATAGTAGTTATTGGGAGGGAGATGGGATCCAAAAGTGATGTGCTGAGCCAGGACGACAATGAGTTGCAAGTGTGCTGCAGAGTGAGGATACCGATCCACGGGTTGGATTGATTTGATACGACTTTCTTGAACGGGGTATTCCTCCTCCATTTCATTCCAGGAAACTGCGACGTTGAGCAAGTGCTCAACCGGGCAATGCCGGTAGAGCCGTTCTGTGGCCACACTATTATTACCCCTTTCTTCACATTAGTCAACTATATCATTGCCAGCTATACTGCCCCTAATCATCCCACCTATTTAACCTCAAACTGAACTGGCACCGATGGGTTTACTATACTAGTGCTGTGAGTAGATAAGACACATGCTCATACGCGCTCATGCCACTCTACCCACATGACACAGGTATGATGTAGGTTAGATATCAAGGCATGCTGCCACCCGGGTGCACCTCGCATTTCCCATTCCCGCAATATTTCTATTGGCGGAAAGCCACCTTGTTCCTCACACTCCCCTTCCTCATCACTTTGGATTACGAAATAAACAGCAAATAAGAAAACTCGAATCTATCACCGCCTTATAAAAGCTAAACCAAGCAAGAAGAACCATGCATGCCCATATCTCGCTTTTGGTCATCTCTGCTTGCCTGGTCCGCAGTGCAGTCTCCGTCGCCGTCGCCGTCGCACCTATGGTGATGCCCGAGACGACTGCTCCTGTCCCGCATTGTATCCCCTTTGAGGACCCTGGATGCTGTATCAACAAGGCTGTCTGTCAATGTAACGATGGTAAGTAGGTGATGATTGTTTTGTATTCGACTCCTACCCGGGGTGTCTTCCAATGTTAAGCTGCAATTCCGTAGGTTTGTTCTGGCCCCTCAGAGTCGACAAGAACACCATTGGATGCAACCCGCCCGGGCCGGGGGTATACGGCGATGCCACCAAGATACCCGGCTGGTGTTGTTAGTGTACAATTCAAGGGGCAGAAGAACTCTGTGAACAGGGTATTTATGCCATTTCTTTGCCTTGCCATACTGGCCACTTTGGTTGGGTAATAACTGGCAACTGTGAGCCAATACTTGGAGTATATTGTTCGGTTTTGGGACGCAGCCTCCTCTAAACATGAGCAAACAAGACGGGACGTCGAAAAACCATTGATTATATAGGATAATGATAGACCGTTGCCAACGCGCAAGATCCTCACATCTCCTATGTGATTGTATTTGAACTTGGATATCATATTAGATCTTCAAATGCCTTGATTAGAAACTCATCTCTATCAAGAGCGTGGAGTCACCAAACTCCAACCAAAGACAACGAGTCGGAAAAGACGATATTTCGAGAGAGAAATCAAGCCTCAAAACCCATCGACAGCGATCCCGTTCTCCTTCTCCCACCCTAGCCTCTCGTTGTTGGCATTTACCCACCAGACGTGCGACTCATCCGTCCCGACAAAGTTGCCCTGGCTGTCCATCTCGTCCCACGGCTTGGGCGCGAGGATGTAGTGAACGTTCTTGACGCGGTCGTCGCGCCAGATGGGGTCGTGTACCCCCTTCCAGCGCAGCGTCTTGAGCGCGTTGTAGACGTAGGGCAAGGGCACCCAGCGGCCCCGGTACAGGTCCGACAGCACCGACTGGTCGGCGAAGTCCATGTTGACGGCGTGCGACTCCATGTAGTCAACGATCTGCTCAAACACCTTCCGGTTCGGGTTGACGACCTGTAGGCCGCCGTTCATGAAGCCTAGGGGCCCGACGGCCGGGTCGATGCCCTCGTCCTGTGCGCGCTCCGGGTCGCCGTGCTGGTGGGTGAAGGCGCAGGACGCGGGGACCCAGTCGGCCGGGTAGTGCGGTTTGCGCAGGGGGTTGCAAACGCAGGCGTGGCCGGCGGCGAAGACGCGGGTGCCGTGCCCCGCGACTACGTCGGCCGGGTCGTCGAGCTCCATGGTCATGAGCTCGTCCATGTTGCGCCTCACCAGCATGTCCGAGTCGAGCTGGACGACGCGGGCATACTGCTCGAGGGAAAAGGGTGTCAACTTGGACCAGCAGTCGTAGAAGCGCGGGTCGTTGCTGTAGTCCTTGCCCTGCGTCGGCAGCAGGTACTCGATGCGCTGGGCGGGGATGCCGCGGGCGGCCAGGGCGGCCAAGCCGGAGGCGGGGAAGGTGTCGGTATAGAGGGCGACGAGGGGGTATTTTGTTTTTTGCTGCTTCAGCGAGAAGTCGAGGGTCAAGAGACCCGAGAGGTAGGCATTGTTGGTGATCAGAGTCGTCCACACTATACACAAGAGAGGCGCAATGCACCAGTTAGTTAGGCAACTGCTTCTCTCAGGGTGGTAAGTTGGGGAAGCAAAATGCAACGCTGTCAACTTTATTCACCTCTATCGGATTCAACTGCCTTCTTTCCGTCGGCCATTGCAGCAGGGTAAGCGTCGCTTTCCAAGAGAGCCCAGGCGGCTGGTTGATAGCGGGGCAGGCAGGTATTATTTGGTGATGGAGGGGTTGTAGGTTGTAGTTGCTGCGGTAGCGACAGTCAGTGTGCACTGCGATCAATGGGCGGACGAGGCGGGCACCAGCGATATTACAGAAAAAAGCAATGAATATTAGTTAAGGCAAGGGAAAAAGAAAAGATACATGGCTTCGCGACAGCATTGTAAGTAGAATAACTGATCTACCGTTTGCTATATGCTGTTTACTTAGTCATAAGTCGCTGGTAAGCAAATTTCGATCCGTTTATGTACATGTATGATGACTGCTGCTGCACACTGCACATGCCTTATTTTTGTTTGCCGGGAGCTAGGGAGCTAGAGCCTAATAGAGCCTAATAGAGCCTAATAGAGCCTAAAAGACCCCAAGATTCGGGGCCACCGCGGCTCCTACAACCACTAAACACCCCCTTGGATCGTCTGGCTGTCTGGATTGCCCAGATTCACCCCACCGAAAAAACCACCTGGGAAGTTGATGACGTGCTTGCCGCCGCCCAGTTTGTTAGTTGCTAGGTTAATCAATCGATAGGTCACCCGAGTGACCAAGAGACCCAGATTGTTTTACCACCACTCATCCTGTACACATGCATGATGCTGGCAACATAAGAGAGGGGGGGGGGAGGACAACCGGCATTTCCCATATCGATGACTGGTAGATTAGACGAACTGCGTGTAATCACACGTGCAAGGATGCACCCGGGAACCCATGGAATTCATTCCCAGATTGGTGGTTCAGATACACAATATGCAATTGGTAGGTAAAAAGTAACCTATTTGAGGCCACCACTGAGCAATATGCTCTGCCCCGTCATGTAGCCCGTCTTGCAGAGCATCGTGACCACGTTGGCGCATTCCTGCGGCACGCCCAACCGCCCGACGGGGATGTTCTTGACGTCGCCGGCCGTGCCTTCGACCGTCTTCTCGTCCGGGATCAGGCCCGTGTCGCCGATCATGGCCGGCGCCACATCGTTGAACGTGATGCCCAGGTGCGCGTGCTTGTTCGCCAGGTTCTTCATCATGCCAGTCAAGCCCGCCTTGGACGCCGCATCTGTCGTCGTTGTTGTTGCAGGTGTCAGTCAACCAGACAATCCAAAACAAAAAATGAGGCATATGTATTCCATATATCCTGCCCCATGATGCAGACGCAAAAGATGAAGAGAAAGGCATACAGTGACATCCATTAATCCCCCCTCCAATCGCCGCAATGCTGGAAACGAACACGACGCGGCCCCACCCCTGCCGGAGCATATGCGGCACGCTCAGCTGCGCCAGCAGGAACGGCGCCTGCAGGTTGACCCGGAGCGTGTACTCGAACTCCTCGAGCGGGATGTCGAGGATGTTGGGGATGCGGCGCCCGTACCCTGCGTTGGCGACCAGTATGTCCGGCCCGGCCTGCCCGTGCTCGACCTCGAGGTCCAGGAACAGTTGCTGCAGGTCCGCCGCCGACCCGCCCATGTTGGCCACGTGCACCGAGATCTTGCGCGTCTGGTCCTGTGCCGACAGCTCCTGCGCGAGCGCGTCGGCCGCCCCCCGGTTCTTGTGGCATGTCAGCGCCAGCGAAGCGCCCTGCTGCCAAAGATCGCGGGCACACGCGGCGCCGATGCTGGTGAGGGATACATGTCAGTTCAGTACATCTTGCCTGCGAATGTAATGAATGCAGTGGTGCAAGAAGATGAGGAGGAAAAGGGGTAGTATTGTAAGTCCTTACCCCCCAGAGGCACCGGTGACAAGTGCTAGGCGTCCTCGAATTTCATTATCAACTTTGGCCATTTCGTATGCAAGTTATGTCATGTGTTGTTCATGGTAGAGGGGATCGCCGAGGCGTTGGCTTGAAGGTGAGGGGGGCTTTGGAGTAACAATGCGGATATCAGGCCCAACATGGGATTGGATGGATGGATGGGCAAGGCGATGCATTAGCGCATACAGTTAAGGTTTGCATGGCATCAATCCATTTCTTTACCATAAACTTCTCGTGATAATCATACAGAGCCGGCATTAAGTAGATCAATCAGCTCTCTATCGAGCAGCCTCATCAAACTTTTCCTTGCTCCAGGCACTGTGTTCCCCCTTCTCCCCCCTTTCCGGCTTCTGCTATTGCATCAATTTGCTGTTTTTATATATATCGACCATCCCCATCCTTTCCTGTCTATACCCAAAACGGACGTCTGGGCCCGGGGTATAATCTAGCTGCCGTCTTGGGGGTTATACAGGAAACGTGAAGCCGGGGTATCCATCCACCTAAACAAGAAGCCTGTAAACAAAAGAAATCATTGCATAAAAGTCGACAACGTCGTCGAGGTATTACTATATCCAATAAAACCCAATAATAATGCTGCGTTATGCCAATAAATTCTCGGCAGGGTCGTGATCTCATTTGAAGGGGAACTCATCATATCTAGTTGGTCCCGACCAACTGGTGTCATCGAAAAACCATCCGGGACGGTCTTCGACTTGCTCAGTTATATCCATTGGTGCCTGGCAGGGGACTGACAGCGCCGCTACCGCTCGCACTGCCGCTACCGGAGAAATAACTTTGGTCGATGCGGAAAATCCAGTCCAACTTTTCACGCTCGTTACGAGCGGCAAACAGCCACGTGTTGTCTGTTCCATAAACAGCGAAAACGCCTGCTTGTAAACGCTCGCTCAGCCCACCGAGACCAGGCCCGGCAGCGTTGCCGCCTGACCCTGTCCAAGCCGTGGACACGATTCTGCCTGATGGCGTCCTGCGATGGCCAGGTCGGAAATCGCCGTTGGACGACGCATCTTCGTCGTCTGGTTGATCGTGTCCCTCAAAGAGAGCTAGGATCTCGGGCTGGCTGTCTACGCGCGAGTTTCGCAAACTGACAATGGCTACCTCATCGCCATCAGTAGCATTGTGAATGTGAAGATAGGGTCTTCGAAGTTCGACAAAGCGCTTAACCCATTTGCTCGAATCGTTGTTCGGTACCAAGAGGTATCCTCCCTTGAGCACCTTGAGGTTCTTTGGAACGCGTACTATCGTGCTGACAAGGGCTGGAGGCTCGGATGGTTCTGGGGCGATACCATCTGCTGGTGGAGCCGTGTTCTCAGCACTGAGAATCCGAATTACAGGGTCAGGGTGCTTCGACCAGAGCTTCAGACACTTCTTTAGTATCAGGCTCTCGTGATCACTGTACTCTGGCTTGGGCAGTTCTACGGGCTCTTGCGCTTCTTGGATACCAAGGGCATCGGCATCTTGCGGCTCGTCAGAGGGCTCTGATTCATTAGGGGCTTCCTTGATGCCATCCGTAGCCTCTTCCCCGTTCTCTTCCGGCTGGGGCGTCGATGGGCGGGATGTCTCTGGGGTATCATTTAGCAACGCGTGAATGGAATCGTCATCATCGTCTCGTCCTTGGCGTGTTGGTGAAAAGCCGGGATCCAATAGGGTTTCTTCGTCGGCAGGCTTACTCTTAGGCTCCGGAGGACCAATCTTCTTCAAAAATAGCTGAGCAGCCCCAATTTCGGCAATCCTTCTTCGCTTTTTTCGTGCCGAAATGAAGTCGCTGATTAACGAGACGCCTCTTGGGCTCCAATTATTCAAGTTCTCCTCGCCTTTGACGTAGTCGTGCTGGCTGTTCATACGCCACAGGTCGCCGACCCGCTTGATGGGTGCTGGTCGTAGTTTGAGGGTGTAAATTGTGCTCGAGGAATGGACAATGCGGACGTTTTGGAAGAGAGAAGAGAGCATGGAGGTTTGTCTGATGAATGACCGGCCCAAGATCTGGCAGCAGACGGTCGTGGAAAACTTCATGGGCTCCGCCAGCTTATCCGAGCTTATCTCCCATGAGAGCCTCATCTGGACTTTATACTTGTCGGCCGTAACTCGGTCTAGGAGAAGCGAGTTGTGTAGACTAGAGTCCCACTGGCCACTGATGGTCACGCTTTTGGTACCATTGGCGTTCTGGCGGAATGTCGGTTTCAAGCTTAGTCGCAAAGGGATATCCGGTGTTGCCGCTCCCATGTCAGGGGTCTTGCCGGCATGGTCAATAAGCTGTATCTTTCCCACATGTACTGATCGGATGTCATCCCAAGGCAAAGCATCACCAGAACTATGTGTCAGGTTGATGGCGACTCTACGTTGCAGACCTTGGTGAAGCTGGAAGGTCCCGCTGTCGAGTTCATTTGTTTGTGTTACCTCGACGGGGACATACTCGCCGTTCTCGGACAGTTCCAGGATCTGGATACGAGCGAGGATATCATGCTTCTCTTCGGTATAGAACTGAGACTCGTTGATGCGAGCAGCACCTTTGTTCGCCTTGCCCTCCGAGCCAGGTACAGAGTCACGCATGTCGTCCCAGCTAAGGAGCTTGTCCAGGTGCATGGTGGAGACTTTAGCGAAGATGGCCACCCGCAAATTGATGTCTTGAGAGCCAAATAGAGGAACGCTCATGCTATGAACGCTGTCAAATCGTATCGGGCCTTCGTCAAAGTCTTTGATCATCTGCGTCGTAGTCACACCGTCCTCGGAGACGCCAGGAATAAAAAGCTGGGCGTGCACGTCTGTCCCCTCCCGTTCTGCAAACCCTACCATGTCATGCATGACGACGTTGTACTTGAGGGTGCTGGAAGGTGCCCTTGCACTTGATGGCTCCAAGGACAGCTTGATGATACCAATGGCATGAGACGTATGAGGTGACAATACATCCAAGGTGAAGTCCTGAACTCGGCTGTCGAAGACTGCTTTCAGTGGCACATCTACCTCACCGACAAGCGAGTACTCAGGCATGCATGGCTCAACAAAGGGGTTGTCGAGTTTGAAATGCTGACTGTACTCTGGCTGGTCAAGGTACTGGTGCATCTGCCGCATCTGCCGCACGCGGTCGTGTAGTTTGTCCAAACTCCACAAATGAACAACCGAGTGCTTGTAGTCAACGACTCGAACTCCGACACACGGTTTTCTTGCCTCTTCAAGGGCCACATCATCGCCTTCATTGGATACTCCGTTTAGTACCATATCATAGGAAGAGCAGAGAGCGTGGCCTTGGTCGACCACGGTGAATTGAAACACCACACTTTCTCCCAGCTCTTCGCTCATGATCTGGGCTTCTTTTAGAGTAGCGGCATGTTGGAGAACTGCTTCTGCCATCAGGACATAGTGCCGACTTCTCCAGTGCTCCACAACCTTCCTGGCTTGCGCGACTTCTTCCGGGGAAAGCTTAGGTTTAGCCTTCGGTCGTTTCAACGGGTCCAGTTTTTCGATCTTGGCCTCAAATTCCTGCTTCTGTGTTTCAAGTTGCACCATCATGTCGGCCTTGAGTTTCACCAAGGTCTCTTCCATCATGGCTTTATCTTTCCTGATCTCTTCTACTTCCACATTCTCGGTCTCGGCACTCTTCAATTGGTCTTGGAATTCCTCCTTTTGCTTCTCAAGTTGGGTCTGCATCACGTCTCGGATCTCTTTGAGTCGCTCGTCTACTTCGCCCGCTCTGGGCGTTGAGGGCATAGTCAAAGCAGTATCAAGAGAGAAATTATCAATCGTGCCTGTTGACATGTACTTCTCCCGGAACGGGAAAGAGGTGACGGACTCCATATCTTCTTCGCCCTCCCTGCCGTACACACGTTCAGCCCGGGCGCGTTGTACATCGCTGAAAAGCGCGTTGAGCTCATCGTCCGTCAACTTGGCGAGATTTTGTTCAGTCTGGCCCAGGATCGCGCCGGCAGCTTCGCGGCGCGCGAACGACCAATCGGAATCCCGACCGTTGCGTAGGGGAGCCGGCGAGTCGGGTCGGCTATCACCGAATTCAGAGGCTGCCATGCTAATTGTCCTTTCATGTCCAGGGCGCGGAGATGTACGCTCGAGGCCCTGGAGCTGGCCTGGAGTGATTGAATGGCGGAGTAAACTCTGGCGGTTCTCGCGGTTCTCGACGTCACGCTCCGCTTTAGCCTCCATGGGGTGGTTGAATCTGAAAATATGGAAGTCTCCCAGAATGACACGGTATCCTGAATGGAGTTGTGTTGTCTCAGTGATACGTTTCCCGTTGACCATGACAGGAGCGCCTTCGGCGGGTACAACGACAACAGTTCCATCAGCCGAGTTCTCGAAGGTGCAGTGTTCATGCAAAATGCGCGTTCCATTCAGACGTATGTTGGCCTGGTGCTCCGTGTTAGACTCAACGTTTCCCACGGTAGTCGTGCCGGGCTTAATGTTGTACACCAAACATTCCGCCAGCAGCGGATCGTCCGAGAGGTTGACCAAATGTGGCATCTTCTTTGGAGTATGCAACCCAACAAAGCCTTTCTCGATGCTTATTCCAAGCTCTTCTAGGGCTGCTTCGCGCTCCTTGTGGATCTCCTCGGTCTTCTGCAGTTTCTGCTCCCAGGTTTGATTGAGGTCTGTCAGAATCTTCTCGCTCTGGCTTAGTTGCTCGGCAATTTCAGCCTTAGACACCTTCTTGACAGTGCCATCGGCGGAAGTGATGCTGACGATCTGTTTCTCCAGAGGGGTGCCTTCAGCGTAGACTTCCTCAGGGGGGAAGCCGGCTGCTCCGCCTGCGCCTCCTCCACCGCCAGCTCCCATCTTGCTCCTGAGCAGGTCTAGTTCTTCTTTGAGCTCTCTGATCATCCGGGCATTGGCATCTTCGTTAACCACAGCGTGGTTCTTGATTCGTTTGGCCGAGTCAGCATAACGCAGTGTACTCAAAGTTTCGTCGTAGTTGATATCTGCAGGACTGATAGCTGCTATCATAGCAGTCATACTGTTACCACCGAGCGAATCTTTGAGAAGCCATGTCAGGACACTGTCTCGGTAAGGGACCTGCGATGCGCCTTTCTTCTTCTTCGTGCCTGTCGACAGGTCGGCTAGGGCAGCAATGACACGACCAAGCGTAGATAGCGATCTGTTGATTTCAGCTCCTTCCTTGAGGCGAGCACCGGTGGCGCCAGTAGAATTGGCTCTTTCGGAACCCGCAAGATCAACCAGACTAATTTTGGCCGCCTTCTCCAATTCCATCTTGGTGTCTGTGTCGAACTTCTTCTGGGTGAGCATCAAGGTAAAGACGGCATGACTTCGACTGGATGTCTCATTCATGTTGGTTGCGGCGACGGTTCTGGCCTTGTTACCCTCGTCCATCAAATGCTCGATCTCCTCGAAACCGCCTACCACCAGCTTGGCCAAGTCTTCGACGTAGGGACCGGTCGAGGGATGTTCACGGACTTTCAGATTGCCCTTAGTGGCCGGGTTCAGCAGATCGCGCACACGTTCATTGTAGATTTCCAGGTAAGACACTTCGACCGTGCATTTGAGGTTCTTGTCTTCTTGCATTTTGGCAATGCGCTTAAACATGTCCTGACAAATCATGGGGATGATACCGTGCTCTTTGCCATAGCCCATCATGGAATATGACTTTCCCGAACCGGTCTGGCCGTAGGCGAAAATACAGTTGTTGTAGCCTTCGAATGCATTCTCCAGCAGGGGATGCCCAAGATCGTCAAATAGGTTCTGTTGGCCAGCATAGTTGTTCGCATCTTTGTCAAAGGACCAGTAAGACCTATCGAAAGCAAAAGCCTTTGGGGCGCCGTCTCCCTTGCCTTTGGCGGCGGCAGCAGCAGCTTCGGGCGGCGGTGTGAGGACGGTCTGGTTGTCTTTCATTTCCACGATACATTTCGCACCGCGTTCCTTTTCTCTGCTGTTGAAAGGCCGACATCTCACCACCACCTTGATGTTTCCTCCACCTTGGGGCGCCATGATTACAGTGGGTGACGAGAAACGCCTCGCCGCCTCCTGTACTGCGGATTGTTGGTTCTAATTGTCTCGAGACATGCGACGGGGTGGCCCGGCAGGCGAGCGATCGAAAGGGCTCTTGGTTTCGGTCGCAAAGAGGCCTAAGACCGGGCTGTCTCGCAGCGATCGTCGGGACGGGTAGTCGTGTTCAGGAAAGTCGTCGATGCGCAAATCGGTTCATACGACTCCAGGAAATTCGAAACTACATGTGCGTAAGGCCGTCATAACCTTGGATGCGCGGGTGTAGAGGCAGCAAGTTCGGTGGTTGTCAAAAGAGGTTGGCGGGCGTTCGGGGCGGTGTCCACATCCAAATCGCCGCGAACCCTTTCTGTAAATTCCAGGGCCAAATAAAGTGCTCAAGTAAGTAAGTAGCCAGTCTTCCGGGCCAGGATGTATGTTCCAAAAGCGGGATGCGCTGTATTCGGTCACGATGTTGTCACCGGTGGAGTGGCAGCGTCGTTGTTAGGCTTAATTGCTATATAAGGTATATATGGATGGGAAAATGCTAAACCGCTGAGGCATGTCATCTATTGTTGGTAGAATTTCGAAATCCTGAATGGTCACCTGTCAACAAGCCACTGATGGATAGGGAAATGACGATTTTAGCTTGGGGTTGGGGGGGGGGGGGGTTTGGTTGCCACTTGGGTTAAAAAATCCCAAAGCCCGCACCCCCCCCCCCCCCCCCCCCCCCCCCCCCCCGGTGCTCCTCTATCGGTAAATCAATCGCAAGGACCGAACGCGACCGCGCCTTCTACTTCGAATTAATTATTGATCTCGGCTGAAATGGTGGGACCTGATTGGCTTGTCAGCAAGTATTAGTGGGCTTTCACGTGGGAAGACTGAGCATCTCCTTCATTCACTCCCAAAAAGTTCAAGGAGGGGTCTAGGTATTATCACTCCCACTCTCTACCCATGACCCCCCCTTTATATTACTTGTATGCGTCCTACAAAATGGCACGCTACTATTGGTGTGCTTTGTTGATATAGCAACGGCATATATAGGGGGCTTGATAAAATCACCTTCAATGCGCAGATAGGCAATGTTAACTATCATGGTCAGTAGATTGCACTTGGGAGTTTCGGTGCTATCTAACCGTCTCACTATGGAGGTAGGTATAGTGCGCTATGAGATGCACCGGATGTTTGGGGTTGTATTGATCTGCCACGCCACAGCATACCTAATGGTGTCTGCTGCGCAACCTATTTCATACTTAGCCAAAAACATACCACCCACCTACGGTCAGTGTGCGTCATTGCACCCTAGCCATTTAACGCAGCTCGGGTGTTCATTGTACGAAGCGGTGTTTCTGTCTTGGCGTCTTACTTAACGCAGGCCAAGGTCCTTCGCGAGTTGGCCCTTGGTCGTAGACGGGTAGAAGTCTTTGTTCTTCTCGAATGTCTCCACGGCCAGTGCGCGGTCAAGTTTCACAAGCTGTCGGTACAACGGTCGGACAAATTTCATACGTCCTACGCTTCCCAGCAGCTCCACGATACCCGGAAAAGCATCGCGATCGCCGGCTCGAAGGGAAATACCGTAGTATGCCGTCTTCAGCTCGACGTTCTTCGAGGAGCTGATGTTATATGTAGATCCAAGCAGCTGTGCCCTTTCCACACTCAAGCAAGGCGAGAAGTCCTGGACGGCTTGCAAGAACACCAAAGTCTGATTTGACGTGAAAGACTCGACATCCTTCAGGTTAGGTTTGTAGTCCTACATGAGACAATCGTGTTAGCCAGTGAAAATCGCAAGGAAGGGTTGACACTTACGGAAGATTTCCACTTCTCTGCCAACGCCATGCAGCTGTCAACATATGAAGTATCAAACTCAGGCTTAGGTGGCAGACCAGGCTGGTAGAACCGCTCCTCCCAAGGAATCTGGGCTACCTTTTGCTTGACCTCGTCGGTTCCATATTCGTTGAAGTAATCCAAGAATGTAGCCTTGAACTCGAACGAGTCAAGAGACTTCTGGGCCCAAGTCTTGAAGTAGTGGGGGATGAACTTGTCAAAGTGCTCACGGCCGACCAGTCTTTCAAGATACCACAAGAAATGGAAACCTTTCTCGTAAGGAATAGTGCTGAAAGCATCCTCGGGATCCACGCCCTTATGGGATATAATGAGCTTGGTAAACTCGTGGTCATCTCCAAGTAGCTTCACAGTGTCCTCTGTACTAAATGTTAGTCGGAAAATCTATGGCTCATATTCACTGTAGGGGCTAACCTAGGGCTTTCCAGCCAATGATCGCAGAAAAGTCGAACTGAGGGGTTCCGTGGATGGCAGCACCAATACGGCGCTCGAGGTACGTTGTCCAACCCTCGTTCAGCCAGCTACGATATGTCAGTGTCAATTAAGGGATTCGATACAAGATCAGGGGAAATACTAACAAGTGCTCCCAGCTGCAACTTGTCACGAGGTTGCCGCTCCAGCTGTGGCTCAGCTCGTGGGCGATGACGTCTACATTTTGACGGTCGCCGCTGATGATGGTGGGCGTAGCAAAAGTGAAGATGGGGTTTTCCATGCCTGTCACTCATGTAAGCGTACTGGAAACGGGTACTGCGCCTGACAACCCTTTTCACTCACCTCCGTAGGCAAAGCTGGGGGGAAGGACAAGGACGTTATACTCTCCCCATTGGTAGTCAAAGATGAGGCTTTGCGCGACGTCGAGGAACTTATCCATGTCTCCCTCCAGCTCCCATTGTGCGGCCTTAATGGCCTCCGGGCCGGCAGCAACTACAGACCGTTTTCCAATAGGGGCGGTGGCAAGGTCACCTGAGGCAAGAGCAAAGAGGTATGACGGGATAGGGACCTTCTGTTCGAAGCGGAACAGTCTCTCCCCTTCGCCGCTGTTGTCCGACGGGACTGGAACACCACTAGCCACCACAGGCAAAGACGAAGTGATGTTGAAGGTGAAGGTGGACTTGACATCAGGGGTATCTTGACAGGGCAAGATGGAACGTGCAAGAATGGCCTGGCACTGACTGTAGACGAAAGGATGCTTCTTGTTACCCGTCTGGGCAGGCGTCATCCACTGAAGACCAGTGCAGTCCTTTGTCGTGGCCAGGTCAATATCCAGCTTGACACGATCCCCCTTCGGGGCCCCCTCAGGGATGGTGACATGCAAGGGGGAGCCATACGGGGCCACGGCATCCTTCAGCTCCCACTTCAAGTCAGCATTGCTGAGTTTGACGGACGAGATTTCCAAGCAGGTGGTATCAAGAATGATCTCGTTGCTCTCCTTGTCCGTCAGGGATTCCAAATCGAGAGACACGGAACCCTCGAGGCGCTGCTGGTCGAAGTTGACCTTGAAGTTGACGGTGGTGTGCTTGGTGAGCCAGGCGCCGTAATTGGACAGCGTGTTGGGATCTCGGGTGGGCGCCATCCTGAGCGAAGTGAAACTGTATGACCTCCTTGGCTGATGACGTGCAGATGCTAGAGAAGGACTCCGAATGGTGATGTGGATGCTTTTGAACAGAAGACTGCTCTGTGGAAACGTGGTGAGACCCCTCATCTATGCGGCTTCTGCGACCAACTGCTTAGGGCAGCTACTTACTTTTCCGACGGCGATTGTGCTCTGGTCGGGCGGCGGGTGGTGTCGTTGTCGAACGTACCTAAACTAACTTCCCTTTCAAGCTAGCGCCAAGGCTATCTGCGGCTCTTCATTTTTGGCGTCCATGGTGGTGTCGTAACTGCCCGGCCCGCCTCACTTGCCTCTGCTGGCCTGTGGTATCACTGGTGGTTATGTGTGGCTGCTAACCTCAAGTTACCACTATTAGTGGATGAGGCGCCGTGTAGATTAACCAATGACCAATCATAGTTGTCGAGAATCTCTCATTGCGCCACCCCAAGCTGCCAAGTACCACGTGGTAGGTTAAGTACGCATAGAAGAATGAAACGCTCTACTACTATTATCTGCCAACTCTCTCTCCAATGAACATCGAGTGCCTGAAATGCGAACTGGAGTATTGTCCTATTGGTTTATCTTGTAACCACCATTCTGACCTCTACGATGATCTTACATCATTGTTGCTGTTGTGGTGTGATGGATGGCTCTTCTTTTGCCGCTGCGGAACATCAAACATGTCAGTCGGCCTAATTTTGCCGATTTCATCTTACTGCGGTGTTCCTGGGATCTTCGGTGCTGGGCACCATGTTTAAGCCTGGCTGCCACAAGGTGGCAAACTTTGGTTTAGTTTTGGTTTGTTTTGTACGTATGGGATCTCTTCATGGTTCAGGTTTGGTAGCGAGGCGGCGGACATGCATGCATCGTGGTAAGACAGCAAGGGCAAGCCGGTGAAGACGCCAGCGGCAAGCACCAGCCTCTTCCGAAACAGGGAAGCAGACCGCTGTCGAGGAGGAATTTAACCCTACTGACATCGGGCGTTGTCATCGAACTATGCATCAGGGTCGTGCGCCATTTTCTTCTCCCATCAACTAACAACTATGACGAGAGCCTGGAACTCAACAGATGACGGCTTGAAATCTTTGCGAGGCAGTTCCAGGTAACGTTAGGTAAGGGAACTGGGGAATTACTTGCCTTGAGTGCTGACTAGGACGGTAGCTCTGATCTCTGATCTCTAGGGGATGGCTCGCTTAGATCATGTCATACAGAAATCATCGATGGATTGGTCTGCCTGATACAACGTGGCTGGGCCTCGCTTCGCAGAAGAAAAAGCAGTCACGTCAAGACATGTCGTAAAAATAACGCTCTGATATGCGAGTCTATCCCTACTTCAATGGCGCGTATCGGCTATCGCCAATGCTAGTTGCAAACATTCATTCCTATAATATAGATAACGTGGCCGAGTGTCACAAGAAACGCGCTTAGACTTGCTACTTCTCATTCTACCAATGGCATGCCAGAACCAAACCGGATGAGGATGAAGAGATATGCATTAGATAGGTTTGCCGCAACCACCAAGCCACAAACAAGCCATGGATCGTGTACCATGTAGGTAGGTATGTAGTTCCTCGCAGACTACCTCCGTACACTCATAACAACGATAGGTAAGATATCATACTATCTTTCGGGCATGAACAAGAGATCTTGACTTGGAATGACGCCGTGGCCCCGCATCCTGGCAAGAGCATTAAGCTGACTCGTAATAGCTTGCATACAGTTGTAGATGCATGCTATGACCTGGTGACACCCGGTGGTGGCCATGGGGGTTTTCTGTATCCTGACATCCCTCGATGATACCTCATATCTTGAGACATGGAGTACTCTTCGGCTTTTTCTGGTGAATCTATCCCATGTTCCAGACTGAAGCTTGACATGCTGCGAGACCCTGCGCTCAGTCGAGAGCCGGCGCCTCGACATGTTGACCATCAGGCCATGTAGTGATAAACACACGCATATACACCTATATGTATAGGTAGTAGTCAAGTCAGTAGGAGCGATGTGACGATGATCAGCGGGCGATCCCTTAACCATAATTCAAAATTAGGTAAGGTTAGCATTGGCACAGACCTGACAATGCTTAACGCGATAAGCGGTGTAACGAAAAGGGTCCGAGATGGTAACAGCGCAGCTACGGGGCACCTTTCATCACGATAAAGTACCTAAGGTAGGTATGCACTCTAGGCAGATATGTATGTAGGTGTAGACGCTCTTTGCGGAGGCGCAGCTATCGCTATCGATGTGCGCCGTTGCGGAGGCCTGTTTCACGGCACATGCAGCTCACAAGCCGGACCCGTCGCATTAACGACGTAGTTCTCCCTCTAGAGCTGCTAGCTGGCCTGCAGGCTAGTTCAATGTTCTAGTGCTGCAGCGCTGCAGCTGAATCCTAAACAAAGTAAGGAGGCCCAAGAGTCGCCAATAAGGGCCGAGCTGCTTGCTACATACATGGAATTGCACCTCTCTAGGGTAGCCGCAATTGCTTATTGTTCAACCACATGAGCGAGATCATGAACCGCTCGGATGACATTGGCGGTGGCAATGGAGGCACGTCCGGACATTTCTGTCGATTCCAATGTGTACCTACAGTACCAGCCTACCTTCTAAATACCTCCTTAGCAAGCCTAAAGAAATAGGTAGCTTAGGTAAGTATTGAGTAACATCGATCGTGGAGTTGCTAGTAGTATGTCCCGACCACGGGCGGCTGCAATCTATGCGGGGGATAATCGCTCGCTCGCATTGAACTACTTCATCCGTGATCCATCTAGTCGTAGGTTAGCGGGCGTGTGCAACAAGTACTTCGGTGCAATATCAATGAGAAACGTCTGAACTCGAAGAAACGAAACATCAACATCGGATGGCATTAGTTTGTCCCACTTTGAGCTCGCGGGATTACTGTGTTGGACCAATGTGATGTGCCGTAACTTCGCAAAGACGTTGAGGGCAATATGTCTGCTACTCGGGAACGCCAGCAGACCGAAAAGGCAACACACTGCCGGGTTCGCTAGCGATTGCCATAGCGGACGAACGACTGGGCCATTCGTTCACGAACAGCGCAGGGTCGAAGACGAAGCGACGTTTCTTGACAAGAGGTACGGAGCACACTCACACACAACATGACGCATACTTCTTCTTTTTCCTTTCTTCGCCGGCTGCCGTCCTTTGAATATCCCCGATGCATCCGTGACAGTGGCGATACAGGCATGCGTGTGCAGGTAGGCAGCCGATGGGGGCCCGATGGGGGCCCAAGGGCCAACAATTCACCATCATCTGTATCGAAGCGGGTTCGTACAGCTTGCTAATGCCACTTGCGTATCACGACCATGCATCAACTGACTTTCGAGAAACAAAAACCTTCCATGGGTTGTAGTTGAAACATGCAGTCCACCGAGAACCCCGCATCAACAGAGGACAGGCTTGTAATACCACGAAGAGCTAACCACATAGAAGCATCGCGCTGTTTCTTTTCTTAAAAGCATACTATTAGTCTACTTGGGTGAATCTCGTCTTTGATCTGTGAAAGGAAGGAGTTCGTTATCGGCATCTGCGATAAGTATCCAGGCCCTGTCGATATGTAACTGATCATAAGGGGGTGGGATGGGGTGGCAGCTTGCGTCGCAGCCTGCGACTCGCAGGTTGCTCAGGACCAGGAACATGGCATCTGTGACGACGAAACGTTGGTACCAAGAACCCCCAAGAGATTGCTTAAAACGTCTGATATACGGTAGGATGGTAGGTTCGTCACCAATCCCAATGAGGCGGATCGGATTCCGGCCACCTGCCACCTGCTTGCTGAGGGAGACGGTCTGGTTTGAAGCTGGCAAGCCGATAGGTCCAGTGTGTTCTGGCTCCTTGCCCTTGCATCGGGGTGCAAGGATGGAGAACAAGACTTGGACAGACGGGACAGCAGAAGTTCCTTGTCTATAGCGTGGCATTTTATGGTTTTAACCCTGGAGGATCGGAGACATTGCGTCGACAGCAGCAAACACTTCGCTTCCAGACTCTGCCGGGGGGCCAGCAGAATAGATCATGGTCAGAAACAGACCAGCTCCATAACTATTGTGAGTTGTATAGTATACTTCTTTCGTGGAACTTCGCCTACACACAAGTCGATTTTGCCCTCTCGCTAAGCTACACGTACCGGCATACTTACTATACTCCCGAGTCAGGTTGAACAAACTGGTATCTATCTTCGACATCGACGTTACAGGCATTGCCGCTGGTTGAGGCGGCAACTTACTGCCATACCTTGGGCTCCTCTCGATGAACACTCAAGGAGCGTTCGGGTCACATCGCGTACGAAACCCCTGCAGTGTCGTTGTGACGTGACAAGGCACGAGAATTTCTACCAAGCCCGAAGCTGTCGAATAGGGTCTCGGGTGGCCACGCCAGTTACGTAGGCAGTGACGGAGAATGCCAATTATCGATAGGCTTGGCATATTCCATGTTGAGAGGTCTGTTACAAGTCCTTGGAAGCCCGATACACGGATGACATCGCCATCTATCGGCCACGGCCCACGACATGACCGGCGACAAGTGCCGTCCATCTCCCGGCACTAGAATTGTTTCGCGTGTTTCTCAAACAACACTAACTCAGCCATACTAGGAATGCTCGCTAACAATATACAGTACGAAGAACAGGCAGGGCTTGTCAACATCTACACGGTTAGGGTAGACTGGTCAGTACATACATACTGGTGGCTATTACTACTAGCATCAAGCCGGTACGATTCGAAGCGGTGGAGTAGCAAAGCCCCAAGGGGGGCCACGCGATGACACCCTACAATTTGTGCATCTCAGCACTTCTGGAGTTTTTCCTCCAGCCCTTTTCTCCTATCGCTCACCGGGTAACAGAAACCGGGTAACAGAAATGGAGCTGCGCTCGATAATTACCGTCGAGATGTTCCATCAATATCCGAGTACCCAGCGGTCACCCGACATGCTGCCCCGGGCCAGGTAGGTTTTCTTCTGGGGACGTCAACACCTTCGGAGATACATATGCAGTTTGCTAGTGATTAGCAAGAGCGAGTCGTGAACACGAGATGGGCGATTCCACCAGGAAGGTTCTGACCGGGACGGGGTGGTCTTAATTTAGAAGAGTGATTTGTAGGAAGCAAACAAACGGCAAACCCGACGATCTGGAAGGGCTGGTGACTCGTGAGATGAAGCCAGATAGTGTCCGTCAAGATGGTGTTCGCAACCAGGCTCTGATGAAGGCCAGGGTCCGCACGCACCAAGCTCTCCCGAGTGTGAGGTTGACGCTTGCCATGGCGCCAAAGTGAAAATCGGGGGTGCCAGGCAAAGCCGCCTGGCCGCCTCAAGGGCAGCCTGGTCGTGATCGTGGTCGTGGCCGTGGCGTAATGTTGTGAAGATAAAGCCGACCGTCGGACAATACACCCGCTGTAGGCTCGTAGCCTGGGTACAATACGAACCTGTCAACCAACCATTTCAGGGCAATGCCGCGGTAGTTTTGAGGCTTCCGAAGGGCACCAAAATGAGGAAATGGAAACTGAGGTTGAAGGCATGATTATTGACAATTTTAGAAAAAGGTCGAGTATGGAGTTTCAAGGGCTGGTGGACACTGGGATACACTGGGATACACTGGGACACACTGGGACACTGGGACACTGGGACACTACACACGATATCGACACGGGAATCGGCATGCCTACTTACTTTACCTGGCTGATGGCCGAGTTCTCAGGCTCGTGCTTCTCCACTAAGAGATTAAGAGCCTCCAGTAGGAGCCGCGCACAGACTCACTAGTTGTTGGCTATACTCAGCTCCGAGATTCAGGAAGGCTAAGTTAGTCGTCGCGCATGATGGGTGACATTGATTTGAGCCGTTTACCACAAGGCTTCCATCTCTGGGTCGGCCGGTCGGCCATACTGAGGTTGATGTTCGTCCACTCGTTGACTCCTGGCTCTGGGTGCGCCTTGTACCTTACATATCGGACTTCACTTCGCTTTTTTGTTTTCCTTTGGTCTGGGCTTATGGCGTAGGATGGGGCCGATTGTATTACCACTCACCATCCGGCGTTCCGGCAGAGTTCTCCGCAAAGCAGCAGTAGCTTAGCAGTAGCTAGGTTGGGTGTGTAGGTACGTACGCACATAACGCCTGGAGCTGCACAAGTCTGAAGACTGGCTGTATTCATGTGCTTATCCGACACAACCGTTGACTATTCACCTTTGGAACAACCCAATACTTGAAACATGCCGCCGAGAGAAACAGGTTATGGCTTCAATCTCCAACTCATCCAGCATACCTAGCTATAACCGGGCAACTATATATTATAGCTTCCCTTTAATCATCCCCCCTTCATACATATGCGGACGATGCTGTCGACCAGGCAGAGCCGACTCATCGCGATCCAGGTTTGTCGCGGCAGAACCGAAAGTCAGCTCGGCACATATATCCATCCATATGCACGTCCATACGTCTCATCGCAGAACGAGTTGATCGCCAACCCTTTTTGCTATTTGGATGGGCCAAGCGAGGTGCAATGGAACAGCCTGACAGCAACCTACCTAATTATCACAGATCACCATCACCACTCGCCGGGCTAGGTAGTCCGTCCAGTGACCTATTTTAGGGGTATACATCTCTCTACCTGGACCTATCGTATCCAATTAGGTATAACAGTCTGTGCTCTGCAGACAAGGTGGACAACTCCTGGCAAATCCCACATGCAGCCATCGGTTGCTTGACCATTGGAACCCTCATGATGGATTATACTCCGTGCTGCTATATGATACAATCTCACTGTTTGATGCATGTCACAGCTGATCGCAATACAAGTTCGTCGCAATCCAGGAACCGGTGATGAAGGGACTTTCGGAGCAAATGCAAATGCAAGTGATGGGCTTGCGGCTGCAAGGGAAAACTCTTCGTGGGTGAAGGGACGAGCGACGATGCGATACGCGCCTTGTGTGTGTGTGTGTGTGTGTGTGTGTGTGCCCGGTCTGTGCCCCGAGAGCCAAAGCCTGGAATTGGACGTCCAAGCCACTCTAACCGACGTTAACGAAGCGAACGAGGCGGGGCCAAATGAGGTGCGACGACGTTAGGCGTTAGGGGAGGTCCACTGAACAAAGAACCGGAGAACTACACTAACTACAGCCCGCCTTGGTGCTTGGCCTGTTGGGTGCTTGGCCAAAGATAGGATACTTACTTACTTACAGGGCACCAGGGCACCCTACACTAGCACAGGTTAAGTAGTAGTAGTAGGAGGAGGAGATGCAAAGTCTAACGGGACTCGCTTGCAGCACATCATGTCTATCCCGTCTATCCCTTCCGCGCGCCGTTAGCGGTGTAGTCTAGACTTGCTTAACCTACGACTATGATACCGTACTACTGTAGACTCCTAGCACTCGGACTCTCAAGCACTCTCCCATGCCCAAAAAGTCAGAACGTGCCGATAGATAAGGACTATCTATTGCTCACAAGAACAGACCCGGGCATGCAGTCATGTATGAAGTGAAGCGCGCACGCACACACAGACAGACTTACATACTGTACGTAGTAGACTTACTAACATACTCCGTACTTTCAACCCAGCCAAGACCAGATGACCCTGCGGGTTCTGTTGCGGGCACCTGTCAGGCCACGAGAGGAGCTTCCGGTATCCCATTGATCGTCATCTTGCCTCCGTCAAGCGTGGGCCGGGTGTCGCAATTCCACCTCACCATTCATGTATCTGAATCTGCTGTACACTCAATCCTACTAGGATGATGCTACCCTAACAATAGGAGAGATCGGTCCCCTACTGATTCATGAGGCTAACCGGCTTTGCCGTTCTCTTTCTCTCATCCAGCGACCCTGCCAAATCGTCATGCATAGGCAGGCAGGCACAGACAGGCTACTGAGGTCTGAGCCAACTGAGGTCAACCAACCTGCTTCTCATGATCTTGACGGCCCGGATGCGGCAGGAGTAGACGTACAGTAGAAGCCTTCGAGAGTCGCTTGTACATAGAGAGACACAGAACTAGGTTAATGTGGCTCTTGATACTCCGTACTGACAGGCATCATTGTTCTGACATGGGGGGGGACAGGCAGATAGGGTTCGTTCGTTTATTCGGGGTCTTCAGCTATATACAATGTACAAGCAAACCGAAGTACTTCAACCCTTCCCTTCAATGCTGTCCTGACGCAGGTTGTAGCGCAGGTGGGTTGGTTGTGGGGTTTGTTTATGTGACTGTGATAACCCTGTCGAGGGCTTAGGCGGGTTTCAGTTCCCCCATACCCCCGTCGCATGCAGCTTTCGAAGCTCGTTCAAGTCACCGCTATACTCCTTTCGTACGCTCCTCCGACGCTCACTTGCTGTTTTTCCTCAGTCAGTGCTTTTACGCCTCTGTCAGGTAACATGCCAGGGCCCTTCATGGGTTTCTCCCTGGTACTGACCACCACATACACACACACACACACACACACCTAGACACTCACATTCAATCCTTCCTGATTGATGTCAGTGGGGAGAGAAAGCCACTGAGATTACTGGGGTGTTGCGTCTCAGAGACCATATTCGGGGAGGGTCTGGATACTACGATGTCATGTCCGGTACGTACATCATACATGTACCGGCTCGACGAGGGACAGGGTATAGAAGACTGGTAGACGATATTGGTTCCCAGGGAATCCATGAAATAAGTCACAAAGTGCCATCTCTTTCTTCCAGAGTTTTTTCGAGAAGCTATATGTCCATCATTAAGACGAACCAGACGGTTACCCTATGCGTGCGCATATAATCCCGTCACGCATCAAAGCGAAACTTCATCCTCGTTGCAACTTGTAACCGCCATTCGTTACTAGTCTGCCTAGTGCCCGTCGTCCAACATATATACCGGCTTCCGCATAGAACCTGACTTGTCACCTACGACGCAGCTTTAACTCCTCTCCCTGCTTATAATTGGCACCCACTTATATTCCAGGTTTCAATGGCGCACATAGTCACTTGTATGACAGGTGCCGATGGAGATCACGGCAGTCTGAGGAGTTATATATCTAGACAGCAGCCCTCCACCGATTCTGTAAGTGCTCCACGTCTAGGTTAGGCTGGTTCTGGGAATCACTTCAAGCTTACCACTCATCCCCCCATCAGCTTACATCCAACACATCGTCTATCAACTCTCTGGAGGAGAAGAAGCCGTTCGCCTGGAGGATGTTCCAACCGGAGTCGAGGAAGTACCAGCTCTTCCCCAGGGGAGACACCAAACAAACGACCGGCAAGCAACTCGACCCCGAAGAGGCACAGGCAGTAGCACTCGGTCAGCCTTCTGAGAAGGCCGAGGATGCGGATAAGGTCAACGACCTGCGGGTCAGGATTAAGGAGCGTAACCTCAACCGAAGGCGGAAAGTGAGCGTGCCCGAGTTGGGGCCGATGACCACGGTACATGAAGTGGCCATGGATTCTCGTAAGTCTAAGTCCTGGTTTCGAGAGGCCGAACTCTTGTCTTTGCTAACATGCGCCCAGCCACAATTCCAGGGCGACCTGCAGTGCATGAACGATCCATCAGTACCCCTGTGAACAACTCATGGTTCCTCCCTCAACCTCATGAGTTCAAGCCTAGCTCATTGAGCCGGCAAGAATCCGCCAGCGAGGCAACCAGCCCAGTATCCAAAGCCACAGTTAACCGCAAAGCCAGCAACCAGAGTCTCTCTAGACAACCACTCTCGCCCAAGTCTCTCGCCCCGTTGACAATTCCCAACCAAGGCGGCACCCTACCCCGGCTAGCACGCCAGCTCTCGTTGAGTCGTCTCCGATCTGGGAACTCCCATCCCGAGCCCAGCAGCCTTTCGGCCAAGACCGAGGAGCCGAGCCAAAGAGGCCAACAAATTTCGCCCTATACGCCAATGTCGGCCCCCAATAACCCCAGCGCTACCAAATTCGGCAGCACATCATCGACGTCCCCCGTCCCCATGTCGGCACCGCTTGATTCCCGCGCCTCTCCCCGTCCCTGGGAAAGGTCTGGAAGCACGACACCTGTGACAACGCCTCACAGCAGCAACCCCGAGGTGGCAGCGGCCCCCAAAGCAGACCTTGAGCTCGCTCAGAGAAGTGCAGCCGCCATGTCGCACAGGAGGAACAAGTCGGAATCAGCAAGCATCATGGACAGAGGCCGGCCGAAGAAGCGAAGCGATGGTACACCCGTTGGCTGCGGAATTAAGCGTAGCAACACCCTCAAGAGCAAGACCGATGAACAGCGCCGCGCGTTCGAGGAGCTCCCACAAGGCTGGAAGCCCAGCGAGGCTGCAAGCCACATGGACCAAGCTGAAGCCAGCTACATCCACAAGCAAGCTCTTGGACAGGTGCTGAGATTCGAAGTGCTCAAGAAGGACGACGTCGAGAGCCTCTCCAAGGAACTTCGCCACCTTGACGAGCGAACCGAGTACCTTCGACGCACCTACACGTCTCTGCGTGCTGGACGTCGCAACCTCCATGCTCGCATCTGCCAGTACCTGCGATCTCCTCGCGGGGCCAAGTTCAGTCAAAGCTCGATGCTCAAGCAAGAGGAAGCCCTCGCTGAACTCGATGCTTCGATCGACGATTGGGTCAACAAGTTAGAGCATGCAGAGAACCGTCGCACTCGTGTACGACAGAAGCTTCTTGAGCACGTTGCCGCCGCTGCCACGATGGGCCTGGCTGCGGATACTACTGGTGCTATCGACCTCTTGACCCAAGCCATGGGCGGCCAACCTCGCAATGCCGCAACCGACATCTCCACCCCGCCACGCAGCCCAGCCAAGAGTGGAACGTTCTTCCACGCCTCGTCGCCCTCCTCGTCGCCTCAGCGTGTTGTCGCCCGCGTCCCGTCCGTCATTCCTGAGGCACCGTACGAAGAAGATGCCGAGCCTAATACCATGACGGAAGAAGCAGAGGATCCCGACTCGGAGACCGAGCTGCGACGCATGGAAAGCATCCGCATCTATGCTGACAGCGACGTGTATGCACTCCTCGCTGATGTGGAAAGCGAGTTCACCAAGCTGCGTGGCCGCGAAACACCGTCCCCCGAGACCACACCGTCCTCGCCTACAGTCCCCAAGAATGACGACAAGGAAGTGCATCGCGCCAGGAGCCACGAGAAGCTCCAGGGAGCCACCAAAGCAACCAAAACGCCTGCCCCGATCACTACCAAAACCATCAACAAAACCCCTCCTGTATCACCGCCTGCCCCTTCTCCGCCGACTAAAGACAGCCCGAATGGCGCCGACAGCCCAACCGGTGGCCTGTTCTTTTTGTCAGCAGCAGTCTTCAAGCCGACGACCACATCAGCCTCGGCTTGATTTTTAAACCCTTTATTATTATTATTATCATTATTATTATTCTTCATTTTCTTGTTCTTGTTCTTCTTCTACAGCCAGCCCGCCTGTGTGTCGCACACTTCAACCTACCTTCGTTCGCTCTTAACGATGTCATTTGCATCCCATCGTCATCATCATCATCATCATCATCATATGAAATCACGGCCAACCATATTCAGTCATTGCCTGGCGTTTTTCGCGATCCTTTCTGATAGGGTCACACTTTGTGACCAGTGCGCATAGAAGCGAAGCATCGAACACTCGGATTTTCACGAAGCTAGCTGAACCATCATGAGACACTTTTACGTCCAAACTTTTGGCAGTCTCGTTTGCATTTTCACCCCATATGTGTGTGTGTGGTTATGTATACCCACCTACATCTTTTCTTCTTTCTTATGTTTGGGGAATGGATTTCTGGAGTTTCCTTCATGACATGTCTTAACCAACTTTTTCATTCCTTCCTTCTATCCATACCTTTCGTCATCACAATCCGGAGTTGGGTGGTTTCCTATTCTGACCAAACATTTCATGTACATTTTGTCTATATCCTACGAATAACGGCCGAATCTATACCCCGTATGTTGCGCCCAGGCATACCAACAACACGCGACGGCCAACGATAGATAGTATCGTGTACATAGCTGTAAAATCATATTGTTTCTTATCACCTACTCCGTATAACCTCGCAAAATGTCGTGACTAGTGTAGTGGGCATCTGAGTGATGCCTCAATGCCCAACTGAAGCTGAATGGCCCCTTTCCTATAGCATGGATAGAATGGATTTCTGCGTCTTGGTAGGTCTTCAGTTCCGTCGCAACCGTTGCCAAGTCTTTGACAGGCAACATGACTCATCACGGCTAGAGCCCAATTGATAGTCTGGGACGCGATGTCTCGTTGCAATATCGCTAGCAGCACAGGGCGACTACTACCTTGGCGATCTGTTCCAAGGCTACTACTACTGACCAACGCGATATCCAGGCACACAACAAAGTATACACATGGACCCCTTCAATGATTTTGCGTCAAAACGCTACCGTCACCCCTACCGCCACCGCTGCCGTTACCACCATTCAAGAATTCATTCATCGTTCATCGCCGCCACAACCGGCACGTCCAACCCCTCCCCTTCCCCCGCGATGCACTAGCCCCCCTGATGAGCAGCCCCCGCGTAGCAGCCAAGCCAGCAAGGTCGCTCTTGTCTATCTTGAGAAGATCTTCCTATCGTATCGTCCCAATTGATATCGGCCATGCAATTGATGTGAGGAGGAGGAAGACCTCCTTGTCCTGCAACAACCTTAAAATGACGCTTTGTATCTATCTATCCATTGGGCTCGGCACCTGCAGGGGGCACGTACATACATGCATGCATTCCAGCACACATGGGCCGCGGCCGTGATATCCTGTTCTAGGTCCAAGTGCTCGCTTACGCATGTACATCTTGTAGGTAGGTACACTGCATGCTCTCTCCGCGCTGCCTGCTGCAGGTGCCATCCTTCTTGTAAATCCCTCCTTCCTTCGTACGTCAAGAAACGAAACATTGTTGAGACGGGAATAGATAGACACGATGCACACAATCGTTGAAGAAATCTCGTGACCTCTCCCCCTCCGGAGCTTCCCATTGCTGATCTTGAGTGGTATGGAGATTGGGCGTGGCAGCAACTCCCTAACGGTGGAGGCTGCCCCAGGAGGGCCAGCCAGCCCCGGCTGACCACCACTCCCTGGTTTCCCGAAGAGGGGATGGCCCTCGTGGATTCCGATGGGAGGAAGGGGGCCGGTGGTGGAGGTTTGGGAGATAAGGGGGAAGGAGCGGGATGACTCGGGGGGTACTCACTCTCACACACCCTTGGAGTCGACTGGCTATGGGGGGGGGGGGGGGGGGGGGGGGGGGGGGGGGGGGGGGGGGGGGGGGGGGGGGGGGGGGGGGGGGGGGGGGGGGGGGGGGGGGGGGGGGGGG
>QUSE01000017.1:0-165855 GCA_006508115.1 Apiospora malaysiana
TATTATACCTTTATTAAAAGGATATTTAATATAAATAAATATAATATTTAAAATATAAGATAATAATTTAATTAATAAAATTTAGTATATAATTTTCTAATTCTTATAGATAAAGTTATTAAATATTATAAGAATTTTTCTTAAAAAAATTTTTTTATTAAATTAAACCTATAAATTTGCTTAATCCTAACACTTTCCTAGTACAGATAAGTCTAATCGAATTTCCCGCCTAATACCTATAATAATATAAAAAAATATATATAAGATTATATAATATATTCGGGAGATAATAAGGAAATCGGTATAGCCGTTAAAAATCTTTACCTTAAGTTAGATATTCCGTTAAGCTTAATAATTAGGATTATTTAATTAATTAAATATTTAAATAATCTTTCGAATAATAATTACTTTATATTTCCGGTAAATAACCTTAATAACGATCTTAGGGGGCTCGATATATCGGATATCGATTTAATTATATATATAATTATATAGGGGAGCGGTATCGTTATTATTATATTATAATATTATTTTAAAATAATAAAATAGAAAGTTACGGAATTTTATTTATATAAGGTAAAGATTATATTTTTTTCCTTTTTTTATATATAATTATTAGCGACTCGCTTTAATTATTAATTATTTAGGATTAAAGGTATTTATATATAGCTTAGATATAAAGGATAATAATAGCGATTAAAGGACCTAAAGCTATATTAAGGGCGTCCTTTAAATTTATAATATCCCTAGCCGTTAAAATATATCTTTCTTATATTAGGATAATCTAAAGGTTTAATAGAAAATATATAATTAATAATTTAATTTTATATATATTTATATAATACTTTATTTCTTCTATTAAAAATAATAGGATTAAATTATTCGATAGGAAAGTATTAATAATATAAGGGATTATATTTAAAAATGGAGAGATTAATATATATTATAATTATAAAATAATATATTTATTAAACGTTTTTATTTAAATAATATATATAGATAAATATATAAATATTATAGATATAATAATAGCTCGCCTATATTTAAAAAATTAAATATCGTTATTAATCTTTATACCTTAATTAATTATAATAATATATTTAAGATCTTAATTTTAAGTTTAAGCTCGCTTTATAATATCCTATTAATAATTAAGATATAAAGAAGCGCGTTATTAGGACGCCTAACTTTTATAAATACCGGCCCGTCTTAATATTAGATTAGAAATATAATAAGAAATTTAATTATAATCGTTTCTAGATAAGGTAAGGATATTAATAAAATATAAAATAATAATTTATTTATAAAGGATAGGGATTATTTAATAACTATAGGTTATAATAACATTTATAACTATTCTTTAATTAATAATATTAGACCTTTAAATATACCTTTAAATATATTTTTAAATATATTCTTAAATATACCCTCTTATAATATAACCCCCGCTCCCTAATAGGTAAAATTTTTTAATAATATTTAATATAATAAGGTAAACCCTAACTATATTTATTATAATATAAATAGTCCGGCTTTCTTTAATCGCCCTATATTTTATATCCCTATTTATAAATATTATTATATTATTAATAGCTATTTATAATATATTAATAATTCCCCTTTTTTATAAAAAGGATCTTACCTTATATATAAGCGCTAGCCTAGTATTATTAAGGAATAGGTTATAAAGGCTTTCTATAGCTTTATTATCCCGGCCCCGGCTATAAATAAGAATATAGTTTATATTATTATATTTACCCTATTCTAAATTAATAGAAATAGGGTTAATAATTATTTTCGGAATAATACCTTTAAAGAGATTATAAATCGATTAAAGAACGAATTTTAAATATAATATATCTATTATACCGTTAAATATATATTAAAGAAATTCTAGAATATTAATACCTTATAAGAATTATTAATATATAACTTTTTCTTAACTTTATTTAAGATTAAAGGTAATCCTATTTAAATAAACCGTTATATAGCCCGTTATTATTTAAATATAAATTAAGAGGAGGGCTTTTATTAATTCTATTATATATAGGTATATAAAGTACAGGGGATTAAAGGAAACTATATAATAAGGGGTATAGATATATATTTATACCTAGATATATATTAACTTTTATATTTATATATATATATATTTTTATATTTAAATATATATTTATTTTTATATTTAAATATATATTTATTTTCGCGTATAAATATATATATATTTTCGTACCTATATTTATAGATATATTTAATAAAGAGGATAAAGAATATATATAATAAATTAAAATCCTATATTAAGTTTTAAATTAAAGTATTAAATCTATTTAGATTTATAACTAACTTCCTTTATAAGTACCTTATAAGAAGTATATTAATATTTATATCTTTTTTCTAATATTCTAATTATAAATATAATTCGTATTTCTTTTCCTTAAATATCTTTTATCTAATTCTTTTTTATATTTATAAAATTAAAGGGTTAGTAGGGTTAGAGGGTTAATAGAGGATTAGTAGGGTTAATAGGGTTAATAGGATTAGTAGGATTAATTATATAATATTTAAAGCTATTATAATATTTAAAGCTATTATATAATAGGACTATAATATTTAAAGCTATTATATAATAAGATTATAATATTTAAAGCTATTATATAATAAGATTATAATATTTAAAGCTATTATATAATAGGATTATAATATTTAAAGCTATTATATAATAAAATTATAATATTTAAAGCTATTATATAATAAGATTATAATATTTAAAGTTATTATATAATAGGATTATAATATTTGAAGCTATTATATAATAGGATTATAATATTTAAAGTTATTAAAGGTTATAAAAATAGGTATAGAAAGTATATAAATTTAGTTAGTCCATATATTTCTAATATCTATTTAATTCCCTTATTAAAAAATGAATATAAAGATTTAAATCTTTTAAAAATAGATTTTTAATATTATTATAGGTTTTAAGAAAAGAAAAATATATTATTTAAAAGAGGAGAGGTTCTTTATTAATATATCCTATTTTAAAAGTTATTATTATTATATAGGTTATATTATAAAGTATTAAAGTAGAAAGATAGGATAAAAAAAAGTATCCTAATTTTAATTAAATCTATTATTTATCCATTATTAAAATTGGAAAAGTAACGATAAATCTACTATAGATAATAATTATTTTCGGAGCGATACCCTCGGGGAGATTATAAACCGATCGGAGAACGAACTTTAGATATAGTATATCCATTATATTATTAAATATATATTAGAGAAATTCTAGGATACTAGTATCTTATAAAAACTATCGATATACAACTTTCTTTTAACTTTATTTAAGATTAAGGGTAATCCTATTTAAATAAATTATTATATAACCCGTTATTATTTAAATATAAATTAGGAGGAGGGCTTTTATCGATTTTATTATATATAGGTATATAAAGCGCGGGGGATTAGAGAAAGCTATATAATAAGGGGTATAGATATATATTTATACCTAGATATATATTAACTTTCGTACCTATATATATATATACTTTTATACCTAAATATACATTTATTTTTATATTTAAATATATATTTATTTTCGCGTATAAATATATATATACTTTTATATTTATATTTATAAATATATTTAATAAAGAGGATAAAGAATATATATAATAAATTAAAATCCTATATTAAATTTTAAATTAAAATATTAAATCTATTCGGATCTATAGCTAACCTCCTTTATAAATACCTTATAAAAGGTATATTAATATTTATATCTCTTTTCCGATATTCTAATTATAAATATAATTTATATTTCTTTTCCTTAAATATTTTCTATTTAATTCTTTTTTATATTTATAAGGTTAAAGGGTTAATAAAGGGTTAGTAGGGTTAGAGGGTTAATAAAGGGTTAATAGGGTTAGAGGGTTAATAGAGGGTTAGTAGGGTTAGAGGGTTAATAAAGGGTTAATAGGGTTAATAGGGTTAGTAGGATTAGCAGGGTTAATTATATAATATTTAAAGCTATTATAATATTTAAAACTATTATATAATAGGACTATAATATTTAAAGCTATTATATAATAGGATTATAATATTTAAAGCTATTATATAATAGGACTATAATATTTAAAACTATTATATAATAGGATTATAATATTTAAAGTTATTATATAATAAGATTATAATATTTAAAGCTATTATATAATAGGATTATAATATTTAAAGCTATTATATAATAGGACTATAATATTTAAAGCTATTATATAATAAGATTATAATATTTAAAGTTATTAAAGGTTATAAAAATAGGTATAGAAAGTATATAAATTTAATTAATCCGTATATTTCTAGTACCTATTTAATTCCCCTATTAAAAAATGAATATAAAGATTTAAATCCTTTAAAGATAGATTCTTAACGTTATTATAGGTTTTAAGAAAAGAAAAGTATATTATTTAAAAGAGGAGAGGTTCTTTATTAATATATCCTATTTTAAAAGTTATTATTATTATATAGGTTATATCGTAAGGTATTAAAATAGAAAAATAGGATAAAAAAAAGTATCCTAATTTTAATTAAATCCACCACTTATCCACTACTAAAATTGGAAAAGTAACGACAAATCCACTATAGATGTTCTAGCGGACATAGCAGTGGCAATACTTATCCAGGGCCCGGATAAGGGTCTCAATCTCTAGTGCATTCAGAAAATGGCCGTTTCGGCCTTCGATAGCGACACTATATATGTACGTGCCCATGTCTTCTAGCTTGTAGGTGAAGGGGTGTGTCCCATTAGGGTTCAGGACATCATAGGCCAGGGTTCCCGTGACGATGCTCTTGAGAAGTGCGGGAGGAAGGCACAGCAGCTGTATTGCCAACGCGCGATTGTTGCGGTGGTCATGCTGGATTCTGGCAGCCGCGGCCTGTGCAAATCGGATGTCAGTAGCGTTGCTGTCGAGAAGATGCGCGTGGTTTTTGATGAGCAAGAGCAGCTGATAGTAGCTGTTACAGTGCAGAGCTCTGTACATGTCGAGTCGGAGCCCGCTCATCAAGGGCACCCGCTGAGGGTCGGGAAGGGCGACATCCGGCAGTCCGTCGTTGGGCATGATGGCGGTATAGCGCAATTGGCTTTTCGATGTTGCAGTTGGTGTCAGCTTGTTGCCTGTCGAAATTTGAATGCACTTCTCTGTTGGAAGTCGTCGTCAAGTGGATTGGTTTGGTGTCTGCCGTGGGCCAACGGCAAAAACTGACAAATCCTGTGTGCCTTCTCTTCGTGCTTTCCTTTCTTGTTCAGACTGCTCGCTCTTTCCCTACGAACTTCTACGTGGTCCAAGTCTCCACGCCTCCAAGCCTCCACTCAAGACTTTCGTTCAATTGTACTGTGAAAAGCCAGCCTACATTTCAAGTACTGCTATTTATGGTAATTCTAAGGGTCATAGCATGAACTGGCTTAGGGGCAGGTACTATCCCACTGACCTGGAAGTGGGCGTCAATCAATCCCAATCATCCCACTGAGTAAACACTACTCCAATGATCTGCTGCCCTTCTGGTTTGATTCTTGTATCAGTCCTGGATGCCGCCTACATAGTGGTGTCGTGTTGCAGAAGCCTACCCTCTCTGGGTTCTGGATCTAGTAGAACTTCATATGAAGCAACACTAGGTATGAAGGTGTCATTCGACTGATGTATGACACACAATGGATTGCGAGGCTCGCGGGTGTGTCCGCATTGATCGTCGAGCACCACTCAAGATTTGACTGCCCCTTAGGGTGCGTGCCCCATCCATATTCATCATCACACCCCTATTCCAAGTTGCGATTTCTACCAAGGTGTATCATGTCTAGGTGGACTGGCTATACCACTGGATAGTGCTTCATATAGAACTGCAGAATGCAGGAATCCTGATAGTCCATAACTTATCTGTCCTGGCGTTATGATCATTGGGCCAACACCATGCCTTCTTCCGCATACCCACTAACAAGCTAGTGGTATTTTCTCCTCGATGCCGGGGCCCAAATGAGTTAGTCTATTCTTGTGAAGCTGTCAGATGGTGACGCGAAAGAGGTCTTCCCTTGAGCTTATACGCGACTATGACACCTGCTATAGGGATTTCGGTATGAGAGAAGCTGCTTGATATACTACTTGATCAGCGCAAGAAGCCGACACAGACGACTGGACAGGCCCCTCGGTCACGCCCGCCCACAGCCCTTTCGGTTACAGGCGGGAGTTCATGCCTGGAAGCTATGTTGCCTACTACAGCTGCCTTCCACGTGCACTTGCGTATCACTGAAAGCAACCACCCGTGGAAAGAAGAATAGCACAGGAACCAGCTACGTTTATCCTACTAGGTACGAATCACAACGTAGAATCATGTCACATTACATTACACATTACACAAGAGACAAACAGCAAAACGGTCGGTTGAGAGCCTTCCAGATATGGGAAGGCTCGATTGCTATGTTTGCAAGTCTATCGTGGTTGCATCTATATGCGGTCGTATTCGAGTTCGAGTTCGAGTTCGAGTTCGAGACCAAGTGATGAGGTCAAAGTTCCGGACGGCTTCTTCGTTTTCCTTGGGATTGGTCTCCGAGTCTTGGTCTTGGCGACAAGTCCCGGACTCGATCGTGGATGGCTTCAAGTTCAACACGAAGTCGTTTCCTTTCATTGTCGGAGTCGTCCAGTTCCTTGGCCAGGCGGTCGAAGGTCCTCCGGTGGTGGTCCTTTTCCAACTCGTACCTATCAGCCAGATCTTTGTTGATGTCAGTGATGTCGTCGATAGTGGCCTCGGCATCCGCTTGCATCGATCGGAGGCGGTTGATCTTGCGACGATCCTTGTCTTTTTGGTCGACCGCGGCGTTGGTCAACTCGCTAATCTGGATTGCCAGCTCGGCCTGACGTCTGGTATGATTGGCGGCGTGCTCCTGGAGCTCGCGTGTGAGCTGTTGGATGGCGCCTACCTGATCCGCTTGGCTAGGTTTGATGTCAGCTACACTCAAGCTTACCTGCTTCATCTCGTCGATCAACGTGTCCATTTGGTTGGATTGGGCAGCTGGTTCAGTCGTCTTGGGGTTAGAGTCGCATTTGAGCGACTCGAGTTCTTGAAGTTTCTGGGAAACTGTGTCCCGTTCACTTGCCAACTGTTGGCGTTCCTCTTGTAAATGCTTTTCCAACTGCTCCATGTTGGCGCACAGGCCGGCAAAGAAAGCCAGAAGATTTTGGCCAGACTTTGGCCCGACGAGATTCTCGCTGTTGATGTCGCACAGGTAGCGCAACTTGGTCTCGGCCAATTGGCGCATCTCGGCATAGCCCATTGGTGACGACATTGGTGCGGGCGGATCGTTCTGGTTGTTGGGTGGCAGTAGTTCAGCAGGTCTCTTGTCGATACAGTGACGTTTGTCGAATGGTCGGAGGAGAAAAGACCTCAACAGACAGTCAATTGGCACTTCTGGCCTTGTGACGGGGCAGACTGTCGCTCCTGCCTGTGGCTCCTGTCTGTTCTGAACGAGAAAGGGGAAGGCGCGAATGTGGGTGCACTGACATTTTGGTGGTATCAGTGATAACTGATCCCGTGATACCTAAAGACAAGAGGAAGGATACTATGTGAGAGGGAAGCCATTGTGATAGGGAAGTTCTGCAATATGTCAATTGTGGCGAGCCTATACTCGCTGCTATGCTGGCTTGGAACAGGGGCGGAAGCCGAAAAGCTCGGTCTTGAGATAAGTCGTGAAACATTTCGACACTCCCATGATGTTTTAGCTCCGTCTCCAGAATAGCTTCAGTACGTCAGACTGGTGTCATGGCTTAGTAAATGAATGATTCGAGGTCAGGCATGCATGGGAGCGGCGAATACCATAGTCAGGGTCACGGCCACTACGGACCTTGGTGTACACTCCGGAGCAAACCGCTTAAGCTCATGTGGCATTTTGACAACGAACGCTGTCGCACGCAAAAGTAAGACTTCACCAATACATACATGAATAAAGGTAGATACCCCCTCATGCGACAAATAGAAAGTCATCACGTAGCATGAGAAGTACCTCCGGACCGGACCATTCCAGCCGGATGCTTCAATGCTCCATGAGCTCTCTTACGCAGAGGCTCGTTGCCAATCTCCGACAGATGCAAGAGACACGGAAGTTGTGCTATGCTCAACAGTTCCCACGGATTGGCGGCTATGGAGGCGGCAGATTTCAAGCTCGCGCTACCTCAGGGTGTGGTCACGACGAACGACGAAGTCATTAGTCCCAGTGTAAGGATAAGATGTGAGGAGTATAAGAAATGAGTTGGTTGAGGAGAGAGCTCTGAGGAGCAGCTCTGAGATGTGACTATGTATATGTACAGGCAAGGCACGTGGCTACCATTTGAACACCCAGGCTCCGAAGTGGTCCCCGCTTCCCGTCTTTGCCTTGATAATCCAGAGCATTCACGCCAGCTAGAACTATTCCACGTAGTAGCCCCTGTACGAATATCACGGAGTGCATGTTTACCTGGCTCGATTCTAACCTTGCTGGCGTTTCATCGGCCACTTAGCGTGAGGTTGGTGTCAGGTAGGCTATGCATTTCCTGGAGAACAGCGGGCCCGACGAGTCCAGATATGCTTCCAGTTACTTGTGGCATTCTGTTGACCTGCATGAGTGGAGTAATGGTACATGAAATCGTGCAAGTACATGAAATCGTGCAAGTCACTGAGTACATGTCCGATTGGCCTTAGCTTGGGGACAGATTCCGGGGAGCAAAGTCTCGCACTGCAGGGCTTCCGGGCGGCTAAGATCACCTTCAGTCATGTTTTCATGCATATAGTGAGGGTACGGGGGACATTCGGGAATGTTGGAGCGCGAAATACACTAGAAAGTTGGGCACCTGTTGTTAGCTTGGGTAGCTTAGGGGAAGCCAAAACAAGGTATTTTCCAGCTGGTTGCAATTTGCGGAGGTCCGTTCGGAGACTCCAGGACAAGAGCCATTTCATCCCTCAAGACCATCCATCTCAAGGTCACCTTGGGATAAGCGACGGCAAGTCAACAGGAGCCAAGGAGGCCGCGGGAACTGTCAGTAGTAGTGATCTCGGCACCGACAAGCTGTCTAGAGGCATTCGGAAGGCACTAGGAAGAGTTTTGGCTATGAAGGAGTTGCTCTTGGGGTTACCCTAGAGTAAGTTAGGGTAGACGACAACAGGCGAACGGGGCCTTGCCCGACGATGAGGACTGGCGATATCAAGTTTCGAATCACCCGAGAGATGCTCAGATGCCCCCAGAGGGCAGCGGGAAGACGTTTGAAAAAACAAGTTTTGAACTCGGGGAACGTCGAGATATCAGCTGGGTTAAGGACAGGCGACGTCGTAGTTGCTTTTGTGGACCTTCAAATGGTCCATGAGCGTCAGGGTAACCCTCTCGCACTGACAGAATGCTTCCAGTTGTTCAAAATACCAGAGCTTGTCATGAAAAGTGTGTATTCTTGTGGTCACCACGTCCTTCGATAAGCCCGTGAAAGAATATCCCGGGATGGCCCAGAACAGCAGGGAGGGCCCTTCCGGGAGGTCTGGCCATCACTTTCCGTGCATCAGGGCATTTCGGCTCGCAAACCGCGCCTGAAATGGACACAGAAGAGTTTCACTTGGGACTTGCTGAAGTCTCGTGATATCTCGATGCCTACGCATCACGACGGCAAGGTGCTTAGCCAAACAGCGTGAGAACCATAGAACCGTCCATGGAATGATATTCTGCTTGCTGGAAACTTGGTCTGGCCATGTTATTCTGGCGCTGAACGGCCAACTCTCCAAGAGCGTGCCCGCATGGGCTTCCGTTCATACCACAACATCTCTACGGAATGCCGATGCTCTGCATTGCCGCCCCGAGCCTCACAGGAGGCGTCCATGGTCGGTCTTTCTTCTGTCCAGAGTACATCTGTGACACCACCGATCGAAAACAGGCGCCACCGGGTCTGGTAGTGGGTTGACGCAAGGCGGCGAGTCTCTCGCCCGTGAAATGAGACACTGGCACCATGTTTAATTCGCTGACGCTCACAATTTTCGAAGGCCAGAAAGCACTTGGTAACCATACTATTCTTGGCTGGAGTTGCAGACATGTATATCCAACATCGCTGCCTACACTCTCATATATTCCCGCAACCAGCTTACCTATTCCAACAAAACTTCCATCAGATAAAGGCTGGGCTTCCGGAGGTACTCTGACCACCTGGCCGCATCTCCCCACGGCCTCCCTGTCCCAGATATATCACACAAGCGCCCATCTCAGAATATACGATCGAAACTCAAGCATCATTCCATCAGATTGCGCGCCACAACCACCAAAAGCATATCTATCTTACGCTTGAGACTTTGCAAATGCTATGGGCTACTTTTCAACCCTCTCCTTAGCCTGGTTCGCATTTTGGCCTTTTCAATTTTTCAAGGTCAGAAATGACAAAAGTTGAAACGACAAACGCCTCTCCGGACGTTTTTCCAAGTCTGAAATTTCCTGAACACTTCTCCGCTTGGCAGAATCGGCCAAACTCATCAATCAACACTCGCTTGTATATTCTTGACCGTGGGGATTGGAGAGCCCAAGAAGCATTTTTCGTAAATTTCAGGAACAACTACAACTCCTAGGCCATCTGGTGTGTACTGGAAGTGCTGTTCAACTTTTGTGTTTTCGATACCAGATTCAGGGGCGTCGCGATGCCAGGACACTCGCTCGTATCTTCCCAATAATGATACCTGGACAATCCGGGGAGTGTCTCCCAAAAACTTCAGAGGATTTCGCACTCCCGAGTGTATGTGGCATGCCCTGAAGCTGCTATTTGAACTTTGATGTTTCTGATACATCACCCAGGGCATCACGACATTCACGATACTCGCTTCTACTTTCACAACCAGAGAAAATACAAACTAGAGACTGCTATTTTCCGAAATTTCAGATAAACAGCATCTTCGAGTTATGTTACTGCTCGTCGAGACGGTGCTTTGGACTTTTGTGATTTTCGTATCGTGGCCCCGGGCCTCGCGACATTCACCACACTCGCTGTTAGTTTCGTAACCAGACCAGCTACGGGCCTGGAAGTGCGGTTTTCTGATATTCCAGAAACGACAGCATCCTCAAATGGTAATCCCGCCTATTAAAGCGCTGCTTTCGACTTCTGCATTTTCCCGCATCGTGGCTCCGGGGCCCCCGACCGCCCCGACACCCGATCATATCTTCACGCCACGACAAGCTATTGATTTGGGAGTAGTGGTTTCGGAAATGGCATATGATATAGAGCCCCCGAGTAGGTATATCATCTACCGAAACCCAGATTTGAATTCTTTTCTTTCTTTTGTACCCAGACTTATAAGCTCGCGACACTTACACATATCTTCACAACCAGAACAGCTACCAGTTTTGGGATGGCAATTCTAGAAACGCTGGATGTAACATCACCTTCGGGTATGTATGCTGATTGCTCAAGCCGTCATGAAAAGCCCCTAGTTACATTTCATTTGAGACTTACGGGCTTGTGACACTCGCTCATATTTCAACCGCCGAGATAGCTAGAGCTTTGGGAGTAGGAGTTCTCGAAATTTGAGAGGACGCACCACCTCCCAGTGTACATACCCACTGCTGAAATTGTGTTTGAAAACTCGTCATTTTTCTGGTATGGACTCAGGGGGTCGCGATATCAAACTTCGTTTCTCACCAAGAGTTTTGCGCAACCCAGTATGGATACCCACTGGTCTTTGCAAGTTACTGGAACTCGCGGATGTACCAGGGACAAGGAAAATTGTCTATAATCACAAATTCTGATGTAAGGTCTAGTACGGCCGGTGGCAGAAGTTTCCTAGAGCTATAGCCATGTTCCCCCAACGAGTATGACAACGCTCTAGGATCAGCTGACCATTATTCAAGCTACAACAGGTGTCCTATCAGCCGGCCCATCTCGAAATCTAGGGTAGGTTGTACGCTGGCTGATAGGACTGTCAGTCACTGATGGGAATGTCAGTCGCTGATGAGAAGTCTCACGATAGCCTGTGACCGGAGTCTTAAATGGACTGCGTGAAGAAGAGTGCATAGAATAAGAGCGACGCTGTATAGTGGCCGGTTTCGCAATGTATCTAATGTCGCGCGAGAATCTGTATGGTGCGGATGTGGTTCGGGGTTGACTGACGGCATCGCGGAGCTTTGTTGAAACTGGATGAGTTCTAAGACCCCAAGTTCCGAGGCGTTGATTGAGTTATGCAGGGAGAGGGCATCCCAAAATTTCCCGATCTGTAGTCTTTTCTCAGTAAACGAGCGATAGGGAGGTTGGTTTCTATCAGACTGATACCAGTTAGAACAAGAACTGAGGTACACGGGTTGGCCAAGATCAGGCTGGCCAAGATCAGGTCTTACTTGCTATTCTTCTCACTCTGAATGCGGATTATGATCTATTGAATATTAGGCTCTGACTGGATGGGTCGAATTCCGAGCATCTCGCTCATTAGTAAAGGGCTCAGCGGTTGGGCCGTGGCAGATGGTGGGAGGCTGGGATCGACATTGCGGGCTTTGCGGGGAGGTGTACTACGGATGCTGTCGTAGAATAGAGGAGAGGACGACATGGATCGCTTAGCGCACACTTTAAAAGTCCCTTTGCAGAGTAGAAAAGGTGGTCAGGCCATCTGACAAGTAGCTGAGTTATTGCGACAGTCACGACACTTAAGCTGGCATTAAATACAGTAGTCGAAGGCATCATGGCCATGACCCGACTTGCGACGACTAACATGGGCAATAGGGTATTCGATTTGCCGATCAGAACGTTGGGCCGTACGAGAAGCCGTAGTGTCTAGCTGGGGCACCCAGTAGATTAGCTGGCGGGGATGACGGGGATGACGGGGATGGCAGTGAAAAAGAACCCCCTTTCCACCGCAATCGCGATGGCAGCCCGAGTAAATGAAGACTGGGTGCGCCAATCCGGACGGCAAAAGATCAAAGACCGTACGAGTAATGAAACTGATGCGAAAATCAAATGCGAATAGTAAACATGGAGTCCAGCGCATCCTAGGTTATATTGGGCCCAAAGCTGTATGACGAGGGCGAGATGGGGCGCTAGCTACCTGTAAGTGCCTTGCTGCACCTGATCTTCCGAAAGGTATCTTTAGAGTACTGCATGGACATATCGAGAATGAGAAATAAGACTGTCATTCGCCAAAACGACAAGACATGTTAAGCTGGAGAGCAAATGACAAAAATAGACTGTTCTCCTTTTATTACCCGTAGCCAAGTGGTGCCGTCGGCAAAGTCGCAATGCAATGTGGGAGGCGGCTTTGTTCAGGTATCCATCATGTCGCCCTACTACCCAGGGCTGGCGTGCTTCTCCCGGACCCAGTCCGCTATTTCTTTCTGACCGCCACAGCTTGGCTTTCGTGTCTGCTGGCCACTTATTAATTTCAGCGTTAGAACAACAGCATGTCCGGGGGCGCGGTCCCCGAATACAGTCGGGCTTTGTGTTGTGACCCCTGTCCTGCAAGGAACAGGAACAATACTTCACTTAACCATACTGGTTTGTTTGTTGGCAGACCAGACGCCCGGCGCTTGTTCATGCATCTAGGTACGTACCCGCCGCAGCTACTGGCCCGCGGATTGTTCCGCCAGCCAGGCCAATTCGAGATTGGCGACCCTTGGCGATGCAATGCACCACCTGCACGATCCACGCGCGGTGGAGTATTGAACCAACCCAATTTGGGAGCAGCAGCGTTCATTTGGCGAACAATACGATCTCGTATTCACTCCCCCATGCGACGGCATCGGCACCTCGATGCCGGGAAAGCAGCGGCCCAAAGGTGGAAACGATCGCCAGTACCGGGGCCTTCGGATGACGTTGCGAGAGACGAAGCCATCCCATGCGTTGTTGCTTCCCCTGCCCAGCGGAAATTCTGGGGCGCTTTCTCGTATCGAATCGTCTCAACTCGGTATTTAAATCCAACCTCCGTCAGGTCGAATTTCTGCCCTTTCGCTCTCCTTCACCACAGGAACTATCAACTCCGTCCTCTAACTTCAACACTCTGAAACCCCTTATAACGACTCACAAGTAATAATTCTTTAATCACCAACAAGCCACCCACACCTTCAAAATGCGCGCCGCCACTATCTTCGCCACTCTCGCCGCCACCGCCGCGGCCACGCCCCTGGTCGCCCGGGACGAGTACCAGTGGAAGGTCTCCGGCTGGGAGGGCGGCTGCACCAACGACGACTGCAACTACAAGTTCCGCGTGCAGGGCCCGGCCACCGACGTCTACCCGGCGCGCCCGGCGTTCTCGGCCCGGTGCCAAGGCGAGTCGCACGACGGCGGCATCGCCACCCAGTACGCCCAATGCCAGCTCGAGGGCAAGGGCATCCGTGGCACTGTCGTCTCCAAGCTCAACACGCCGCCCGAGCTGCTCGGCTCCAAGACCGTCATCCCCGTCCAGGTCAGCTTCCAGTTCGGCGACCTGACCCAGGCGTAAGTTACCTTTTCCCGCTCGTGACATTGCCCCGTGAAAACTTGTTTGCTGATCGTCTCTACAGCAACACCTACTGGAACTACACCGGTGTCGCCAACACCACCTTCAACCGCGGCAGCGGCGAGGGGCCCGGCTCCTTCGTCATCAACCCCACCAAGTCCTTCGGCATCGCCTAAGCGTCTTGGACGAGCGGGACGGCTTCACGAGGCACCGATGGTGGAAGTTGGAACTCGTACATGGTTCATTCCTGATGTAAATAAATGATAACCAATCTGTATATAGCGTCGCGTTTTATTTACCACCAGAGTCGCATTTGGCTGTCTTCATTGATGAATTGGTGTTTCTTTTTTCCCAGCTGCTTAGAGAACCGAAAATGTCAACGAACTCTCCGACAGTCTCCAGCCTAAGCTAATTCCACCGCCAACCGAAGTAAATGATGCATACGAGGACTACAGTTATGGAGCCGCAATGGCCATCATGGGCTCCCTCGGCACGCTATGCGTCTTGGCCATCAGGTATCGATTCCGAAGCTTTGGACCAGATGCCAATGCCATTATACCCGCGGCGGTAACAGATCCTCACTTCTTGACCTTGGGATGGGCTCCATCAGAATTGGGCTGACGGATGCTAGGTGCTTTTCGTTGCTTCGTGCACCATGGTCAGCTACATGTTTTTGAATGCGGGTGGGGAAACGCTTATGGGAGATCAGTGTCCCAGTCCCTGATGTGGATTCGGGTAGGCATCCCGACCTGATGTGTTGACCGTACAGCTTCACCTCCATCAAATATCCCCCCTGGTGGGCATGTAACTCGAACCATTCCACTGCGTGGATCTCGCCAAGCGATTAGTGAAATGGAACGGCTCAGCATCATTCGAAGTCTGTATTCTGGGCTCGGGGGCCATTCATGCAGCCGGAGCGGTGCCAAAGTTTTGTCTACAGAAGCAATTCATGTGCCCTATTCATGGCGTCCATTCACCCAGCTCATCTGCACCAACTTTGCCGTCCCGGTGATTCCTTCTAAGCGACTGCCGACAACGTCGCAGCTGAGGGCAAGTTCAGGAGTTGGGTGCCCTATTGGGGCGACCGTGCAAAACGTTAGGCCCCAGTTGCGGAAAAAGCCCAAACACCCCCAAGCCTGGCCAACCAGAGCCGCCGCAGCAGCCACACTTCAAAATGCTTCCACGTTACAACAAGAATGCTGAACAATGTCACTGGGTCTTGCGGCCAGCATATCGAGGTGTAACCGTAGCATGAGGACACTCCACACTATTCTGCGTGTATCGACGGGCCCAGGTTGCCTGCTCAAAGGTGTGTTCTTCAGCCTGAGATTGTGACATCGACTGCACGCCTTCCGGAACTTGCTAAGGGCACAGACGGGGCTCATATCCTTTCTCAATAGATCTTCCCGAGGTGGCATCAGACTCACATCTAACGGGATCCTGGTCGCGCTTCCTACAATTGCCATGTTAATATCTAACTTCGGGACGGAGTTCATCATCTTGTTCCTGTTAATGAGCTACCCTATATCTCCGTACGGTCCACCACTAATCCCGACGTTGTTTCGTTTTGTCTTGCGACGGTTACAATAGCATCGATCATCTTTTTGATATCGAAGCTCTACATGAGCGGCATATATTCAAGTTAGTAAGCCGGGAATCAGCAATGGGATAAACGCTTTGCTTATTTTTTAACGGGCTAAGTTGGCTGTAAATAATGGTCCGGCGGCTGTTGCTTGTCTTCATGAGCACTTGTTGAGATTTCTACCGGTTGTGTATCATTTCACAAAAGATCGGCATGCTGGGCTGAAAGTTGGAGGCCAATCAAGGGGCTGCCATTGATAAGCCGGGCCGGTCAGTGATCAGGGGTCACCCCCCGCATTCTGGGTGTATCCACCACGACGGGAACATCCCCGTAGTCTTATCTGGCCCAGCCTCGCTATCTTGGTGTCGGCAATTGATAAGTCTGGGTTGCGATATGATGCCCCGGGCCGGTGATAGTTGGTGGCCGTTCATATACTGGGCACTGCCCAATTGCCCTCCAATCTCATTTCCTTAGAAACATCACCAGCGGCAAGATGATGACTGAGATTTCTGACCTTGCGCCAACAGCTGGCCCGTCGTCGAGATGGGCCGCCATCTATCGGGGTGTACTATTCCAAATGATTTTGTTTGGGGCGTAAGTCATGTCCCGGTGTGCGGGCGACCATGACGATCTCGCAGCTAAATCTTCACAGCCTTTCCTTCGTGGGCCCAGCAATGGGAGATGCAGTAAGTGCCGTTCGGGTCGCGTGCCTTCTCCTATATCACCTCTTGCACCCTCTGCTTACACGTCTTAGCTGTCAAATCTCGGCGGAGGAGGGCTGTCGACGCCCTGGCTGGCCAACATTGCCAACTGCCTGTCGTACGCCGGAAGCTTCCTGGTGACGATCCTCGGCGGACCGCTCATCAACAAGATCGGCATCAAGTGGTCCTGCTTCATCGCGGCGGTCGCCATGCCGCTGCAGGGATCGGCCTTCTACGTCAGTGCTCGTCACAACGTGGACTGGTATCTGTTGTTTGGCAACATTGTGCAGGGGCTCACCGGTGGGTTTCTTTACGTGGGCGAATCGACCGCCATGCTTTCGTACCCGCACCCCGACAAGCGAGGCCTGTGAGTTTCCTGTTTGAGTTTCCTTCTTAAGCCTCTTGCTTGAGGGACCGGCCTGATGCTGACAACCACAGCTACCTAGGCATCTGGTCCGCGATGCGCAGCAGTGGGAGCTTGTTGGGGGGCGCCATCAACTTCTCCAACAACCACAAGGCAGCCACCGCCGGAGGTAAGTTTACAGCTACATACTGCTTTCTACTGCCGTTTGGTGTCGATGGCCGCGTATAACTGACAAGAGCAGGGGTGGCGTGGTCGACGTACATCATATTCGTTGCCTTTGAGTGCACCGGCGTCATCTTCGCCCTACTGCTTTCGCCGACGAGAAAGGTTGTGCGGCACGATGGAAGTCGAGTCCAGATGCCCGAGAGGCTCTCATGGAAGCAGGAGCTTTCCGTTTTGGGTCGGGCTTTGAAGGAGAAAAAGGTATGTGCAGGATTGATACACACGCAAGTACTCCTTACTCACGTCTCTAGATACTGGCCATGTTCCTGCCCAGCTTCTTCAGCTTTTTCTATGGCGGCACCATGGGAACGTATCTGAGCCTGCACTTCTCGGTTAGGTCCCGAGCTCTGTCCTCTCTTCTCGTCCGTATGTGACTCCCCTGTTGCGGTAGTCCCCCGCATTCTTGCTGACCACTGCAGCCATCTTCACCATCTCATCCGTGCTCGCGTACGGCAAACTTCTGGATGGCAACTGGGCATCCCAGAAACGCCGCGCAGTCATATGCACCATGATGTGGATGGTCCCGATTGGGGCTGGTTTCATCTGGATCGGCACCGAATACGCCCGCCTGGGCCCCAAGTCCGCACTCGACTACGCCAAGTGAGTATCCTGACATTTTTGACCGTATTATGGCTAACGAAGATACAGCGATACTGGTCCCTGGGCTAGAGCGTATATCCCGTACCTCATGGTGTTTGTGGCCGGATACTGGACACAGCTTTCGCTGTACTGGATTCTGGGAAACTTCTCCCTCGAGGTCGGAAGCAGTGCTCGCACCGGCGGACTGTTCCGGGCCTTCGAGACGGCGGGCCAGGCGGTTTCGTACGGGTTGAGCTCCTCGGCAAGCGTCGGTGGCTTGATTCCGTTCTACGTCAACTGCGGATTGTTCGTGTTGGTGGTGCCCTGCATTTGGTGGCTCATCCGACTGATGCCGGATGTTGCTCTGACGGTAGGCGTTGAGCCAGAGGATCCCGCCGGTAAGGATGTCGAAGATGGCAAGGTAAATGACGTGGATGTAAAGAAGGTGTGAGACTTCAGCGTTGACTGCTGCCTTGAATGAGTTGTATATATGCACATGTTCGAAAGATTGCAGCTACGCCAGCCATGCCGAATAAAGATCAATGGTCATGTCATTTCCAGCGAGGAGAATCGTTTATGCACCCATCTAAATAGCTATTGCACAAAAACGAAGGGCCGAAATACTTTGCTCCAATATACATCAACATAACCAGAGTTAGTGCATGCCTAGCAATCACGCGACGCTCGACGGCGTAAGATGTTGTTTCTTTGCAAGGCTTGTTCCGATTGAAACGTGGTGGTTTCGGAATACAGTGCTTCTGGAACTAGACTATGGTTGAAATGGGCAGCTCCTGCACAAAGACGCGGCTGTCGCCAACCAGCTAGACCCTTGCTGAATTGCCAGGTTCTAAAGAACTAGTCCGCCATGAATCACGCGATACCAAAGATCAAGTGAGTCCGAGATGGCTCAAGGTAGATCTGGCAAACCCGGGTAGCTGCTCATTACACCAAGAGCATGCCAGGAAGATCATGTCAAGAAAATTATACTACATCAGTCTATTCTGCTAGCTAGACCTTGAGAGAAATTTGCTCCACGCTAGAGACTGCTTGACCCTTACAAGACGAGGCCCAGTTCCCGTCATTGCAAGAGCTCAAAGACTGCTTGGATGGCGTCCTGCTTCTCTCACCATTGCAAAACGGCTTCACGCTGCTCTCCTTGCATTTGGCCGTAAAGTTGCTCCTGATACCCTCCACATCCGTGTCCTGAAGCCGGTCGATTCTTTCTTGCGTCGCCAGGAAAGGTTTGGGTAATGGCAGCTGGGCCGCACCGCTTGGCTGGCTGTGGTCAAGACCAAGAGACTCTAGCACCAACGTCGAGATGGACGAAGCGGAAAGTAAGATTCGTGGCATGCCTGAAGAACCTGTTAGCACAAACTCCAAGGCCTGAGGCATATCCAACCTGAAGATATGGCAGTACTTACCGTGTCCGGCAAAACCAGCGGAGATCCATTGACCTGGATGTCGAGGCGCTGCCCCAACAAAAGGAAAGCCATCTGCGCTCGTTGTCTCGACTATGACGCATTAGCAACCGCTCAGTAAATTTCCGATGGGGCACTCACTTCCAACCCAGCAGCCTCCTTGGTCTTCCAATGGCGTCTGCGGAGAGGACTCGGGCCAGTTCAGCACGTCGGAAGATGGCCAAGACCCGAAGAACTCATCAGACCCGGGGATTTGCTGGTCGTCGTCACCCCGTAAAACGCAATCTGCCGGGCGATGCACCAAGTACTGCCGCCCTCCGCCGAGAATCACAGCATTGTACGGCGCTGGAAGTTGTAGGTGGTAGTTGTTAACGGTAGCATCCCAGTGCTGAGCGCCCGTGTGCTTGATGAAGCCCCCCGGTGCCTTGATCGCGGCCAGTGTCGCTTTCTCCGGCAGCACAAGTTTGCTGTACTCCGGGAGTAGATGAGAAGCCCACGCATTTGTTGCATGGACTACGGCCCGGGCACGCACGTTTCCTCGCTCGGTGCAAACTTGGATCCAACCATCCGCGTCCCTCTCTCCGACCTGCATAACAGGGGTGTGTGCTTGCACGTTGAGGTTTCCACGAGCCAGGACGATGCGCAGAATCGCGTGAACGAACTTGTAAGGCCATCTGGTTGAGGTCAGTATCTGAAAAGAGAGGAAGAGAAGAAAGGGAAAAGGAAGGGAAAGAGGAAGAAGAAGAAGAAGAAAAACCAGCATTGGGCATTTCAATTTCACATACACTTGACCGGCAGGATGCACTATGGCAGCAAGAGCGCCCTTCATTTGCGAAAAGTCCTGAGCTTCGGCTGCATCTGCAATCACTCGGCAAACCTTGACCACTTCATTATCGTCGCCGTGGTCTCTCCGCATGGCATCCAAAGCGCCCTTTAACCGGACCCAGGCCTCGTCCGTCATGGCTGCATCAAAGGTCTCGCCAAACTTGAGGCAGATCTCCTCTGCGATACCCTCTTCCGCGGCCAACTGTTCAAAGGCCGGGAGATGTGCCATCTCGTGCCTGATGAGCTCCATGGCGGTGTCTGGCCCAAACCGCTCGGCCCAGACGGCATAGCGAGAGTAGGCGTGGGGGCGCAACTGTCCGCCTGTAACATGATCAGCAAGTGCTTCGCCATGGCTCCCCATGTAGTCTCACCATTCCGACCAGTGGCACCTCCGCAAACATCTCGGGCCTCCAAAATGACCATCGATGGCTGTTTGGCATGGTCTCGAGTGTACTTGTCAAGCCAGTAGGCAGTTGTGGCCCCGGAGTAGCCTCCGCCAATAATGACGACGTCTGCCGTCTCGGGAAGTTTCTGGGAGGACCGAAGATCACGAAGCGGCGAACCTGCCGCCTCGATCCAATAGGACTTTGTCGGATTGGCGCACGGGAGAACCATACTGGGCAGGTCTGTGATGAGGCAAAAGGCCAAGGGCGGAAGACGAAGATGTTTGTTTTAGAATGCCAAGACGGGTAGTTATAAATGTTGGCTTGGCATTGAGTGCAACCCAAAATGAAGATCAAAGTCGCAGATCAAACATCAAGCATGAAACATTCAAGTCAAATAACCAGTAGATAACAAAATTTCCAGTCAATCGAAATGAGTCCGATTGACGAATCACGACTGGGTCGGACGCACGACCATGAAGTCATCAACATGTCTAAGCTGGACCGGCCCGAGACCGGCCCGGTCACCGCAGATGTCCGACGGGGCGCGCCAGATTGTCAATTCCTCGTCGGATCTAACTAGATTAAAGAATGCACCCTGACAGGAGACTGCGATCCATCAAAAAATTGCGATTTCGCGGAGGAATACTGATCAAGAAAACGGCCACCTCGACACCAGCTTCAACCGTTGCCATGGCGAAACATGTTGTATTCGACATTGTCGGGACCTGTGTGTCCTTCGATGCCTACTACGAGAGGATTGAGAAGGTGATGGGCGCGAAACTCGGCCTGCACAGCATCACGGCCAAACACTTCGGCTTCACATGGCAAACCGCCGCCGAACTCGAATTCACCTTCCTGTCCGTGGCGGGGAGCTACCTGCCCTACAAGGATGTCATGCGCGGGCTCTTTTACCGCACGCTCTGGATGGCGGGCATCGCCGACCCGACGGCCTTTGCTACGGACGAGGAGCGCGAGGCCTGCATCGAGGGCTACTCCAGCCTGCAGCTGCGCCCAGACTGCGGCGCGTGCTTTCAAAAGCTTCGCGACGCGGGATTCACGGTGTGGTGCTTCACGACGGGCGACATTCAACGGGTCAAGGGCTACTTTGACAGGGGCGGAGTGGACATGCCGGTCGACAACATTGTCAGCTGCGACGGTCTCGGCGTGGCCAAGCCGGCGTTGGCCGCGTACGAGTCGGTGTGGAAACGGCTAGACGAAAAAGACATCAAGTGGTTCGCGGCGGCACACATGTGGGATGTGTCGGCGGCGACCAAGGTTGGGTTCCGGGGCGCCTGGTCTGCCGTATTGGAAAAGGAGCCGTGCCTGGATGTGTTCCGGGAAGCCAAGATGGAAGTGGTATCAGGGTCATTGTTGGAGATGGCCGACTCCATCATCAGCAAGTCTCAAGGCTGAAAGGTCTCATGTCATCTCACGGGCGGGTATGGGTCAAGCGAGGGAGCATGGAGGCAAGCGGAAGATATGCGGCACGTTTGGATTACTAGAAGGCTGCATGCACTCCCTGTTGAGTATCTGGTAAAGTTGCTATAGGAATAGAAAGCGGCTCGCAGCCATCAACCACCTGACTGACACATTCCCCCTGCCCATCTCTTCCCCGCATCCAACACCGGCCCGGTTGACTAGATTCTCTGGGCTTCAGTCAGATGACATGCAGCTCCCCCTCTCGGGAAGCTCTCCGACCACGCTACTTTATCTTCCGGGGTCGTAACCTAGTGTTATCTGTGGAGAGATAAGGATATGCCGATGGGCCCACCAAGTGTATCGTCAAATCCACATGACACACGTCTTCTCCACCTCAAAGCTGGGGAGCGTCTAGATATGCGATAACAACAAGTCCCCTAGCGGTCCACTCTCCCGGAACCGGCTGCCTGGGAAACACCCCACGAGGGCCCTCGTACGGTTCTCAGCAGTTACAGCCTTTCCACCACTTTGATGGCATGACCATGGCCGATCGCACGCCACGAATCAGCAAAAGACGGAACGTGGGGCCTCTCGAGCGGCAGCGTGCCGTCCGAGCCTGCGCGGAGTGCCGCCGGCTGAAGGAGAAGTGTGAAGATGGCATGCCCTGCCGCCGATGTAGAGACCTGCGCCGGCACTGCGAATACAGCACTACGGCCGCCCCGGACCGGGCAAGCGCCGCACAGGCCGACTGGCTGAAGACGTTGGTGGATCGCTCCAAGTACATGGAAGCCATCCTCCGACACCACTTGCCGTCCCTGTCACTAAAGACAGAGAGCCTCAAACGCGCATCCGAGAACTTGTCCGGGTTGGCAAGCCCGGAAGAGCCTGGGCAGCCTCCCGTCATATCAGAAACCGAGGGCTCCTCTGCAATATCTCGCGATTCACACCAGGCAGACAATCCCGCGGCGGAAAGTCCCTTGGATGAAGTCTGCACGATTGATGTCATCAACGACGATGTCGCCCGTAAGTTGCCGATGAGGAGTTGGTCATACCCGGTGTACTGGTTGCAGAGTCGCTCATGTTCTTTTGTACTGAATGGCGCACTGATTGACGGTTTCAGACTACTCGGGGGAACTCTCGCACTGGAATTTCAGCATGAGAATCAAGAGAAACATCGATACTCTCATGGCCACTTCCCAAGTTCCCGTAGGTGCCAAGTCTCTGTTGAATCACTTCAAGATCTTCAAGCTCTGGAATCCCAAATAGCATCACTAAAAGTCAACAGCAGTTCGACAGACAGGTCCCAGAGTTCATCCGCGTAGCCGAACCGCAACCCGACACAACACTCATGACAGACCTTCTCAAAGCCCTCCCTCCCAGGCCCGTGGCCAGCTTCCTGGCGCACGTCTTCTTCGCCCACGCCACGAGTTTCTACTTCTTCCTGGATCAGCAATGGGTCATGTCGACACTCGACAGCTTGTACCAGGATCTGTCCCGACATGACTCCAAGTACATTGTTCCCACCTGCGCCGTCATCATGGTCCTGGCCGTAGGGGCGCAGTATGCCCATCTCGAGTCGCCCGATCGTGACCAGACCAACACCAGCTGGGAGCTGGAAATTGGCTCGGCCTTTTACCAGAAAGTTGCTCGCCTGCTGGCCGAGATCATTCATTCTGGCTCCCTCGTCTCTGTCCAAGTCTGCCTCCTGCTCGGTCTGTATTGCCTGCCCCTGGATGCATCGGGCCTAGGTTACATCTACTTGAACCTCTCCATGAAATTGGCCATACAAAACGGCATGCATCGGAAGCCCGTGACAGCAGTCCCAGACGCGCTCAAGGAAGAAACGCGATGTCGCCTGTGGTGGACAGTCTATTGTCTCGAGAGGTAAGTCCCTCCTCGAAGCCCCAAACACCCAGAGACTGACAAGGTCAGGAAAATTGCAATGTTCCATGGGCGTCCGGCAGCCATCTCGCGATCCAACTTTGATGCCAAATTACCCACAAACAGCGCCAGGTTCTCATCCCTCAGCGGGTCGGCGCACATATCGACGTTTCTCGACGCCATCCAACTGACGAGGTACGCCGAAACTCTCCAGCATGATTTGTAAGTATATATAATTCACATCACTCTACACAACTCACATCAATCTACATATCTCCAGACTGACAAAGACACCAGATTACTGCTTCGGAGCTCGCAGAGGTCGGATGCGGGAAAAGTCATAGGCAACTTGAAACAGACCAAAGCAGATTGTGCGCAATGGTGGACATCCCGAAAGCCAACAAAATCTTCCAGGGTGGCTTTGCATGCGCGTCTCGAGCATTGTCTTCTCGAAATGTTCGTCGGCCGGCCCTTCATCTTGACAGAGACCCCAGAAGATGCATCCCAACAAGACGGCACGCACAGTGAGACAGTCCGGAGACGGCATCTTCCCTGGTCTTCCCTCATCCAAGACTGCGTATCGGCTGCTACCGAGGCCATCGATATCTGCCACACCATGCGGACAGGCCCGATGGGACTGACACGGTCCGCATACGTCGAGTACAGCTCGTGTCGAGCCGCCATGCTCGTCCTCCTTGCCTACAGCATCCGTGATAAGACCAAAGAGCATGGACAAGTGCTACAGCGCGGACTGGACGCTCTTCGCGACATGGCATATGCAGGGGATTCCGCCAGATCCGAAGTCCAGCTCATCGAGACGCTCGAGGCCGCCTTGCAGCACATGAACGCCTTCACGTCACCCATGCAGCCCACACCCCAAACTCCCCAGACGAGTCCGGAAGCAGGCTACGAGGGGTTCTTGAACTGGTACATGAACCGCGCCGCGGCCTCGGGCACCAACCAGCAAGTTGTTCCGGTGACAGGACATACTTCGTCTCGCGGCGCTTCGGTATCTCACGGTTCACATGAGGCTGGCCCTTCCATAGATACTACATCAACACAAGGCGACTTGGCAACCGTGGTGGGAGAAGAAGACGACCTGTTTTTCGGTCAGACCTTTTCGTATCCAGACCAAGTATCGGCCTTCTTCGGCACAAGTTACGGCGAGGAGGGCATCCCCGAGCGAGGTTTGATGGACAGCCTGGGCTTGATGTCCGATGTGCCTTACGGCCAGATGAATTAATTGAGCCTACAGTTTCTGAATAATAAACATGTCTTCATAGCCTACTCCGAGGTGGAGATGCTTGCGTCACCGATCGCCACAACGTAAGGGAGGCGTGCTCCTGAGAACTATTCCATCGTGCAGCCGTAGGTTGGTAGGGGATGGGCACGGCATATTCCTTGTCAACCTTGCCGTTGAGGAGGAGCAAGGCCATGTGCTTGGCGGAATGGAAGATTTGCGGCATGCCGTGACCGTTGAATCCGGCGCAAATGTAGCTTCCCGGCTTTCTGGGGACTTGGCCAACATACGGGAAGCCATCCCAGGAGTACCCCATGATGCCGGTCCAGACCTGATCCGTCTTCATGTCGGTGTTTTCCCAACCGACAAAGTTGCGCTGCATGTAGCCGTCGAAATAGGGCCGCGCCGGCTCGATCAGCATGCTGTCATCGTCGACATCGAACCACGTCTCGAGATTCTTGAAGAAGTCTCTCCGCGCGCCGCCCACCACGATGCTTCCGTCCGGGCGCGGAACGAGGTAGTCGTACTCAAAGTCGTTGAACCGCAACATGTAGCTGTCCGATATCGGAGGGTGCGCTCCTTGGCCCGCCAGACGAGCGCAGATGCCACGCACCGGGACGATGCGATCACGCAATTCAGGCAGAAGCCCCGAGCTGTAGCCGTTGGTGGCGTGGACGACGGAAGAGGCCATGATGGAACCCCTTGGTGTCGTCACCTTCCAGCCTGATCCCTCGTCCCGGGGTACGGCAGATGTCACAGGGGTCATGGTCTGTAGATTGACGCCCTGCGAAACGCAAGCCTCCAGCATTTGGCATACAAGGCGGTACGGCCACAGCCTCGCTGCTTTGTACTTGAGGCATGACTTGGCGCCGCGAACTCCTGAGATCTTGTGCTCGTTAGTGATGTGCACTTGCGTGCTTATGATCGATGATGCTTGTGGGAAGTCTTACCCGCTCCGCTTCGAGACCGGTGCTGCGTTCCATGGTTTGCGCGGTCGAGATGCCGGCTGCAACTACTTTATTAAAAGCTTGGCCCGTACTGCGACTGCCCGCATCGTCCAGGCAGACATCACTGACCATGGTCTCTTCGAAATCGCAATCAAAGCCGCTGGATTGGACCAGGTCCTGGACGTCCTGGACCTGGCGAGCCTCAAAGGACGCCACATGCTCGGCCACCTCTTTGCCGTGGGTCTCGAGGACTCGCGCCGCACGCAAGTAGGGATCAGGCTTGAGATGGCCGCCTGCATGGATGGGTTAGTCACAGTCGTTTTCGGTGAAGTGCAAAGGGCGACTGACCGTTGCGCCCGGTCGCTCCTGAACAAGCCTGGCGGGCTTCCAAAATGACAATGGAGGGAGCCGGCCGTCCCTGGCGTTCGCTCTCAGTGACAAGGTGGTGTGCTATCGAAGCACCGCAATAGCCGGCGCCGATGATGACAATATCGGCATGCTTCGGCAGGTCTGTGGTGCTGTTGTATGTATCGATCGGGAGGGTGGAAGATCTCCAATAGGACTCTGTACCTCTAGGCGAAGGGAATGGCCTTGGAGATGGCATGGCGGTAGCTGGGCGTCAATTCCAACCCGACAAGTCCAATACGACTCAGATTCGACGTTTAATTGTTTGCTTTGGACAAGGCGACTTGATGGTGTCTTGGAGCGTCGCCAACCCGGCCCGGTTGGGTCCAAGTTGCGGTATAGATTGTCTTCTCTTTCCAGCCGGGCCGGTTATCGAAGGACCCCAAAAGCACCTGTAGGCATGCGGGGAGATAGAACCCCCCACCTGGCAAGTTGATTTCGGTGGTCGTTATCAGGAAGGAAATCTTGTCGGCATCGATAGCTTGGATCCCCGGCCTGTAGTAGCATCTTGTGGTGCTTGGATCATGGCCAATTTCTTGAGATGCCGCTGCCGCCACTGATTATGCATCGACAATGGGGTTTGGGGGCCAGAGAGCACTTCTGTAAACTGTTTGAATCTGTTCGTGTCCCAGATCATCAGGAGGTACGAAATGCTGAAGCCGAACAAGAGCGGTCTCGACTCCCGACTGCTGAACAGCTGGGATAAGTACACGGCTAGCGGGTGCTGGATTTACAATATCTGATTGGACACATGGATGATCTAGCAAGATGCGCCCGCAGTGCACGGACATTTTGAGGCAGATGCACGCTTATCCATTGGTCAAAAAGGTCAGGCGTCTCCATCTAGGTACCTCTCTTCGCTCTGGTCCTGTTCGGCCAATCCTGCATTCTGCTTTCTGCTTTCGGCACGACGCTATTATTTGTTTTCGCCTTTCTCTTCTCGCTTCGTTCTGAATATCCTCGACAATGGTGTAAGGTGACGAGAATTACAAGCATTACTGTCCAAATATACTAAAGCAGCTGTGACGTTTCAAATACGTATTGCGTATATATTATGCGTATGATGCATATTATGTATAGGTACTTAGGTAATCATCATCCGCATCTCATTACACATTACACGTCCATCTAAATATCGTCAATCAATGGACTAAGGCCCTGCGCAGAGCCCAGCTTGTCCTCAAACCAGGTCCGGAGGCGCTCCAGCCGGGGGCGATCCGACATCCACTCGCGGAAGTAGGTAATGTTGGTGCCCGGCATCTCCAAGATCCCAGGATACCCGGCAGGAGGGGCGACGTCGCTGCGGACAGGCCAGGACCCGCGCGTCGACTGCCACTCGGGCGTCAACATGTAGTTGTGCAGCAGCTTGGCCGCCTCGGGGTGCGGCGCGTCCTTGGGGATCGCCGCGAGCTGGAACCACGTCACAAACGAGCCCTGCACCGGGTGCGACACGTTGATGTTGCTGGTGGGGAAGAGGCCGTCCGACGTGAACGACGCCGCCCACGTGCTCTTGGGGTCCGCCATGATGGTGTCGGGGCTGCGCGTCCCGCGAACCCAGCGGGGGTTCTGGGTCAGGAGGCGATCGAACCAAGACGTGCCGTATTGCTGCATGCTGGTCTAGGGTTAGCACATCTGCATGGACCTCTGCCGACACCGGAGAGCTTACATGAGGTCAAATGCGTATAGCACAGCATCGTCGTCGTTGGGGTAGGTCAAGACGAGCTTGTCTTTGAACTCGGGACGCAGCCAGTCCTCCCACTCGATCGGCGCCTCGATGCCGGGCAGCTTCTCCATGTTCCACTTACCCGCCCAGCCCACGGTCAGGATACCGTAAAAGGCGGCCCGGACATCGCGCATGGCTGGGTAGAGCTTGTCGAAGCCTACGGGGGCGTAGTGGAGTAGGGCGCCCTCGGCGTCTAAACGAGGAAAGTCATGGACGGTCTGGAAGGCGATGCTGTCGACATAGACGTGGCCGGCGGCCAGTTGCTCATCGAAGCGCACGCTGTGGTACTTGGACAGGTCGGTCGTGAGGTTGAGCGTCATGCCGGGGAAGCGGTTCTCGAACTCCTTCTTGAGCGCGTCCTCGTCGGTGCGCTCGTCGCCGCCCAGCCACATGGTGACGACGCCACCTTCAGCCAGGGCGGCCTTATAGATCTCGTCCAGCGGGCGAGTCTCGACGGCGGCGGCGCCGTTGAAGCCGAGGGCCTGATCATAGGCCAAAACCTGGCCGGCCAGAAGGGCCGAAGCGGTCAGGAGGGAGCGGAACATAACGAAAGGGGGCTTAATGAGGAGAGACGGAGGCGCGTAGGCAATAGTCCTGCTGGAAACATTGGCAGACGGCGGCAGCTCCCTGATTTATATACCCTGGCGGCCCTGAGTATTTGCGGAGGCGCCTGCGGAGATCCTCACAATCCAGGCTCGAGTGAGCTCTTTGGACTGACGAGACCCGGGCAGCAAAGTCATAGCGGGCGACACTCCAGCTACGGAACTGTCGATCTAAGCCCATCTTGATCTTCAAGTCCGCTGGCGACCATGGCACCCCCGAGGATTCCCCGTAAGACGAAGAAATAAAGGTTCGGTTAGAAGTTTGACATGACGGAACCCTATTCCTCTTTCGAGTTCGTCGCGACTGCGCCGTTTATCCGTGGTATTCCGGAGTCGGTCAGACGAACGATCCACTCAACATGCAAGGGGGGTGGAATTACGGCACCCACCAATGGCCTGGACGACCGAGTCAGATACCATGCCCGGTTGCTCGAATAGGAAAATGAGGTCCGCTGTTACATGGGAGCTGGCTGGTTTCGTGACTTGCTCGTATGTTCATCAGGTCGAATTGTCGAGCGGGAGACCAGGTCCACACTGTCAGCACGGTAACATCGTGCTTGGAGTTGGAGTTGCACTGGAAAATAGACCACATATTAAGCATAGATCTCAGCGTAGTAATCCGACGGGACGCTGAGAGTAAGCAAGAGGGTTCCTGGTCTCCAACAATGAGTTGACGATCTCTCCGCCCTGGGTCTGGTATGTAGTTCGGAGACACTTCAATCACGAATTTGTTTCCCATGGGGTATCGACACTCGGGGTCACGGGCTCCGGCAGTTGTTTGGCCAAGCATAAGCATCGAGAAGGATTCTTCTCCGCCAGCGGAAAGACGATCAGCTTGCCTTGTCGTAAGCAAGTGGATCTGGCTGTGATAAACCCAATGGTATATTTTCAACTTGTACGGAGTAGGCATAAGGTCACTCGTCACAGAGACATGGCGCAAATATATTTGTCAAACGGCATAGGCACCTTGCACTCGATACTCATCGAGCTGGATCTGGGGCCGAGCTTTGGCTCTTCGCATCAAGCAACCTGAAATGTTCATGAGCGCTGGTCCACACGAGCGCCCGCAACGCATTCGAACGATAGATCTCTCACTGGAAAATCCGAGGCGTGCATATGTCGACACGAGTTGTCAGGTTGATGGAACATAAGCAGGCAAGAGGATGGACCAATTGATCAATTGGCACCACGCCATGGATGCTGACTCGCCTCATAAAGAACATTGAAGCATTCCAGGTTGCCTGTGGTATCTCAGGGTACCTAAAGATACGGGCAGGCAGGTACCTACTACTAGGTACCTAACCTAGCACCTATGGTTAGATGCTGGTACCGATTAAGGTTAAGGTTACTGATAAGATTTAGCAGATTAGGTTAGCAAGTTAGGTACTGAGTAAACCTGTTGCTGTTTGCGTGCTTGCGTGCTTGCGTGCTTGCCTGCCAGCCGGCACGGCCTGGCCCGTGCCCAGCCACCGCTCCAACCCACTTCGCGTCCCCGTCCAGGGCGCGTCTCCCTTCAACTTTTAATTGAGCTTGGCGCGTGTCCGCCTATTCAGTAGTTCGTGACATCACCCTCCTCCAACTTCTTCACCAACTGCTGCCATAGTTGGATTGCGATTCTCAATCCAAACATTTCCTCTTTGACCAATCTCCTTCCGCCAAGATGGGTATCAAGCAGCTGTTCTCCATCATCAAAGATGAGGCCCCCGACGCCATCAAGGAGGGCGATATCAAGAACCAGTTTGGACGCAAGGTTGCCATTGTACGTACCCTGCCAATCTCTCCTCCATCCTCAGGCCATGTAGTAGCTAACCAGACTCCAGGACGCGTTCGTATTCCCTTGCCGCCTTCGTGCTCCTACCTCCAACTGACCGACCCAATACACAGATCGATGAGCATCTACAGTTTCCTCATCGCCGTCCGATCCGAGGGCCAACAGCTCATGAACGAGGAGGGCCAGACCACATCACATCTTATGGGCATGTTCTACCGCACCCTGCGCATGGTAGACAACGGCATCAAGCCGCTCTACGTCTTCGACGGAAAGCCCCCCAAGCTCAAGTCGGGCGAGCTCGCCAAGCGATTCCAGCGCAAGGCCGAGGCCAACGAGGGCATGGAAGAGGCCAAGGAGACGGGTACAGCCGAAGATGTCGAGAAGTTCTCGCGACGCACCGTTCGCGTCACCCGCGAGCACAACGAGGAGTGCCAGCGCCTGCTCAAGCTCATGGGCATTCCCTACATCATCGCTCCCACCGAAGCCGAGGCCCAGTGCGCCGTGCTCGCCCGAGCCGGCAAGGTGTATGCGGCCGCCAGTGAGGACATGGACACACTTTGCTTTGACAGCCCCATCCTCCTCCGCCATATGACCTACAGCGAGCAGAGAAAAGAGCCGGTTCAGGAGATCCACTTGGAGCGGGTGCTCGAGGGCCTCGGAATGGAGCGCAAGCAGGTTAGTCACCACCCATCATGCCACCCGTCTTTTGTGCCAATACCATGCCTCCCTCTTTGTGAAAACACTAACGACCGCCTAGTTTGTCGATCTCTGCATCCTTCTCGGCTGCGATTACCTCGACCCGGTCCCCAAGGTTGGCCCCTCGACCGCTCTGAAGCTCATCCGCGAACACGGCACCCTCGAGAAGATTGTCGAGTGGATGAAGGAATCCGGAAAATACACCATCCCCGAGGACTGGCCCTTTGCCGATGCCCGCGAACTGTTCTTCCACCCCGATGTCCGTCAAGCCGACGACCCGCTCTGCGACTTCAAGTGGGAGAAGCCGGATGTCGAGGGTCTGGTCAACTTCCTCGTCACCGAGAAGGGCTTCTCTGAGGATCGTGTGCGTGGCGGCGCGACCCGTCTCGAGAAGAGCTCCAAGAGCTCGCAACAGGCCCGGCTCGAGGGATTCTTCAAGCCCATTCCCAAGACCGAAGCCGAGAAGACGGCCCACAAGCGCAAGCTGGAGGAGCAGAACGAGGCCAAGAAGAAGAAGGTCAAGGAGGAGAAGAAGGAGAAGGCCAAGCAGAAGGCCAAGCCGCGCGGTGCCTAGGCTTTTGTCCAGCGGCCACCCATGGAAAAGAATAGTATACGAGACAAGTTCATCATGATTGCTTTACATCTGGCGTTTCTGGCTTTGTACATACTTTGAACGGCGTCAAGGGTTTATGTGGATGACAAGGATGATGATACCAGCCCAATGGGCAGTAGTCGCAGGAGATTCAGATAGCTAACTGACACAATGGAACACAGTCATATGCATTTCCGGGTTGCTGGGTTGTGCTACCTGATTGTGTGTACTCCCATAACATAACCATTGTGCTGTCGAATTGTGGCAGTTCGTAGCATCAATGGGAGCATGGGTTGCGATTGGTGTCACACTCGGGTGGCCTGCGTTTCCAGGGGCCTTCAGTTAGACGCTGATTGCTACCGCAATTCTACTGCTGCATCTTTACTCCTCCAAACAAGTATAAGGCGCGATAAAGGGTATCAGATTTTTAGAATCTTCAATTTTAAAGCAAAACGAAAATAGGCAATTGTTATTATCTCATTCAATCGTAGCGCGACCACTCTGCGTAGAAGCTGTCTTCCTGCCAGCAGACCCCGCTGGCATTTGTCTCTCGATATCCTCGATGCCATGACATTCGTGTGATCTAGACTTTGGTCGATGATTTTCCTGTACAGCAGTATTTGCAATATTCCCACTTGAAAATCTTCCAAGGAAGAGCTCGTTTTCGACAACATCCCGGTTCTGGCTATTGCGACGCCAACTCTTGCTTGGATCGGATCTCGGCATACTGCTACCCCCAAAGGTGCGCAAGGCGAAGATGCCACCAGGCCCATCATTCTCCTGACTGGACTGGACAGCGCTGCCTATCGCCGGAAAGGCCGCGTGGCTGTGCAGCTTCTTGAACAATGGCAGGCAGACAGGAATAGCGATGCAGACGAGGGTAATGGCGAGCTCGGCAATGGACCAGGCGCACGTGGGGACGGCATCTGTGGTATAGTTGGCGCTCTGCAAGTCCCCGAGACCGATGGTGCGCTTGACGCCACAGGCGGCTGCCGCAAGACCCAGGCTCATGGCAATGGCAATGATGAGGCGCTCCTGGCAGGGGCGGTTCAGCTGCCAGACGAAGAACCAGGGAAAGATGGCGAAGAAGAGATCGGCCGCCACGCAGCCCGTGCCCAGGGCGATGGCGAAAGGCGTGATGGGCAGTGGACATCGCCCGCCCGGGATCGTCTTGTCCCAGAGGAAGGCGGGCGGGGTGCATTGGAAGGCGAAGGCGAAGGCGCAGATGACCGTGTCCACGAAGAGAAGGGCGATGGCAGTCCAGATGGCCCAGCGCTGCCAGCGTTTGGTGACGAGACGCAGCAACAAGAGGCCTAGGGACACTTTGGCTGTGCCCATGGTGGAGACGCCGAAGATTTGGGCGATGACAAGGTACATGAGGCATTTTGTCAGCCGCTCGTGGCTGTCCTCCCAGATGGCGTCTTGACTCTGCCCCAGGCCGTACAGGGTGGACACATGCACCATGATGGTGCAGACAAGCAGTAGAACCTATTCCCGGATAATGGCGTGGTTGTTAGCGGGGCTGACGGCTTTGAGGCTCGAGTTTTACTTACAAAAGAAGCATTGTAGATGGTATCGTCCCAGCCGTAGGACTTGACTACTGCAAGCCGTGTATAGAGGCGAAGAAGGAAACAGACCGAAGCAGCGCCTGTGGTGGCCCACGAGATGGCAAGCAGCCAATGCCCCTCGCCGCCGATAGTGCCTATCGGGGTAACGACCATGGCAATGGCAACCGACGATCCGATGTGAAGAGAGGAAGGACGCTGAAGAGCATTGCGTCGAAACTAGAGCCTGCAGACGGATAAACAAAGTCAAAAGAAGTTCCCGTGCCGTCTCCAGGAAGGCTGCAGATAGGTTTTGTTCATGCTGGCTACATTGGTCACATATCAGTTTGTCACGAGTCCGCCCAAGTCGAGAGACAACGCCAAAACCCAGCTGCGTGGCATGTAAGTCTCTTGGCCATGCAGCAGCTCACGTCGTCTGGCGAGGAAGACGCGGCAGAGGTATGCACCTAATGACGCTCCTGAGCTGTCAAGCTTTGGGGCAATGGGGCTGGGCCTTGGCGAAATCACGGGTAGGTTCCCGGGGCAGGGGTGGAAACAGACGGGATGCGACCTCGACCCGGCGACGCACCATGAAAGACACTCTGACACACAGACACACTGACACACATGATCAATGAGAATATGGTAAGTAATGAATGCGCGCGATCTGAGCCCAGAACCCGAAATACTGGTTGGATTGGTCTCGTCATTTCTCGTCTGCATACCCTCTTATATCCCCGAACCACCGTGCTCTTCGAGATATCGGTGATCGGCGTCCCCATCTAGTTGCCGCATTGTAGACTGCAACTTGACGACGGCGAGTCGATGCTAGTTGCGTAAGACAAAATGTGCTTCCGATATGTCGTTTCACCTCATCGGCAACAATGCACTTCTTAGGTGTTACCAGCCACTCGTGTTGGCTATAATGTCTTGTCACCAATTCCCCAAATTGTACTTTGCCAGCGCCTTTTCATGCGCCATGATTTCCTTCTTTTTCTCTCCATTCTCACTTTCAGTTTCTTCTGTTTGCGTCAATATACACGTCTTTGATCCGGAATCGGAAAACCTACCCTAAGCCTGCACAGTCTCAGTATGGGCCAGTCGATGGCGTTTCTGCCCCGGGTTGTGCAGCGACATACACCTTAACAACCTTCGAGCACACCAGAAGGCCGGGGCTGGTAGTGAGAACAGGACGCTGCAACCTGGAACCTGAACTTGACAGGGCTTTTCAAGGCCGTTTATTCGTCAGACGGGCAGTGGCGCAACACTGACTTCTACACTCCCGCCTTCAACGTCATGAATGGTCGTGTTGTCTACCATCTTTTAACAAGCCTGTAGAGGACCCTGCGAAATGTGCAAGAAATGGGTCGTTGTGAAGCATCGCTCGCCAGCTGACGGGTTCATGCTCAACCTTCACATCGATGTGACGGTCTGGCTGCTCGGCGGGATGCTGGAGCAACACTACATTTCGACCCCTCTGTGGTATCGACGATGGAGGTAAGGACTGGAGGCGATTCAGCTCGGGCTTTGAAATTGGCAATCGGATCAAGCCGTGTAAGTTCTGGATTCTTCTGCCAAGCTGTGTTGCTTCTTCCACTGCACCCTGCTTTTTTTTTCCCCTGCCCGTCCCGTCCTCTTCCGTTTCTGTTCAGGACTGGGTCTAGGGACGAACTCAGCCAGTCAGAGGATGTCCGAGTGCGAGATGAGGATTCGGCGGCGGGACGTAAGCGCCTGATACTAGAGACCGTCAGCTATGCCCATAGGTTGCTTGAGCTTGATTCATGCCAATGTTGTCAGTATATAGATTAGGTCGGACCGCAAGATCCTTGAGCTGCCATTCATCAGTCTCGGTTACCATGAACCCAAGGTGGGCGGCAAGATGAACAAAGTGGTCGGCTCGTGAGGGGCTCAGAGGAGGGCTAATACTGCGTTGAAGGTGGCAGTCACAGAGGCTACTATCTTGAGAATGTGTACCTCTTCAAACCATTGGGGCCTTTCACTGCATCCCAGCCCTTGGGATCAATTTTTCTTCATAAGCCTAACCGACGCGCAAGATATCTTAAGCAACTTTCCTGGGGTATATTGTCTCTTGGAAAGGGTTCACGCAAGGGAGTTTTAGCCACCGCCGCTGGGGTGGCCATCGGAGGCCGTTACACCAGTCTTGAGAACACATCAATACATGCTGAAGTCTGCGTGAATTCAACACTTCGCCGTTGCGTCTAACGACAGCCAGCATCGAGATATGCCGGTTCTCAGCCCTTAGGATGATCCATTGCACCTGCTCAAACCTCACTTGATCTTGCTGGTAGAGATGATCTCAGGATGACGACCGATGAACTGTTCAGGTACCATACAGAGCTCCTGTTTACCTGATGACTAGGATCTCAGAGACTATCGAACTCAATATGGAATGTTTGCTTCAGACATAACGCCATCACGAGACCAAGTGGCATAGGGGAAGACGCAGTTGCAAATCGCGGGCCATGGTTACAAGAAAGGAAGAACCACTTGCCCCACGGTAAAATACATATGCTACTTATGGCATAGGTAGGTATGCAGTTTCTGATGCTCTTGGTCCATGTAGACAGGTAATCAGGAAAGAAGAGGATTGTAGCTATCCAGGGTGCCAAGCCGAGCTTTTTCAATGGTAGACATTTGGATCTGATGATAGTATGTGGTGTTTTGTCTCGGATCGCAAGGTGTGACGTGAATACCTTGATCCCCCACGGAAGCTATCGGATGCAGCTGCTGAAGCCAGTCAATACATAGCCTAGCCGCCTAGGGTTTTAGTGGGCTTGGGCGTTGTTTAGTGGGGGGAGTTGCCTTGAAGCCAAAAGCGTAGCACCCTGACCCCTGCTGCTAAGGAATCAACCGAACCTTTGCTCTGCAGGGCCTCTCGGGTGCAGCAGCATCATCAGCAGCAGCAACTTTCATTGCAATATGACCAAGTCGGTTATGTACGGTTGGCAGCGAAAAATGCAGCAAGCGGTACCTACGCCCGTCAATTAGAACCCCCGTCACCCAGCAACAGCTAGCGACAGCCACGGCTGACTGCGCTTGTACTGACTGGGCTACTGGGCTACTGAGCTACTGGCTGGACCACTGAGAGTCTGACTGAATCACCCCAAACTTTGGATGGCGCCCCGCCAACACTCATTTGGGGGAAATCGATATTTCCCGGGTGCAAAACCGGGACCATCAAATGTCAGCGGAAGTGGAAGGATTCAATTCAGATTACAATTGCAATTGCACTTCCCCATATGCAAAGGTTCTTCTTCCTCTTCTTTTGCCTTGCTTGACTACATACGCATATGTAGCCTGGCTGGTTGATTGATTGATTGATTGATTGATTGATTGATTGATTGATTGATTGATTGATTGATTGATTGATTGATTGATTGATCGACGGATTTCTGCAAGGAATATTCTATTTACTTGTTATCAATCTTGCGGGATTTGACCCGAGCACCCCAGCCAGTATCGGCAACCGCAACATCCCTCCGATTGATCACTGTGCTGCTTGGCTGCTGCCAATCACCAGCAACCACTAAAAATTTCTCGCCCATCCTCCCCAAGCCTCCCTCTCGCATAAACAACCCCCCATCGCCTCGAAGTCACCTTGATCAACCGCCGCTCCGCCCAGTTCATGCAAGAGAAACATGTCGGGCAGCACCATGAGAGGCACTCCCAGTCGAGGCCAGAATAGAGGCGGCAATCCCTTCAATGGCTCCAGCCCGGCCGCCAACCCGCCCGTCAACTCCAATATCCCTCGCCCTGTCCTCGACATCCAGCACCAATCCACCACGCCTGCCCCCAGCGATGCTATTTCGGGCGTGAGTGCCAGCAGACAAAAGCAGTCCAAGCGAGACGAGGTATGCTTCTTTCTTTGTCGTCGTCACTCCTTGTCCTGCCCAATTGTCAATTGATTGAACCATCACTGCTCTCCTTGTCCCGAATACACCTCACCCTCCAGCGCCCCAACCATGGAAACTGACTACTACCGCCAGGCCATCCGCCGCAAACTCGAAAATGACCTCAACAAGAAGAAGCACCAGTCAAGCGGCCGCGCCCGCATGTCCCGCAAGGCCCCTCCAGGCACCGTCCTCGCCCTCAAGCCGAGCCCGGCCCTGCAGATCAAGCCCAGCACCACCGTCTCCGAAGCCGCCCAGCTGATGGCGGCCAAGCGGGAGGACTGCGTTCTGGTCACCGACGACGACGACCGCATCGCCGGCATCTTCACCGCTAAGGATTTGGCCTTCCGCGTCGTCGGCAACGGCCTGCTGGCCACCAAGGTCACCATTGCCGAGATCATGACCAAGAACCCCCTGTGCGCCCGCACCGACACCAGCGCCACCGATGCCCTCGACCTCATGGTCCGCAAGGGCTTCCGCCACCTGCCCGTCATGGACGAGAATCAGGACATCTCGGGCATCCTCGACATCACCAAGTGCTTCTACGACGCCATGGAGAAGCTCGAGCGCGCCTACTCCTCCTCCACCAAGCTGTACGCCGCCCTCGAGGGCGTCCAGTCGGAGCTCGGCACCAGCCAGCCCCAGCAGATCATCCAGTATGTCGAGGCGCTGCGGTCCAAGATGTCGGGCCCCACGCTCGAGTCGGTGCTCAACGGCATGCCGCCCACGACGGTCAGCGTGCGCACCTCGGTCAAGGAGGCGGCCCAGCTCATGAAGGAGAACCACACCACTGCCGTCTTGGTGCAGGACCAGGGTTCCATTACGGGTATCTTCACGAGCAAGGACGTCGTCCTCCGCGTCATTGCGCCCGGCCTGGACCCGGCCACTTGCAGCGTCGTGCGGGTCATGACCCCCCACCCGGACTTTGCGCCCATGGACATGAGCATCCAGGCCGCTCTCCGCAAGATGCACGGTATGTAGTTCTGTTCTTGCAGCCACGGATTCCCCCCTGAATTCGGTTGACCAAAGCTAACGCCAATGTTAATGTTCTCTAGATGGCCACTACCTCAACCTTCCGGTCATGAACGACCAGGGCGAAATTGTCGGCATGGTCGATGTGCTCAAGCTAACGTACGCCACCCTCGAGCAAGTCAACACCATGTCCACGGGCGATAGTGAGGGTCCCGCCTGGAACAAGTTCTGGCTTTCCATGGACAACGAGACGGAGTCGATGGTCTCGGGCGACGGGTCGCACTCGCACATGCACACGGGCATGGCCTCGCATTCCATGGTATCCCACAACATGCAGCGCGAACGCGATCGCATCAACGACTCGGTGGCGCCCGGCGACTCGGCTTCGCACGTCGGCATCGACTCGCCCTCGCACTCCCAAGTCACCGGGAACCCCGAACAGGCGCCTTCCGAGGTCCCCTTTGCCTTCAAGTTCAAGGCCCCCAGTGGCCGCGTGCACCGACTCCAAGTCATTGCCAGCCACGGCATCTCTACATTTGTGGCCAACGTGAACTCGAAGCTGGGTTCCGAGGTCGAGGCCATTGGCGGTGCTCCTGACGTCGAGGACGGTCGTGTGGGTGTCAGCGGCTATGCGCTTTCGTACCTCGACGACGAGGGCGACACCGTCTCCATTACCACGGACCAAGACTTGCTCGAGGCCATTCTTTTGGCCCGCCAGCACCACCGCGAAAAGGTCGACCTCTTTGTGCACGATCCCAACCAGCCTCCCGTCACCGTGGCGGCGCCTCAGCCTGTTCCGGAAATGCCGACGCCTCCGGCCAGCTCCGCCATCAGCGGCGAGGGTGCCCGGCGCCGACGCCACCACTACAGCGACGAGGACGAGAGCGAGGAAGACGACATGGCTACGGTGCGGAGGAGGAAGAACAAGAACAGCCACCATCATGCGGCGGCGGAGAAGGAGGTGATTGCGGGGGTTCCGAACGAGCTCCTGCTGCCAGGTGCTATTGTCACGTTGGCGGTCGTTATTGTCGGCGTCTTCGCGATCTCTAGAATCGGCAGCCGTTAAGAGACAGCCACTTGTTGATTTGCATCATGGTCTGGAGTTTGGCGGGTTGAATTTTTCGTTCTCCCTTGCGTCTGATGTTTTTTTCTTGTTGTTGGAGTGAAGCCTGCGCCTGTTCTGCGGCGGCAGTAGATGCGATTGTCTTAGCTTGGAACAGGCGGTTGGCTATATTGTGTAGCAAGTGTTGGACCTGTAGATATCCATGTACCGGAGGGGACGGACGGAAGGACGGAAGGACGGGCACGTATAGAGATAGTCTTCACTTCCGAGAGCTGCTTTTGCGGCACACGGTCTGGATTGCGGCAAGCATGCGTGCGTACATACCTTATTAACTACAATACCCACATCGTTTCCAGAGCTCACGAGCCATCAGCCCTACAATGAAGCCACATGCAGCTCTGCTTTTATCCGGGGTGATGTTATAGTGGGCTTGCGGTCGGACTTGGACTTCCCTGTCGTAATGCATTCATTGAATGGCCAAACCTGGTAGCTTTACATCCTTCCCTGCTACTCGCATCCATAAGAAATCAGCCATAGCATCACAAATAATCATTATGATTCATCAACTTTGCCTCATCTTGCTGGTGACTCAGAGCAGACTGATTGTTGATGTGCTCTTGCTCTCCCTGCCTTGGGCATTATTCAGCCAAGTCTAACTGAAAGAAGCAGGACTCGGCTTTTCCCCAGCTACCCCGCTTGCCCAAAGCGGCCATTTTATTTGGCCTCGACAACATGCCATCATAAGCTTTGATGGTGATATAAAGCCGCCAATCAAGAAAAGTAAAACAAACTGGAACTGGCCGAACGCGACAGCTCCAGCTCCAGCTTCTAGGAAATCCAGCTCAAAATGTTCAAGAAGAGGCCCGAGATCAAGAACCTATCGCCCTTGCGGTCGTCGGACCGCCGCAAGCTGGCAGACCAAATCATCAAGGACTACGACATCCCGGTCCCCTCAACGTCCGAGTCCGCGCCGGCAGAAGATGGCTCATCATCGTCGCCATCAGCAGCAGCCTCATCACAACCACCAACCCTATCATCACTCCGCAACTCGTTGCTTCCAGACTCCACGTCCAGCGCCCGCTTCACCACCACCTCGGGGCCGAACCAGACATTGCTGATCGGCACCATCTACGTCGGCTCCCATCCCGGCCAGGATGAGAGGATCCTCTGGTTCCAGGTGGGCAAGGCACCCAAGATGATCCCCACCGTCTACACGCTCTGGCAGAACCCCAACATTGTGCCCCTGCTGCACACGCCCGACTTTGTCGTCGACCAGAAGCTGTCGCACGGCTCCGATCTGATGATCCCGGGCCTGGTCAAGTCTAGGGGCGCGGCCTGGGATGCACGGGCCAAGAAGGGCGCCGTTGTCGCCGTTGCCGGGCTGCAAAAGGACACGGTCCCCATGTGGGTGGGCACCTGCGACGTCGAGGTGTGCAAGCTCGGCAACGACCTCCGCGGCCAGAAGGGCGTCGCCGTCAAGGGGCTGCATTGGGCCGGCGATGAGGTCTGGAGCTGGAGACCGCTGGGGAGCGGAGGCCGGGAGGCGCCCGAAGTCCTCGAGGGATGGCAAGGTCTCACCGAGGACATGACGAGTGCTATCAAGGACATGAAGGTGGAAGACGAGGAAGTCGATGCCGATGCCGACGACGAAGGAGGGGCAGCTTTGGGCAGCAACAAGGCCCCTGAGGATCCACAGTCTCGGGGAAGAGACGACTTGGCCGAGGTGGTGGACGTTCCGGAACCGACGACCAAGGAAGTAGACGATGCGTTTATCCAGGCTTTCTTGTTCGCGCTGCACAAGGCCAAAGCAGACAACTCGGGCCCGCACTACGGCTTCGACTTCCCTATCCAGCCGTCATATCTCATCTCCAGCATGATCCAACCGCATCTCCGGCATCAGAGTCCGCACTACAACATCAAGAAGACGTCGTGGAAGAACGCCAAGAAGTTCATCAAACACTTAGACAAGATGCGCCTACTCAAGTCCAAGGACCGGAGCGGAGGAGAGACCATCATTCTCGACATCGACTTCGACGATGCCCAAGTCATCAACTTTAGGCCCTATACGCTTCCGAAGCCCAAGCCTACAGCAGGCGAGATCAAGTCCTCCGTGCCCGACGCCGGCTCGTCCTCCAGCACCGATCCATCTGTCGGGCAGAAGATCTCGATCCAGATCCTGTATCGCGTTTCTTCTAAACTGGTGCCCACCCTGCTGCCTTCCAAGACGGACTTCTACAGCGGAGCCCAGATCGCGGCCGCGGTCAAGGCGTACATCGAGCAGCATCCCGACCTGGGAGGTCAAGGGGCCTCGAGCATCAAGCTAGACCCCTTCCTTGCCAACAACGTCCTGGGCTCGAACCCGACGCCCGACGATCAGCGCGCCCTCGCCGCGGGCCGCATCATGCGCGGGGTGCTTCAGCGCCGCGTCGTCGATGACTCCAACCTCTGCCAGCCGTTCCACTTGATGGTACGCGGCGACCTATCGGATCAACAACAGCAGCAGCAGCAGCAGAAGCCCAAATCGGGACCACCGCCTCAAATCCATCTCACCATCGAAAAGCGCACTGGTACCAAGGTGGTCACCAAGGTCACCAATCTCGAGCCCTTCTTCATCGACCCGCAGCTCGTGGCGCCAGAGCTGCAGAAGAAGTGCGCCGGCTCGGCGAGCGTGGGTCAGCTTACGGGCGGACGGCCGGGTCTGCTCGAGGTGGTGGTGCAGGGCGATCAGCGCAAGATCATCATCAACGACGTGCTCGCCCGTCGCGGCGTCGATTCCAGATGGGTCGATGTCATGGATAAAACCAAAGGGAAGAAGAAGTAGCAGTAGTCATGTAGATCTGGAAGTAGATGCGACATGAATGCACATATACGGACTCTCTGCTATGCATGGACAGTGGACACTGCGATATTTCATGGTGTTTCTTGACTGGCCAAACGGGCTTGTTTCTTCCGTAATTTCCTGTGCTGGTAATGTCCACGCCCCCAACGTTTCTTCAATGGCAGCTACATGTTATTATGCTGCTTACACTGGGCCTCAGGGTTATATAAACAGAAGTACCCAGGATTGCCTACCGTCATGCTTTTGACGATTCCTGAGAACCGACGAGAGTTCATTCTGCTTGAAGAAAGGGCAATTAAGTACGGCCCGGAAAAGACTTCCCCTTCTGGATTGCTTGTTCTTTCTTTCTCTGTTCTCTTTTCTTTTTCTTTTTTTTTCTTCTATTCTTTGCCTCTTTTGCTCCTTTGTTCGGGATTCAATTCCGATGCAAAGTTTGATGCCATCAGAACAGGATTCAACCAGCAGAATCCCTCTTCAAGTCGGGCAACTCAATCACGGAGGTGGCAGGCAAATTGTCCGACAAGAACTTCCCTTCGATTTAGTCCAAAGTAATATGCTCTCCGAGAAGAGAGCGCCTAGATAAATATGTACGCCTTGTCAACGATCTCTGTGCTATTTACATGGATCAAGATTCGTCGATTGGCAGAAGCGAAAGCCCTCCCGCATCATCTACACACACTGCGAGTACCCTGCACTACGTGTTAGTCACCATGCCCTATTGCTTCGTCTGATGGAGGATGGCTGGGATGCAATCCCGATCCGGGTACTGGTTACTTACATTCGTTAGAGGCCTTGCAAGTCCCCTGCGTGCAGCATGTGGGACCTGAGTAGCCGTTACCACCGCATTGCTGGTACATGGAAGCGCAGGCGCCGCCGTTGCCGGGGTTGCCCGTGTTGGTCGGTGGCTGCTGGGCCGCCGTCGTGGTAGGCTGGCTGCCTCCCTGGTCCGGTGCCGGGCTTCCGGCAGGGTTCGTCAGGGTCAACAGACCGGGACGGTAGGGGAGGAGGTTGTAGTCGGTGTTCGCCTTGGGGTCACGGCCCTGGTAGAGCACTACCGAGCAAGCCAAGTCAGCAACAGTCAGAGCAAACTCCCAGAAGGATCAAGAATCAAGAAAATCAAGGTCACTCACGCTGAAGGTTGCACGGGTCGATCTCAAAGGTCTGGTCGTTAGTGCTCCGGATGAGCTCACCATGGCTGATGTCGTTGGTCCAGGAGGCGCCGCTGTTGGCCTTGCCGGCAAAGGGGTTGCTTTCGGTGGCGGCCTGGGGCGTCCAGCTACCGCCAAGGCTGGTGGCGGTGAAGGAGCGGAAGAAGCGGCCCTGGGAGCCCATGGCCTCGACCATCATGAACCACTTGTTCTGGCCCTTGAGCTTGTAGACCTGGACGGCCTCGAAGAGGTTGGCCTGGGTGTCGCTCAGGATGGTCTGGTAGTTGGAGCCGAAGTTGCCGGGGAAGTTGCCGATGGGCATGCTGGCGCGGTAGATCTTGCCGTTGTCGCCGCAGAAGAAGAGGTACATGTTGGTGCCGTCACCGATGAGGGTCTGGTCGATAGGGCCGGTGCCGCTACCGCTGATGGAGCCTGAGAACAGGGGCTGCGCGCCGGACCACCCGTTGGCGTTGGTGGGGTCCTTAGACGTCTTGTAGGAGAAAGGGGTGGCGCCCCACTGGTAGGCCAGCACCCAGACGTCCTTGGGCTGGAAGTAGAAGAGCGTCGGGGCGACGGTGGCGCCGTTCATGCCGTTCTGGGCCGCCGAGCTCATCTGGGACCAGTCGGAGAAGGTGCCAAAGTTCATGGACCCGTAGGTGCCGCCCTTGTTGTACGAGGCGTAGACGAGGTGTTTGCCGTTGTAGGGCGCCACGGTGAAGTCCTTGAGCGAGGCCCATCCGTTCTTGGGCTGGGCCAGCGGGCCGCCGTGGTCCTTCCACTTGTAGCTGGACGGCAGGTTGCACTGGGCCGACACCACGGCCGCGGAAGCCAGCAGGGCGGCAGCGACAGCCGCCGGGCCCATGTCCGAGTTTGACAGTCTCATGATGATAGCTGTGCTTTCTATGCCTTTCTCGTCAATGTGGGCGAGGTAGAGGGAGTGGGGATGAGGTGCTGGACAGAAGAAGAAGGAATCGACATATGAAGAACAGGGGAAAGTCGAGATATATGTAGGTACGGTTCAACTTACGCGTTATGATTCGATGCTTGGTCGATGTTGGACTGATGGTCGAATGCAATTTAGGCCCCAGCCCCGGAACGAGGACGCCGGGTGGGCAGACGGCATCCTGGCAGCGATCCCGTCAATCGGAGGCCAGCGAGAAGAAAGCAAAAGGGAAAACCTGGATGGCAAGGCCAGCCTTGTGAGTCGACGGAGAAAATGGATCCCCCATCGCCACGCCCTGCTATAGCATGGCAAGATTATTCCACCACAGACAGAGACGGCAGCCCGCCATTTCCATGGTAATGTGACCCCAGCGCGCCGCTTAAGCCGCTCCGAGTCACGGATCCAGCGGCTCCGTGCCATCATGTGGGGATACAACATAAGCTTGTTAGCGGTATTGGGGTTGACAGGGGTCCCGTCGCGTCGTGCCCATGTAGCTAACCTCTGGTACCCCGGATTACTTACGCAGAAAGCAAACCAGCCCAGAATATCCGCGCCAATGCCGCCTGCTGCCTGCTGCCCAGACAAGCCAGCCTAGCCTAATACCCTGTATCGCGCAGGTTCCTGCTTGGAGGGGAAGAGGCATACCTAATATACTGGGACGCACAAAGATTGCCGAGCCACGTTAGTGCCTCTCTATACCGCCGTTCCCAGCTACCTATAGGCGCCAAGAGCCAAGACATCGACGCCCCATCCATGGCAGTAGGTGGAAAATCATGTTTACACCCTCTACAACAGCCGAAATATTGCCACTGCCAGATACTTTCCACGCTATTTGAATATTAGAACCATACTTCTTCTGATGTGACAGGCCCCGTTTCACCCTTTCTATCGGATTGTGCAGGCTCAACACTTCCATATCTAAATGCCCTGGCGAGTACCTCTCAAAGTAATCGAGTCGTACATCAGGAGAGTCTGGTACGCTATAGCATGCCACATCTTCCCGGACCTCTGTAATGCTGCATTCCATGTTGGCTACAAAAGATTTTGATAACAAGGGGGTGGTTAGAACTCGACTATTGCAGTGAGCGTAGAGAAAGAGATGAAGAAGATGAAGAAGAACCTATGGCAAGAAAATCCGGCTTGTAGGGTTTTCCTCCAACCCTATGCCTTCAGGGCCCTCAGAAATACCACAAGCTCAGCTCAGCATCGCTCTAAGACTTCCTGTTACAAATGCCTGCCCGGCATGGACTGTGACGTGGCTCACAACGATATTGATTTAGCCGCTCTTTGTCCCCAAACTTCATGATGCTGTTGAAAACGCATTGAAACACACCGTTTTTGGACATATCCACGGCGATGTGGTTTTAGAAGAGCTACTCCCTACCCACCAAAGTACGACAACAGAAGATGGTATTTCTACGTCCACAGGTATCGACAGCAACCATCGACATCCCATTACACTCTCAGCTTACCTGCGCCCTGTTGATTTCGGAGTCGGTTTCGATTTCCTACAGACAAGAGAGATTAGCCATTTGGTTACAGATGCTATAGAGCTCTTACATAACTTGGAGACGGAGATGAACAGCGTCGAGGGCGACGACAACCTCTCGCTTCGAGTACAATCCGCTCTCGCCTACCTTGTCGCAAAGGGGACTGGAGGTACCCATTCACCTGAACCCGAGGATATATGGCTCCGTGACTTGGACGTTTGCGTGAGCCAAGTCAACGAAGCTCATTACGTCTCGGGCTTCTGCGGCGCATTGGCGGATTGTGTGGAATATGAAAAGGTCAGAAGAGGCAAGCAGCAAGAGGTAGAACAACAAAGATCTGGGGGTAGGTGTGGACATTTCGCAAAATCGTCTTTCTCGTTGGGTGCTGTGTTTAGATTACCCTCAGATCTAGGGTGCTTTCACGATCTATATGAAAACTATTGAGTGTTTCAACGGTTGTCTTCTATTAACCAGCATGGTGCATAACGGCATGTGATGGGCCCAACTTCTGCGGATACCCAAGCATAGTTGATATTTGAGGGAAGGGGGGATTGTGCGTAGTCCAGAAATAGTAACATGATAAGATGAACGGTACTATATCGACCGATCATGCCGCTTGCTTGTACCGGTTATGTGCTTGATTGTTGCGGAGCCAAAGGGCCGTGGCTTTCTCGAGGCCATCGGGTCTCGCTGAAATAGCGGCTTGCTTACAGAGTAGTTTGTTTCTACGGTACTAAGAAATGTGAATACGTGCTTAAGTTTCGGCAATGGTTGTGGATCGCAAGAGGCCATCCCTATACACCACAGCCCATTTCGGTGGGCTTTGGCAATGCTATGGTGTAATATAGTGTGATATAGTGTAATTACACGCCTACACGAGCCGTAAAGTGGATAGAGTGGACCAAATCCACCACAGGAAAGTCTTAAATTAGAGTCAACCACGAACGACTGCTCTGCTTTCGGTGTCTTTCCGCACCGCCATAATATGCATAATACGCGTTTCTGAAACATGGCAGCAAAAAAGGGACCACGGGACAACATAGAAACTGAAGACCCGGCGCCCTGTCTGGTGGATGGTCTCAGTGAGGCTGTATCAAAGCCCCATACCGAGATCCGATAGCCCTAGCTAGGTACAGGGGTCAGGAGAAAGAAAAAATGGAAATTCATAGACGCCGACAATCTATAAGGGCTGTTTGGCAGCTGTGAGGGTAGAAGAATACAAGACAATATATCAGACTTACATTCTTTACAGCCATCCTCTCCAAAAGGATATCCATTCATTCCATTCTTCCGACTACACCCATTAGTCAAGACCAGTACCAGTCAGTACCTTACACGATGCAGTTGCTTCGCCTCCTGTCCTTGTCCAGCCTGGCCTCGGCCGCCACCCTGGTCCAGCCTCGTCAAGCCAGTTCCGGATGTGCCAACCCCGAGAAGCGCGTCGAGTTCCGCAGCCTCGACGCCGCCGCCCAGAAGCAGTACACCGATGCTGTCATGTGCCTGGCCACCAAGCCTTCCGGACTTAGCGACCTAAAGCTGAATACGACGCTGTACGACGACTTCAGCTACGTCCACGCCCATCTGAACCAGATCAGTACGTGACTTCTTTTGTATGTGGGCGAGGGGTCGCAGAGCCTAGTTGCTAATTACAAATACTTGGACAGTCCACTTCTGCTCCATGTTTCTTCCCTGGCACCGATACTTCGTGCAGCTCTATCACGCCCAGCTCCGCGAATGCGGTTACACCGGCCCCATGGCGTAAGTTCCCACTCGTTCTCCTCCTGCCAGGCACCAACTCATACATACCCACGACAGGTACTGGGACTGGACCCTGGACGCAGCCGACCCGGCCAGCTCTTCCATCTGGAAGGCGATCGGTGGCAACGGCGGAACCGACAAGGTCGAGAAGACGGGGACCCAGGAGTGGATGTGCCTGACCGACGGGCCCTTCAAGGACCTGCGACCGGCCTACCTCGAGAAGGAGTACGCCCCCCACTGTCTCTCGCGCGACTTCTTCGACGGCACCTCGCGGCCCGGCAACATGCGCGGCTCGGCCTACAACGCCGAGGAGATCAAGTTCATCAACGAACGCGAGACGTACGCTGACTTCCGCCTGTACTTGGAGAGCATCCCGCATGGATCGATTCACAGTGCCGTGGGTGGCCAGAAGGGTGACATGAAGCCCAGCACCTCGCCCAATGGTATGTACCCAGACGTGTCTTCCTGTCCTTCATCAACTCCGAAATCGAGATAGTATACTGACAGGTGTTGTTACTACAAGACCCTCTTTTCTTCTTGCATCATGCTCAAATTGATCGCCTCTGGTACCTCTGGCAGCAGGGCAACCCCGAGGTTCGCGAGAAGGACGTTGTGGATGACAAGGTTAGCCCGGCGGATGGCACCAAGGCTACTCTGGAAGATGTCATGCCATTCATGGGCCTGGCGGCCGATATCAAGATGTCCCAGGTCATGACGACCCAGAACGACCTTCTTTGCTATACCTACTAAGCAGCATCTCGGTAACCGAGGCGCGCTGCAGGCTTTCGCGCGTTAGAGGCCTGGCTCCCAACACCTGCGGATGGTCATCAATTACACGGGCGCATATAATCCAGATAGACAGATACCTGAATAATAGATAGAGATTGGATAGAAAACCCAAAAGAGATCATTCGAGTCTAGTTGCTCTAGTCCTTTTGCGAAGGTGCATCTGAAGCCATGAGAATGACTTGACTCTGGCAACTTGTAGGTGAGAGATACGCAAGTAAAAGACATTGGAAAAGACAATGTCTGATGGCTCTTGGAGTGACGGCTTTCCGCCAAGCAGCTCGTCACAAGTCTCCATCTCTGCATCGGTATTGAATCAGAGCAAGGTGGGGAAGAAAAAGAAAACCCGCCAAGCAGTTGACAAACCTCGGCCATCAGGACTGCATTTGTTGCGCCGTCCATAGTAGAGAACCACTGGACCTCTTTGGGAAGCACGATGAGCTTTTCCGGTGGGCGACCGGCATTTGCGGTTAGTCTGCTAAGCCTCGCGGTCCGGGGGCACGGAAGCCGTCACACGCCGTGACTCCGGCTTCGGGCATCTGCTGTACCGGTAGATTTGCGAGGCCGAAGAAACCCGACGAGTCGCGATATTGCCGGGCACCAGTCAGTCAATTGGGAGTTGGTTGGGGGTGGGATTGAAGAGCGAGAGCTGGAATCCGATAGATGAAAGCGAAGACAAAACGAAGACAGCAAGGGTGACCTGAAATGCAAGAATCGATTCAAGCATCGACCTGGTCTCATGAGGTGGCTCGCTATAAACAGTTGCCATTGGAGTTTCAGGTGTAAAAACCGAGCGACTCCGCTTGCGGCATGCACCGTCCAAAGCCAGCAGCAGCAGCAGCAGCAGCAGCCTGCCAGCCGGACTCCGAAATGAGATCGACACTCGGCATGACATGAACCATGAACATGCTGAGCAGTGCCCGCATGTAGCCTCGTGGAGCCGCCCTGACACCGAGCTTCACCCCCAGGAGCCCCCAGGAGCCCCCAGCTGACCACCTTCCTATTCAGCCAGCTTCGGCCGGCTCATGGATTCGGACCTTCCTTGGCTGCTTTGGGATGCATCCCATCTTAAGATTGCTTCGGCTTGCCTACTCTATTCTTGTTGGCGGTCAAGGGAAGGGCACTCTTCCAAGGAATAAATGCCGCATCCAATGGTGAGCGGGCAGCCAGCAGCCAGCAGCCAGAAGTAAGTAATGATTTGATAATATGTTGCAGCAGCTGAACCAGGCAAGTGGCCGAGGGCGAAGCGACAAAGTGGACCTCGACCGACAACTCCGGGCGTTAGCGGTTGGCGGTTAGCAAGCGGTATTTGTATTACATATGTGACCTACCTTGCCAAGCTTGCCTACCTAGCTACTGCAAGGTCGGAGCCTCTGAGCTGTGTTGTACCACTATGGCTATCCATCAACTAACTTCACTTCGGAATAGGCGTGACAGTGACAGGGGGCTACTGCGAGGCCATGATCGGCTGCACGCGGCTTTGCCGTGGGTTCATCGGCGGGATTAGGTGAGAGAAATGCGAAATGCATCACGAGGGGACGAGGGATGCGGAAGCCCAACTCAGTCCCAGCAGTTCGTTTCACCCACGCCCGGCGGTTCGCCATCCAGCGGCAGGCGCTAGTCAGAAGCCATTCATGGATGTTCTTGGGGGTTGACACAAGTTGGGGGGGCAAACAGATCTGCCGACGATGCGCGTTTTCCATCAGGTAAAACCGCGAAAAGGCCACGACAAAGCAGCTGGCTCGGGATGCATGATTGGACGCTCGACGACTCGTGTTGGGTTTGATGATAGCAGCAGCTAGGGCTTTGCCGCACATTCATACATGTAGCAATCAAGCGCACATGCAGCTCAGGTAGCATTGGGGATTCTACCTAAAGTCGGTTTATGTAGCATGCTGGTATGTAGTAGGCTGGCTGGTAGTAGTGCTACTACATATATACATTATGTGCTGTAATAGTGATGCGGCAAAGCATGCAGCATGTCAAGAAAGACGACCCCACCACCCCACGAGGGGCCCTGGTCGATAAGCTGCCCCTCCGCTCCGTCATCTTTCTCGGCTGGACGAGGAAAAGAGGGCAAAGAAAACACTAAATCTTCATGTGCCCACGCTTCTTGTGCTTGTGCATGTGCTGTGTTGCGCTGGCGGTTTAGTCAGGCCAGGTCGGGTCAGGGCAGGTCTCTTCTCTCGTACTTGGACTCGTAGAGGTGGTGGGGTTGGCGAACGGCCGACGAAAAATATATGTGTCGTGTTTCTCCCACTGACCCTCGACTTATTACTCTCTCTTCCACCGTTGGTTACGTTAGACTTATTCCCTTTCTTTGTCCTTCCCTGCATGCTTGCTTCCCTTAGATCCCTTGTTCATATGACGAAATAAGAGCCCGCTTGTAGACCCGACGAGCGACTACCTACCTAATCCATTCTCTCATCTTTAGACCACCCCTCCGGCACAAGCTATTGCTGTATTGCACATCGTCCACCTACCCACCTACTTACTACCTACCACCTACCGTCTCTTCCTTCGTGATCGAACTCGACATAGAAGAACAGAATTAGCTGGCTAAGCATGAACACCTCAATGATTGAGTCCAAGTTCCTCTCCCACCCCGACAACCTGGGCGTGGTGGCGGTTGGCTTCTCTGGTGGCCAGGTACGTTGAACCTTGGGTCTAACTAGGACAGACCTACCTACTGCTACGTATGCTACATATGCTACGGGTGGTGGGGGGTTTGGCAGGCCGTCTTCTCACGACAGCCGTTGCATCATGCTACTTGTACATTCTTACTTGGACCACGAAATGGGGACTGACATCAACACGTTCCACACGCACAGGGCAAGCAAGGTGTCGACGCGGCCCCTTCGGCGCTGATCGAGTCGGGTCTGCTGCGGCAGCTGCGCGAGGAGCTCAACTACAAGCTCCATGGCGACGACACGGTGCACTCGTACGCGGACCTGACGCCCGAGTCGGACGAGCCGTACCGCAACATGAAGAACCCCAAGCGGGTCAGCGCCGTGACGCAGCGGCTGTGCGAGCAGGTGTACACGCAGGCGCGCGAGGGCCGGATGGTGCTGACGCTGGGCGGTGACCACTCCATCGCCATCGGCACCATCGCGGGCACGGCCAAGGCCATCCGCGAGCGCCTGGGCCGGGAGATCGCCGTCATCTGGGTGGACGCCCACGCCGACATCAACACGCCCGAGTCGAGCGATTCGGGCAACATCCACGGCATGCCCGTCAGCTTCGTCTCGGGGCTGACCAAGGAGGACAACCCGGACTACTTTGGGTGGCTGAAGGAGGACCACATGCTGAACCTCAAGAAGCTCGTCTACATCGGGCTGCGCGACGTGGACCCGGGCGAGAAGAAGATTCTGCGCGAGAACGGCATCAAGGCGTTCAGCATGTTTGACATTGACCGGTATGTTTCTTATTTCTTGTGTCTCTATTATTTCGGACCTCACAGTAGTCCTCTTTCTTTCGGAACTGGGCTAATTCAGGAATTCGTGGCTCGGTCGAACAGACACGGCATCGGTCGGGTCATGGAAATGGCGCTGGCGCACATTGGTTCGGACACGCCCATCCACCTGTCGTTCGACGTGGACGCGCTGGACCCCATGTGGGCGCCTTCGACGGGAACGCCGGTGCGCGGGGGGTTGACGCTGCGCGAGGGCGACTACATCTGCGAGTGCGTGCACCAGACGGGCAGCCTGGTGGCGGTGGACCTGGTCGAGGTGAACCCGAGCCTGGCGCCCGAGATCGACACGGGAGCGCATGAGACGGTGCGGGCAGGATGCTCGCTGGTGCGGTGCGCGCTGGGCGAGTCGTTGCTGTAAATTGAATGACGAGGTCGGGGATGAGGTCGGGGATGTTGGGTTGATGGATGCCACTGCTACTGCCACCGCTACTGGTACCACAAGTAACAAGTATCGTACATACTTTACTTCCCCCCTACTCCGAACTTGCCTCAAGGCTCGGGTCGCTACGCCATACATAGAACATTTGGAAGACTCAGAAGGTTGAAGGTTGGGGTCACCACGCAGAGGCGAACCAAGCTTGGCCATCCGCGAAAAGTCTCAGCATTGGCTATCTGAGTTTTGGGGTTTTGGGGTTTTGAGGCTTTAGGCTTTGCGTTTGGCTGCCAGCTAATATTGAACCATGCTTGAAGCTTCGCAGTAAAAGACCAGTCAAATCCAGTTGGCTGTGTTTGCTTCGAAAAGCGAAAGTGACGATAGTTGTAGTATGGCAAACACATTTGACGCCATCAACTCGGTCTCGCCCCTCGAAGTTGGAAGTGCAAGTTGAACCGGGATCGAGGCCAATTCGGAACATTCCGAGATGTAGGTTACATGCAGCGGGCAGTGGGCAGTGGGCAGTGGGCAATCCCAGCCACCCCACCCACTGTAATATGGCCATTGCTAGGTGACAGGTCCACTGATGCTGCACTGACACAATAGATCCGATCTCTTTTACGGATTCTGGGCCTGCCTTTCTCAGAACAAGATGGCCCGGTCTCTCTTTAGGACTTCGCAATGGCGTGCATGATAGCTCTTTGAAATCTGGAGATTGGTCTTCTCTTGGATATACTTTGTTGGGTCAGCTGCTGCATCGCTGAAAGTCTGTCTGACTGTTTGTTGGTGGCTGCAAGGCCTTATTTGATGTAAAGGTAGAGGAAGGACCATATTCCGGCTCAGATAAATTGTCGCTGTCCGTCAGCAACCCGTCATCCTCATCTTCTGCTTGCCGGTTTCTGCATAGTGCTCACCTTTGCTGGTCCAATTCGCATCATCATCAACCGCCGCCCCCCCTTGTTGGTCAACGTGTGGACGGAATGAAAAGCAGCCCAATACTGTGAGGCAAGAGTAATTGACGCGACGATACTAACCTAGACGTCCGAGTCGATACCTTATGTACCTAACAAGTATCAGATCAGACCTGCATGCACTTGAAAAGAGTGCTGTCACTGTCCGCGGCGACTCCACCACCCACTGAGTTGTTCAACCCGCGGGGCTCCTTACTTGATGCTCGCTGGGCCTAAACCACCTAAGATACTCCAGGGCTGGGCTTTGCTAGGCCTAAAAACGCCCGGCAGCTGCGGGTCCAAGGGCCCCAAAGAGGTACCGGACCAACTGACCTACCGCCAGACCGCAGACCGCAGACCGCAGACCCTCCCACTGAGCACTATGAACTGACCGACGGTCGCGCACGTTGTAGGCTAGGGGAATCAGTATCATATGCGAATGCTGGTTGCACGTCGCACGTCGCACGTCGCACGTTGCATCGCAATCCTGCATCTTCGCGCGCATCGCATTGAAGCCCAATCCAATCATCGTCGAGCACGACTCGACTGCGCGAGCTGGCAGTCAAGTCACACTTACTTTACCACTCTCGCCGCCTTTCGGGCTTCCACACACGCACGGCATACAGGGTATCAATTCCCATTCCCTCTTTACCGCTATAAAGCCCAAGAACAAGGGGACGAGTCTCGAAAAAAAAAAACGTACAAACTTATCGTCCCGAGGTCACCATAATCGCGTCGGACCAAACTCCTGCACCAGCGACGACATCGCACAGGCCCATTTGCCAATTGGACTTGGGAGCACCCGACAGTTCTCGATTGATTCCAGCATCCCCCTCGAAATACCACCATCGCCCAATTTCTTTCGCGCCGGGGCTAGCAGCAGTGGGAAAGAAGCCGAAGGAGGGAAAAGAAGCTGAAGGAAAAATCCAATTGGCACATCGGCATACTTGCACATACCGAAGAACGAGACGCGACCAGGCCATATCCGCCTACAGAGTACTACCTTCCTACTACAAGCGAGCAACTACTACTACACCACATCGCCATGGCCTCAACGACGACGGCAAGCGGCTCGCTCGTCTACGAGCGCCGCGTCGCCCGCATCCACCGCTACCACTGGCCCGCCGTCCAGCTCAACGTCTGGATGATCATCATGCTGGTCGCCTCCTGTCTGATCATTGGCGTCTTTGCCACCTTTATCGGCGTCCAGCAGCAGCTGGCCTTGAACATTCCCTGGTACGTTTGACCTTTTTGCCTCTTGCCTCGAATGGAGCAGAGAGCACAAGGAGAAAACCGGGCAAAAACTAACAACTTCTTCCGCAACAGGTACTTCCCCTACTTCATCACCGTCGCCAGCCTGACCATCCTCTTCATTGGCGGCCTGCTGTGGCTCATTTCCCAGCGGCGACTGCTCCCAGCCATTGTCATCGTGGGCGCCTTCATCTTCTTCGTCCTATGGATGGTCGGCCTCATCGTCGTCAGCATCGAGCTCTGGGGTCCCGTGGGCTCCGTGAGCAACAATTGCAACCTGTTGGTCTTTGACCAGACGCCCAAAGCCGCCAATAGCATGGCCAACTTGGCCTGGCTGCAACAGAAGAGCATATGTAAGTACTTGACTTTTCCCGGGGATTCAAACACGTTGTCTGGGGTGCTTAAAACGAATCAAACATTCTTGAGCATTGTCAATATTCTCAAGATAAGGGGGCTAACATGCTGGGGAACCAGGTCAATCTTGGCAAGCCGTCTTCGCCTTCGCCCTCGTCGGCTGCATCTTCCTTCTCTGGATCATGGTCATGGCGATACAGGTCTTCTACGAAGATTCGTAATGGGCGAATGAGCGACTCTTGTCGTGATGCGTGTACGAAACGAAACGTCGGATATACTGGAATACCACTTGAGTATGAGTACGATAATGATGAAGAATTGCGGCCGCGGCCGAAAAAAAGATAATAGCGTTGGGATACCATGATCATGTCTTTAGATGCATTTCCTGGAGTTTGTCGGGCTTGACTTTTTTGTTCGAATGGGATTTGGACATGGAATAGGAACAAGGACGATGCGACCCGACGCAGAGTTTCCATCACACATTTGGGCAAACAGCACGAGAACGATGGCGCGAAGATGGATCTTTGCCCTCGAGGAATCATAGCAAGTGGTTCAAGCATGGATGTGGTGGCAATTGTTGTATTATTTCACGCGCCATTCAAGCGCGAGTCCCGATCAAAGATCCGAGTATAGTCCCTCCAGTATAACGCCATTCGCTATCCCTGAGTCATGTCATGATACCAACCACGTTTAGTTGGAGATCTTGGGGTTGACCTTGTTACTGCATCCGCGGAAGATAAGGAGTCAGCTTTTGAACTACAATATCGTTTGTAGGCGAAAGCCAGACTCGAAACTTACCCAGTGGCCTTCTCGTATCCAGTACGCAGACCGTCGGTGATCTTCTCAAGCTTGGCCTCGCCGAGCTTACCACCGTTGTACTTCTTGTCGAGCATGTTGGCGGCTGATCGACAGCGAAAAGAAAGAAAAGAAAGACATTAGCTTTGTTTCTTCTCCATGGCGCACACCAACGAGGAAGGGTTGGCGACATACCTTTGTCACCGTAGTCCTGCTGAGGGGCACCGCCGGCGGGCTGCTGGTTGGTGCTGCTGCTGCCACCGCCGGAAGCCTTCTTGAGGAAATCCATATTGATGGTTGGGTATGGGTATGGGTATGGGTGTTATTGGGTTATAGGGGTAAGTATGTAATGGTGAAGTAGATTCGATTGGATTGGATGGGAAGATGGTGTTGGTACTGGAAAGAGTTCCAACTTTCCTCGACAGAAGCGGCTTCGAAGAGACTTATATAAACACCTGCGAGATAGACAGATCGAAGCTAGACTACATGTATGCTAAAGTCTGAGCTGCATTGTACTGGTAGGTTGCCTGCTGCAAACAGCAGAACCCGGCGATACGTACGTCATCGGCTCCCTCTATTCGCGATTCATTGTTTGACCTCCCCCGTCCCCTCCATTGGCCAACTTGCTGCCCATTGGTCCTGGCTTGCAAGCTTTGGCGTCGAACAATGCACCCGACACCCCTACTAACGCCTGCGCTTACTTCCCGCAAGCCTAGGTGAGACGAGACTAAAAGGTTAGGAGACGTTCCCAACGCCTGGAGTAGCTGAGACTACCACTGACGTCATAACAAGAAGCGGAGTTTCGACCACCAGCTTTGCTTAGGGTGGTGGCATGATTTGCTGCGGCTCGCGAGTCCGGATTCGATCAGCAATGTCACCTAAAAGCAGGGTCAACAGGAACCAAGCTTCTCTCCCCGGATTTTGGCATATGATGATGATGACCCCGGCTTTACTTCTTACGCCGTCTAGACTCCCCGTCTCGTCGTGCATAGGCAAAAGTGAAAGACACATACCCCCCAACTGTAGGAGCTCGGGTCTGCTTCGTGTATGTAGGTAAAGCCCCCAAACTGCAGCGGCCCGATCTGCTTGCGTGAAGTCCATGGCAGTAACTTCAATGCTATGTTTGATGATGATGCTAACCCTGACCTGACCATTGACCAAATGCCGAAAACTAAAAACATGCCATTGGCGAATGTCAAACTCCCCGACGCCGTTTTGTCTGCTAATGGGTATCTCCTCCCCCATGGGCGCGTTTCAAACTGCCCTCCTCCCCGTGCTTCCTTTGCCTTTGCCTTGGGAATACGTCAGGTAATGCCCTCCCTCCAGAGCCTCCTAGGCAACGGACGCCCATATCTGGCCCTTGATGTGAGGGCAAACTGTGGCAGCGTCCATCATGCAGCGATATCCTCAACTCTCGTCCCTCGTCTACTTGGCCTCGGATTCCTCCTTGTCCAGGCTGGCATATCTATACTTGCAATCATATGTACAACGTAGGCGTGCCCCAACGCCCAGTCCATGCCGAGTATATACGTAGTGGTGCTTGTTACATCGTGGCGTCGTATCAAATAGTCTGTCTCGTCGAAGACGTCCCTCATACCAGGTCCTCGACCCATCCCATCGTCTCGCGGCGGTCGTCCGAGATGCGGGCGTACTCGAGCAGCAACCGCAGCACGTAGACCTGCATGTCCTCCTTGCGCAGCACCTTCTCGGCCCATTCTTTTCCTGCCGTGGCAATCTTCTCAGCCTCGGCATCGTGCGCCTTCACCTTGTCTCCGTAGCCCATAAAGTACTCCAGAATACCGTAGTAGTCACCGAAGCGGGCGTCCATGGGCACAAAGTGCTTCCAGGCAAACAGGCGGCTGTCGTGCCACTCGCGGAACAGCGTGCTCTTGATGGGTAGGCTCGTGCTGCGCAGGAAGCCCAGGTAGCGACCCGAGAAGCTGTTCCCGTCGATATCGGGCAGGTACTTGAAGTCGAACTGGTACGAGAGCGGCTGGCCCAGCTCGATGGCAAAGTACGGGTCGGTGTAGACGCAGTGGCCCCATTCCTTGTTCTTCTCGAGCTTGTCGTCGCACATGAGCTCGGTAAAGGCCACGTCAGTGGTTTCCCGCACCCACTGGCCCAGCTTGGCCTCCTTCTGGGCGGTGAGGTTGTACTCGGGCAGCGGCATGGCGAAGTTGATGGGGGCCTCGACGTCGGCCTCGGCGCGGGCGAGCTTGGTGCCGTTGTTCATCGAGACGAAGCGGTGGCGCTGGAAGCTCTTCCAGTTGTTCTCCTTGTTGCGCCCGCCCGTGGCCACGCCGCGCCAGATGACGCCGTCCATCTTGTCGCTCCAGGGGCCGCCCTGGTAGCCGTCGCCGGTGAAGCGCTCTTCCTCCTTCCAGTACATGGGCGCCGGCAGCAGGATCTCGTTATTGACGGCCAGCTTGCTGCCGCCAAACATGGGGAAGAGCACCTTGGTGGCCGAGGTGGAGAGCGGCTTGATGAAGATGCCCTGGAGGCCTTGAAGGTCGGGCTGGTGGCAGAACTCGGTGGACAGACTGAAATTGGACGTGTAGCCGCGGTACTGGTGAGGGCTGGCATTGGCCGGCACGAAGGCGGGGGTCTTGTCGAAGGATCGGATCGTGCCCGCCGTTCGGGCCGGGCTCTGGGGGTGGCAGCCGCGGCGCGCAATCAACCAGTATGGCTCTGCATCATCTATGTTAGCCACTTGGCCCCAAACCGCGAGGAGGTGATTTTGGTACGTACCTGTCGACTCCCACTTCTTGTTACGAGTGGAGGGCCTTCGATCAGTGCCCGGCTTGGGACGCGGCATGAAGTCGGTGACAACATCCTTGGGCGGGGCCATGAAGCGAGTTTCCTGCTCCTTCTGCACATAGCGGTTGATATCCTCCCAGGGCACGACTAAGCGGGGCTCGTCCATGGCGTTCAGGGCGATGTCCATGTCGGGCAAGTACTCCTCAATGGTCTTGATCATGGACAGCCAGATTTGGGTCCAGAACCAGTCGCTCTCGGCGCTAGCGTTGCCATTGCGGATGTTGATGGTCATCTCATAGTCCCAGGCCTCTTTCCGGATGCGCCTAGCATCGAGGCCCCAGAAGGGGTTGAGGTCGTGGTAGATCTGGTCCCAGAAGTCTTCGACAATGATGGCGTTCTTCTTCTTGGCGAACTCGTACCAGGCCTTGAAGCCGGGAGGGGGGTGGCGACCACGGCGAGTGCGGTAGGCCTTGGCGGCCTCCTCGAGGGTGTGAGACTCTTTGGCCATGGCCTCATCGAACTGGGTATGGGCGACCTTGATGAGGGAGTCGATAGGGTGGCCGGCGCCCGGGTCTTGGGGAGGGATGGTGGAGGCCTTTTCGTCGACGAGGGGCTGCTCGGGAGCGTCGCTCGGGGGCGACGAGGGCGGCTTGCCATTGTCCGGGAAGTAGAAGTTGTCATGAGCCGGGTTGTTTCCGGGCAGGACGTACGTCACCGGGACCTCGACCTGGTGCTGGGAGTAGTAGTACAACAGACAGCATAGCAGGGCGCCCGGCAAGAGATAGCGTATGAGGTGGGATGGCCGCCGCGGGGGGAACGCCGGGGAGCGCATGATGGGACAGAGAAGGGAGTCTTTGAGGGCCGCCACGTTGTCGGTCGTCTTGCGTCGTTTTCGTCGTTCTGGGGGAGTACCTGATGTAGGTGAGGTGGTCGGAATCGAAGGACTTCACCCTTCGTCGCAGAGGGTACGACGCTCCCAGCAGCAGCGTTGTTCCGATGATGCGCAAACCCAAACCCAAACCAAACCAAACAATTGTGCAGCGCAGAGGTCTCTCAGAGATGCGAATGCGTCTGGAGCTGGCGACAGGCTGGCTGCAGCAGGTTCGACAGGGGTTAGGCGGGATTGTCGAGGCAAGAAAGGACGGAGGGAAAGAAGCGGAACAATGTCGAATAGGCGAAGGAGGCCGGAGACCAGAGCCAACGATGGAACTGGGACTGGGACTGGGACTGGGACTGGGACTGGGACTGGGACTGGTGCAGCGCAATATCCACTGAGTCGGGCGTCGGGCGTGATAGTGTTTGGCAAGTGGTTGTGCAATGGGCGCAAGACGACTAGAGTAAGTAGACTGGGCCGCTGGGGTGGTTTGCGATGTATCGTAGATTGCGTCGGGCCAGGCTGAGGCCGAGCGTTTGCTTGGTTTCGGGATGGCGCGTCCAGGCTAGTTAGTAGTGGGTGGGAGAGGCCAGACCTCATGTACTGTAAAGAACAACAAGACAACAACAACAAGAAGGAGAACAAGAGTATTGGCTCAGTAGTAGTGGCAGTAATGGTAGTGGTAGTGCTATTGGTACATAAATCGAAGCGTAGCCGGAGCAGTAGTAGTAGTCGTGGTGGTGGTGGAAGAGAGAGGCCCAAAGGAGTGTACAGTACGGAGATAAGTTAAGGTGAGGTGAGGTGGTGCTTAGTGGTCGTGGTAGCGATAGTGGTAGTGGTAGTGGTAGTGGTAGTGGTAGTGGTAATAATAGCGGCCTGCTCCAAATAGAGGCGGGCTAGTACCAATGGTCGTTCATTTAGCCATTGGAAGTGGAAGCACCTGGGGTTCCAGGGTTGCTTGCTCGTTTCAAGCAATTAACCTTACAGGATGTACTTGTTAGAATCCATACATTGGAGTCTTGGACGGCCAATTGACGATGCGATTCAAAGCTGCAATTTGCCTGGCCCTCTAGTCGTCGACGAGCAGTCGTCTAAATGTCTCTTTTGTCGAATGAGTCGCCAGCAAGAAAGGATAGAAAAAGGCCGCGTGGAATGGCTAGGATCTGCTCCAACATGAAAGGTACATGTCCATCCAATGACTAAGGACGGATGCAGATCTAATAAGTAATGGTGTGCAGTGCTACCAGTGCTACCAGTGCAACCAGTTCAACCTCTAGTCTGCCAGTTCTGCTCCAGACAAGACCAAATCGGCTAGACCATCTCACGTACAGCTGGCGTGTGGCGTGCTGCGTGCTATAGTCCAAGTTCAAGGTGCTTACTTCTATTACTCTGAATGGTGTTCCTGTTCTTGTTCCTGGGGGCGCTGGGTGGTGTGGGTGAAATACCAGTACCTAAACCTAGGATGTAGCCATCGCCGGCGATCAATTAGATTAATCCTGGCCTTGGCGGCAGGGGGGGTCGCCGCCGCTGACTGGCTGCCACATGCAACAACCTACTTTATCCAACGGCTGGATTCTTGTCTACGTGCATGTCTAGGTATTGCGTCTGGCCTTGGTAAAGAGCTAAGTATATTCCTATATTGCTCTAATCAAACAGGATCATCGAGCACAAGGTTACCGTCTACTCTGGTTGTTACCTGCTACTACTACTACTACTGCTGCTGCTGCTGCTGCTCCGCCGTATTTGGGGCATGCCGCATCACGCCATGGCCTGGGGTCTGGATCCTGCGCTGGATCCTCCCCGCGACAAGTCGGTGAACTTACGGCCGTTAACACCCCATCCTCCAGATGCGCACACACTCTCTCATCTTCGTCAGTGACGTGAAATGCCCGCAAATCCCTACACACGGTCTCTGGCCTTCTTTAGTGGGGGAACACGTTGGATCGAGGCGGGGAGCTGTTTAGGTTGACTTGACGGATGGTTGAAACGTGATGAAGCCAGATGGCGCCCAGGTGCTTCGGTACTTAAATGGGAATGCCACGCCGAAAGCCAGATGCTCCTTGCTTCATGCCCGTATGTATTTATGGTCGCCGCTATACTGCATCTTGTACGGCGTATCCATGTGCTATTCTTGTCATTTTTTACTGCTTACTTACACCTGTGGCATGTGGCAGGTAGATAAGCAACGATGGATCAGAGTGCCCGTTCCGCGAGCAGACCGTTGCATATTTGGCGGCCTGCCAAGCTGCAACCCCATCCGTCACCTGTCCTCCCATCAATGGACTGTCTTAGAATATATGTACCTGTTTGCCCGTTGACTGACAGGTGAGACTGACAGGTAGGTGCATACATATGTAGATGTAAATGGCGCTTCAAGCTCTGTGCCGCCGTCCCATCCCCATCCCCGTCCCCATTTGATTACGTCCATCCGAACACGTATGTAGGTATGTATACATATTCCTGCACGGAATTCCCTCATCTTATCCAACAAACGTCGTGGAGCGGCGTATCGCAATTTCAGCCTCTCTCCATTGATAGTCTCGCTGCAAGTCATCAACAAAGTCAAGTAGTATTGCAGAAATGGAAAAAGGGCAAAAGAAGACTGAATACCCCGCCGCAGAGGCCTAAAGAGGAAAGTGTGGAGGAAGATCCAATCTCCCGCGCTGCTGGGGTTTTCTTTTCAGCTTCCCGTTCCTTTGGGTCGCCGGGGAGCTGAGTGTCTGGGCATGCGGCTAATAAAACGAAAAAGAAAAAAGAAAAGCTTGATACGATCGGTTGATGGTATCACTGAAGATGCTAACCTACCTCGGGCTTCTGGCCGGCCTGGATGGCCTCGAAAAGGAACTGCATGTACATACACACATATGCAGGTATCCTCTTCGCCTCTATGTTGCAGATGCTGCAGATGCGACGCCATGCAGATGACCGTGCAATTTTCCTTCTAGAACGTGCATCGTGGGCTTGGGTCAGCCATTTCCACCAAGCTTGACAGCCACGAACTCATCAAGATCATTATCAAATGCAAATTCAGATCTGCGTTTCCCTGGAACTCCTGGCTTCAATCACCCCAAGAACCCGGATTCGTCACAGCGTTGGCAGCCACATCGCGCGGGCCCTACGATTGGCTTGACAGGCGGCTTTTACCGCGCCCCTTTCATCTCCCAGCTGTGTTCGAGAACGAAACCAACTGCCCCCGGCACCACCACCATCATCATAATCACCTAGTAGACAACTGGCACCAGATTGCATCATCCTGCGTTTGGGTATTTGTCATTTGAGGGAGAACTCTTTTCGCAAAGTCTCACTTGGGCCAACTCAACTGCACATGCGAACAGATTGCTGGTCTAGATCAATGTCACAATCTGGCTGTCTCTGTCCAACCTCGATTTGACTTTTGTCGGCAGATACGTATAGTATGCCTGTTGCTGCAGCTGCCACAAGCCTGCTTGTCTGTCCGTCCCAAATTCGTGTCCGGGCGATTCGCCGTCTAGCACATGTGTACGACTAGATGTTCAGGCCCGATTGCGTGTCTGGTGTTTGAGATCCCGCTCACGGCCGGCCTTGGCAACGGAACTTCGGCAGTAAACCCCCACGACGAACATCCCAACCACCACACTCTTGAGCTCTTCCAGAAGAATGTAGAGAAAATATCTAGATCTCTGAAACCCACTGCGGCCGGAATGGAACGACTCTATGTCTTCTGGCATTCAGCCACACCAAATGGTAAGTATCGGCATTATGATCCTGTAGTCCTCCCATTCTCGACAAGGAGATGACCCTGTCAGGACATAAGTGCGCATAACGCACGGTGTGACGTAGGACGAGCTGCTGCAGGACGCGGCGGCTGCGGTGCAACAAGACTGACAAACAAGCGGATCGATTTCCTGCGCATTTATTTGCGCTGGTGGTGCCTGTAGTGGGAGGGGAGACTCCCTCAAACCTCCTATTTTAGAAGAGCAGCCTCAAAAGGGGCAGAAAACAAATCAGTAAAAAGTCGTCTTACATCCAAGTTAGACGTGGACCGATGTTGGCAATTTGCGGGCAAGCAAACCCTGAAATTTTGGCATTCTGTATCTAGAGCTCTGGTAATCAATTAATGATGGGCTGTTCACACAGGACTGTGACACAGGGTTGTGAACATGGCCGAGTGGAATCGGTTACGGCGTTAGAACAAGACATTGGGGATACCAAGTATATGCACATGAACAACTGCTCTATCTACACATGATCCTACAGCTAAGCTACCCATCTTTCCTAAATTTCGTCCGACTCGTGGTCGTCGGCAATGCTGTCGTCTTGGGACCGGGCCAGGAGCTCCTGGTAAGTGGGCCGGAATGGCCACTCCATCCAGAGCTCCAGCAGCTCATGCCACTGGTGAGTGTTCAACACCCGCGGCGAGATGCTGGCCTGCTGGCACTTGAGCGGCTTGCCCCCGAGCGCCGGGTCGTGCAGGCTCTTGCACCGCGGGATGATCCAGTCCGCCGCGCCGGGCCAGATGCCGTCGAGTAACTTGCGCAGCGGCGAGGCCGATGACATGAGCAGCGCCCGCGTCAGCAGGTCGAAGATATCGGCCGCCCGGCTCGAGCCGGGCCCCGTCTGGGTCAGAAGCGGGTGGATTGTCTTGGGCTGGATATCGAGCAGGCTCACGTCGACGTTGGGGAAGAAGTCGAGCTCCGAAGTCTCGAGGGGCTCGTACTGGCGCTGGTCCCAGGCCATGACGGGCGGGTCTTGGCGGACGAGGTGCAGGTTGTCGAAACAGTTCAGATGATCGCCGCGCTTGCTGTTGGGCAACCGGCTGAAGTCGTCATCCCACTCCATCTCGAGCTTGCGAATCTCCTCCTCGCTCGTCTTGCCGTCCTTGCGGAGGGCCTCGATGGCTTCATAGGCCTGCTGACGCTGAAACACGCCCTGGAACCGCGTGACGTCGGAATTGCCGCGCCAATGGAGCTTCTTCATGAGGGCGTGCTCTTCCGAGTCCTTCTCGTACCCGTTGGCCTCGTTTTGTTCCTGCAGGGTGGCCAGAACCTCGTGGTAGGCCCGCGAAAACGTAGGCGGCAAAGCCCCCGGCACGACCAGCGTGCTTTTCTTCTTCAAGTCGGCCAGCGCGTCCTTGTGGTACTGCGGGGTGCGCCGCTTGGGCATGGTGACTTTGTTGGCGCGCATGCGCTGGGCCACGAGCTGGGCGCTGTAGCGGTCGAGGTTGGCATCGCGGACGTACCAGGTGGCGTCCGGGCCGGGTTTGCCGCAGATCTCGTGGATGGGCTCGCAGTACAGCTCAGCCTCGAGGGCGCTGCGCTTGCGGCGCTGCATGCTGCGGGCGAGGAGGCTGCCCTTGTCGTCGCGGCGAGTCCACAGCAGCAGGCGGACCTGACCGTAGCGGTGGAAGATCTGGCTGGTGTGGATGGCGTCGATGAACTGGTGCTGGACGAGGCGAGCGATGGACTCGAAGCCCATGAAGCGCTTCTTGGGGTGGAAGGCGAGGTTGGCCGTCACCAGCAGGGTGTCGTTCCGGTGCGACTGGGGCGCGGGCTGCTGGTGCGGCAAGAATTCCGGGTTCAAGACGGAGCACAGCTCCTTCCACACAATGCCCGACTGGGGGATTAGCCGGGTGCCGGGCCGGTCTACAAGCTCCTGCAAGAATGGGGCATAGAAATCGGCGTCGGGCTCCATGAGGATGTGAGAGCGCGGCTGGAGGTAGTCGTTGAGCTTCCGGCTCCAGAGGCCGGCGCCAGGGTACAGGTCGAGGATGTCGCAACCCTTGTGGCGGTCGAGGGAGGAACCGATGTAGGAAAAGATATCATCGCAGAGCTCCTCGCTCACGATGTTGACCCTAGTCTTGTCGCCCTTGGGGCCCTTCCTGGCCCTGGGCTTCTTCGGCTTTTTGGGCTGGTCGTCGCCATCTTCTCCTTCGGGGGCTGCACCGGGGGTTTTCCCAGTTCTATGTTTCCATACCCCCGTGTCTAGTAGCTTCGCAGCGGTTGGGGTGACGGCTGTGAGTTCTGATTTGAGAAGCATATTCTTGCGCGGTGCTGGTTTTGAGCTAAGGGTGGCATATGAAGCCGCCGCAACAGCCGAGCCAGGGCTGTTGCGGCTGGTGAGGACAGGCAAAGTCAGGGCATTTGACTGGAATCTGCAGCGGATCGCAAAGGTGCGCAAGCGAGGGACTTGAGTTGGAATCATCCGCGGCGGCTTTCAAGGAGAGATTCACTAAGTCCAAGTAGATTGTGTCTTCAATTGCGTGGCTGTAGGTTTCCGTGTTCCCAAGAAATAGTCCCTCCAATCAACGCCGTCAAGCTTCATCAAGACGGCTGAAGAGAGGGTACACTGTCTCACATGCCCAAATGCCTTAAAACCCGACGTTTTTTCATTACAACCACGCCCCAAAATAAGCCATTTTGGCCATTTTGGCCAGTTTTCACACACCCCGACGGCCGATAAAGTACCTTCACCATCTTTTCACCCTTCCGCCACAAGTGCATCACCACTAAAGTCGATACCGCACCTCTCACCACCTCTCAACGCCGCACCTCTCGATACCGCACCTCTCACCACCTCTCAACGCCGCACCTCTCGACACCACACCTCTCAAGCCACCTCTCGACACCACACCTCTCAAGGCACCTCTCGACACTATATCTCTCAAGCCACATCTTAAGCCTTCGATCCGGTATATATTAATTACGTCCGATCGACGTCAATTAAGATAAATTGACGTCGATATTCGGAATCGCGTTAATATTCTACCCTTGACTATACCTTTCTTTTTTTCGATACCTCCTAAAGCTAACGCTCTCGAAATCGACGTTTGGCGACGCTTGGTGAATAACGACGCTTGGTGAGTATCGACGCTCGAGCACCAACGGTACGTATAAGTAAGCGACCGTCGCCGTAGCTGGTATTTGGAGGGGAGAAAAGGTACATTGCCTTATCGATAAGCGTTAAAACTGGCGTCGGGGGGGTTAATCTAACCGAATTTTAGCGGTTTTAAGGCATATGAGACAGTGTACCCTCTCTTCAGCCGTCATCAGGTGGTTTATCATGGTGGTGTTTGCCTCATCGATCTACACACTTACTTCGTGATGGTTTTCTGCCGCTGCTGGCCGCTTGAATTTCAGAATCATCCCGCCGATGCCCGCCTACGTGTACCAGGAAGCTCCCCGGACTTGCAGCTACCGGGCTGCCGGGATCCAGGGTTCAGTGCCTGATCAGTGCCTGAGTGCCGAGTGCCGTACATAGTAGTATCTCATGCAGACCCCAAAATAGCGTTCCCGCTGCTCGGGACGTTTCTTTGCACTTTGCACTACGGTAGACTGATCATGGAAGGCGTCTGCACAAAAAACACACACTGCTGCATAGGCAATACTACAAATCAACCAGAAGCTCTCTCAGCACCGGAAAGGGCGAGGGATTTCTCATTGTTGGTGGCTGGAGAGCAACTTCATATACTTCTGAGTGTGTTGAAGTGAAGTGCGCTGATGTCATGAAGAACTGCCCACATGTGTATTCGCCGTTGCAGTCTTCGCAAGTGAAGTGCTCACTCAAGGTGCCCAAGAGTACGAAACTCGTACGATGGATCACAGATATTAGGAGGATCAGGGCACAGGGAAGGTACAGGGAGGATACACGAAGGACATTAAGCGTGGAAATGCAACCGGGCGGAGGAATGAAAGCCAGCCTCAAGTGTTTGCTGGCGGAAGGCTGGAAGCTTTTCCTATCATGACTTGAAGATCTAGATTGGTGAGTATTGAGAAGCAACATGGAAGCAATATCTCACACCATCAATGCGTGCACCTTCCAATCACATGCACCTCTTCAAGTGCGGTCAGTCAGTGGGCAGTACTGCAGTGGCATCCCTCCGTCCACAGAAGGTCCCCTGAACAGAAGCCCTGAAGGTCCCTGCTTCCCCACCCATAGGCCAACCGTTAGTGGACGGCCCCTCTAACCCCACCACCTGCTAACCTAGTGCTGTCGCATCTAAACGGTGCAATGCCGCAGGTGGTACGAGGCCAATCAATACTGCATCTTCTCCGCCCATAAGCATTTCCTTGATGTCGTCAGCACCGCAGCATTCTATTATGTCGTGAACAGAGCAAACCCCTTCGTCACTTCCTGCATCGTTCTTGCATCTAGTCAATCCCGTCGTATCTCTTTTCGAGGATATACCCTGCACACGGCAATACGGGCAGCAACAAAGCATCAGGCTTGTTCGACCTCGGCGGCATCTCTCGCTCAATTGCCGAACACAGCACACAGCCGGATACCTGGCGGCAATCCTCCAGGCTTCAAGAAACATGTAGGTTAAGTACATGTCCCACGGGTGTTCTGCTGACTAGCAGTCGCTGTGATCGCTGTGATCGCTGTGCTTTGCTATCTCTGCGACCTCTCTACCACGACTTCCGCTAACCACTCATCCGTCGTCCAGGATCGAGCCTTCCCTCCGTCTTCGCCGCGCCGTGTGTGCCAACGACGCTCTCCTCGTCCAGCGCATCCTCAAGTCGCATCCAAAGCTAATCCACAACCCCGACACCTCGCCCCTCGGCCTTTCCAACTCCAATCTCCATCTGGCCGCCAGCCTCGGCCACCTGCAAATTTGCAAGGTCCTCATCTCCCTGGGCCATGAGGATCCCACCCCGGCCCTCAACGAGCACAACCAGACCGCCCTAATGCTCGCCGCCGCCGCCGGCCACTCCGAGGTCGTCCATTTCCTCAGCGAGAACGACCCCTCCATCATTGCCCGACAAGACGTTCGCGGCCGCGATGCCATCATGGAGGCCAGTCTCGGCGGCCACGACACGGCCGTTCAGATCTTGTTGACCTGCGCCCCGGCCGGGCCTCAGACTGCTGTCCAGTCCGCCGACGCCGATGGGAACACGGCCTTGCACTTTGCCAGCAGCAATGGCAATCTCCTGGTCCTGCGCACGCTCTTGGCCGCCGGTGCTGATGCCGAAAAGAAGAACGCCTGGGACTGGCCGGCCGTCGCCTACAGCGCCACGGTCCAGGCCGAGGTCTACCTGAAGAGCCTCACGGCTGATGTCGAGAACAGAAGACGTGCTGGGAGTGGGGCTTCCGACCTGTCCAGGGCTTCCGATCCCCGGAAAGCAGGCGCTGTCCGTATGGTTATGCAGGATGGGACATGATCCCAGATGCAATTGTTGGTTGATTGGTTGGCAGGGCAGTATCCCGACTGCAACTCAGATTGCACTTCATCTCCTCCTATTGAAGACGATGATCCACCACACATCAGGACTGGACGGAATCTGGCTAGAGGCCAGCTGGGAGCAGGCGGCTGGAGCCAAACACGGGCTCAATTTTTCGTCCAATGATCAAATGATGGCATTTTGGATCGCAAGCCTTAACGCTGACTGATGACATGATGCCTAGCAAATTCAGGTGCCCACAATACCCTGCTGCTCTGGCCCTCGACACGTTGCCGGGCTTGTCATGTAAAGGCAGCAGTGATTGTCTATATCACAAGCAACAAAATACGGGCAACCCATGGTGCTCATGGCAGATAAATCATGGATACATCCGGCTGGTGACTTCTTGTCCAAGTGCACTGGCCTCTTGCGAGGAGGGGACGCGCGCGAGTAACAGTAACTCACTACTGAGTGGAGGTAAGCAAGACACGAGATTGTGTCTCGCTACTCGGCGCACTGGTGGCCCTTTGCTACTTGGGCAACACCTGGCTGGGACTTGAGTGTCCATCGTGTTATTGGCACATCCCTGACAAGGCGCTGAAGAAACCCAATATGCAGTCGGTAAGCATATCCAGCGTTGCTTCTGGTGATGGGCTCAACCAGGTAGTATACCCAAACACACTTGGTTATTCACTTCCCAGGTTCTCCTCTCAGCCCACCTGTCGTGAACTGCCATATCTCCTGAATCCAGCCTGCGTGTTGCTTCTGCCGCTGTTGACATTACAGGCATGGATATGCGGCTGTGCACCAGAGCAGCAATGGCCATGGAATCCATTGAAGGCAACCCATCGAACCGTTCGCCTGGCTACAGAATCTCCATGATACGTGGCTAAACAATACCATCATTTGCATGCAGACCAACACCTCGAGTGACCTAGAAACTTCAATGCCATCTTTCTTGCCTCTGACCACTTGCATTCACCCGATCACTCGCCAAAACTCCTCTTTGTGGGCTGTGAAAGATGTGCACGTCTGCATGACCATCTGAAGTATTCACTGTGACTTATTCTGCGTCAGTCATCCATAAGCCCCTTTTACGAGCTCTACCTGAACGAATGCAGCGGCAGGTACTTGCACAAATGACTGCAACGTGCCGCCGATTCAGATGGAACAAAAGAATATTCAATGCTTGGTGCTTCTCCCGCCGCTACATCCCCATACATCCAGCCACAGGCCTACGCAAGATCTTCCGTCTGATGGGCGGTATAGCACAACTATCATTGCACTTACACACCAACAAACAGACTCTCGTCCGACGTTGATATATATCAACACTTCTCGAGTTCTTGTATTCACAGAGATCTGCTCTGTTGGTAGATTCGTCTTGGTCCTTCCTGGGGATATCTGAAAATCCGCAATGCTGCCCCTCCGTGAGTCGAGATGCTGGTCTGTGATGCCGTAAGTGTCACTCTTCAATACGCATTGATCTATTCCCTGTTCCCCATCTCTTTCCCCTCCAGAAGAGCCTGATGTATCCAAGTTTGGAAGCGAACCTAAGTTTCCACGGCTTGAACGGTGTCATGGTGAGATTGCATGCCGGGCCAGCATTCGCTGACCGGAATGCATTCAATCGACCGTTTGCAGGATAAATACGCGGACGATTACAGCTCCAGACGAACTTTCTTTCCTACAACTTCTCACCACACGCAACCCTTTCGTCTAGAACACATCTCGGACGAATCTCCCGGCAGCCTCGGAAGAATCGTTTGTCTGTCCACAATATCGATCTTCCACCTTCAGGAGAACTTCCTTTCCTACATCTTTCCACCACACGCAACTCTCTAGTCTAGCACACATCTTAGACAAGTAGTCCCGTTGCCTTGGACGAATCGTTTGTCTCTGCACAATACCTTCATTCTTCAGGCAAACTTCCGTTCTGACATCTTTGCACCACAAACAACTCTCTAAGCCTGGAATACATCTCGGACGAATATTCCGTCTTTTCACAATACCTCCTCCATACCAACCTCGGTCAGAATATATTTCACGATCTCGGACGAATATATTCCAACGGCCTCAGACGAGTATATCCCCTAGCTCGGACGTGTCACCCTCATTCAGACGGCATTCTTCGCTCTTTGGACGAGATTCTTCGCACTTCAGACAATTCAGACAAGTTTCTTCGCGCACCAGGTAATTACTCTACGGGCTTCTTCGCACAACCCTCGAAAAATCTCTGAATATCCCGCACTTCTTTCCCACACTCGAACCTAATACTCTCTAATATCCAGTAACTAACCCCTTCATTCCCCTTTGTCTGTGGCTAGTTGTTCAACTAGCCAACAGACTCTGAAATCCGTCAAGGTGGATTCCCCTACTCATTCCGAGAACCACGCTCAGGATCAAGGTCACAGCGATTCTGTTACCATTGAGCTTCCCTATCCTGCTGTCCGCCTACAAGTAGCTAAGGCTTCTATCTACATACCCCATACACACTCCTGGGCTGGCTTCCTGTGTGCCTCCTTCTACGACGCTGACGACAACGAGCTCTGGCACACAGAGATCCTCGTCGGCTCGTTGCCCTACTTGGCAGAGATCCGCCAACTTGAGGCTCTCGAGGCTCTGTTGAATTCTGGTAAGTAATATTATTCTGTTGCATATTTGTCCCCCATAACACAGAACTATTCCGTCTCTTCATTGGAACAGCTGTGTATATTGCTATCTCACTCCTGTTTCTCTATCCTGTTCCCCTACCGCATAATCCTAGGAGTATCACACTTGATACAACAGTTGCCTCAGAGGATTCTTGATCAATTTCTTGAAATTCAGCAATATTGTTGGAAATTGCCATGTGCGGATGATTCTACCCCTCCGCCATACCCCTCGCCGCTCGCCCCTCCGCCCCTGTCACTATGACTACATATTGCACCGCAAAAGCCTCTTCATTCACTTGCCTGCTGTGAATATTTCCAAGGCGTGCGAGCACACACTGCTTTCTTTTCCCACTCACTCATTGGCCATGCTATGAGTCGTACTGTGCACTGGACAATGACTTATATTGAGTCGTCTAATCTTTCGGGCTTTGCACAAATATCTGCCACCTTTCCCTCCCATCCAACCCTCTTTTCTTTCTTTCTGCATCAAGCATTAACACACCCAAGCCTACTTCTATTTGTTGATCTCCACTAATCAATCTATTTATTCAGACCACACTGACTCTGGCAACACTGTTGTTTTGTCTCCAGCACACGGCGGAAACCACAGCAACAACAGCAACGTCATTGACCCCGACACCTTCACCATCCCCGACCCCAACAACGAGAGCAACACCATCACCCTTCCTCGTCCAGAAGAGGCTGCTGCTATTCTCGACGCTCAGGCTCAGCAAACCTCGAGAGCTCTCGCCAACTTGCCCTACCAGGCATTCCCTCCTATTCTCAGCAACCACACCAACTATTCCTCTTCCCCCCAGGCTTCTTACACCAACTACAACAACAGTTTCATCACAATGTCTAGCGGCGGTTGGAACCCTCGTGCTGGCTGGGACTCTGGCAATGGCGCCCCTGCCTACAACAATAACGGGATCCCCATTCCCAACACCGGCATTCCCCTGCCCAACGTCTACACCCCTGCGAATGCTGTTCCTATGTACAGCTATCCGCAGTCGACCATGCCCGGCCAGCCGTTTGGCCCAGGTCCCGTTTACACCATGCCCGCCAACGGCTACCAGCATGCCGTCCCGGCCTTCGTTGAGCAGGGCCCCTCGTTTCTGAATCCGCACCCGATCGTGTCCCCCGACAGCGCCGCCGCCAACTTCCAGAACTCGACCGGTGGCGTCGGCTGCGAGCCGGGCTATAATTACTACTTCCCGGCGCAGCACACCAAGATTCATGTGATCAAGTCGCGGGACCCACCCTGGCGCCTGGCCCCGGGCATGTCGATGCACTTTGGGGCGTACCACGTCCCCTGCAACACGACGCTGGGCGACATCATGAAGGGCTTCGGGGCGACCAACGCCGACGCCAAGAAGAACCGCATCACTGAGGTCAATCCGGGCGGCAACGGCGGCTGGTACAAGGGCGTCACTTGGTCCGGCGACGATCGCGACAAGATGGCCCTCACTCTCAAGGAGGTCGGCTGGGACCCCAAGCGCTCGGGTCGCCAAGGCGAGAAGCCCGTCGTCTGGATCTGGGTCACCAACACCTAAGCAAGCAGACCTATGCTTACGTAAGCCAGAAGCAAGGGATGGGTATACCGTTCCGAGTTCAGGGTAGCTTCAGACTACGGGTTATAGGTTACGGAGTTTCGGTTATGGCTATATGGTATTCGGTCACGGTCGTGTATGAGTCGGCGTTGAGGTTATTTGCGATATTTTTTATTCCGGTGGTTTCCCGGTCCATTTCCGGTGTACGACCGGCCTATTACCGGTCTATTTCCGGCTTATTCCGTCCCCTCGCCGGTTGCTCGAGAAATACGGAATCCGAACGGGGCCACGCAGAGACCGAATAGGAAAATACGGAGACCGTACGAAATACACGTACTGCTAAAAAGTAGCATCTTTGGGAGCTAGTTGTAGAACTATCCAGGTAGTCTCACCAATGAAGCCGTACTACAATCTTTCATCGCCCATTTTTCCCCCCAAGCTGAAGGGTCCTGTGATTGTGTACTGAAACCGTAAAATCAGCTTGGGTTTTAGATTATATCTAAGAATCAAGTTCCAAAGCTTCTCGTACTCCCTGCTCTAGTGAGATCCATTCATCTCGGCCCGACCATTTCTTCAAAAGACCCAACAGGCGGTCTTTGTCCCCAATAGTAGCCAAGCAAAGCTTACCCTGAGACGGCAGGTCATCCATGAATTGCCGATCTGGATACTGACGACGCAGGATGGCTAAAACAGCGTTTATGTTGAAGGGTTCGGCGGCGGCGATCAGTCTGTCCCCCTTGACTCCTGGATCTAGCACTGCAGCAATGTGCAGAGAGGCCACATCTTGGACGTTTATTTGACAACCTATACAGAGATAAGGACATTATTATTCCCCATCCTCTAATAGTCAAGTTTGTAAGTTCACTTACCGAAAGGTATGACCCCAGACACTTGTGGCTCGCCAGTAAACACGTGACGTATCCAGCCCGCTGAACCCTCTAGATGGCGTTTGTGTAATACCGGTCCCATGACAAAGAAAGGAGCTACCGATGTGACCGTAAATTGGGGTTTTGTGTCCTCTACGAACTGGAACATGGTTCGTTCTGCCGTGACTTTGGCCGCGGCATACACTTTGCCGCCTCGTTCCGGCGTGTACGGCGGCGGAGCCCAAGCGGCCTGTACCGCCGCATCGTTCCATGAAACTTTTGTCAACGTGGCCGGGACCCCGACCCGAGGCGAGTAGGCAGATCCGATAGAGGATGTGTAGACGAACCTTTTGACGCTGGGCACGAGGGTGGCCGCCTGCAGGAGGCTCGACATGGTCTGGACGGTGGGCGTGATGACCTTGTGGGGGTCCGCGTCAAAGCTCATTTGCATGGCGACATGGATGACGGCGCTGGGCTGACTGTCCAGAAGAACCTTGTCGAAGGCCTGGGGAGCAGCGAGATCTGGGATTTCCACGAGATCGAAGACGCGGTTCGCGGTGAAGGAGGGAAATACCTCTTCGGTGAGCCACGCGGCTTGGGGGAGACTGCGTACAATACCGCGGACACGGTGGCCGCGCTCGAGAAGGTACTTGGCTGTGTACGAAGCAACGTATGATGTAATTCCAGTGATGAGGATTAGAGAACCCGCTGGGATCGCGGTAGGATGGTTATCAGCCATGAGGGTCAATTAGCTTCCTGGAAGTTGTTCTGTTGTCCCTGATTTACAACCAATTTGGGAGAATGAAAACGAAGTCAAGGGCACGAAGCACATATGAGGACGACTACATATAGGATCGAAAGATATAGTTGGATCCCCCAGTATGTTGTCCAACAGTGGGCCACATAATGTATAGTGCAGATCCCGGGCTAAAAAAGGGGGGGGGGGGCGGCTCCTCTGTGGCAGACCAGCTAATCCGGTTTAGGAATTTGCTCGGCGATGAAGGGATCCAATGGTATGGCGTCGTCGATTTGACTTGATCTCCCTTTACTAAGCCTAACCTCCGCGCTTTCGCGTCAGCAAATGCTTTCTTGGGGAAACCCTCCCCAGCAGGACGCCTCTACTGGTACAACGAGCATAGCACAGCCGCCATGACGCATCCAGAGATTCAACCCGTCGGATTCCTGTTTCTCAACACGGCCCATCCAAGCGAGGCCTTAACCCCCAGGAGTCTTAGCCACATCAGGTCGCATGTTGCCAAAGAGAATCGTGCTCGGGCGGCCAGAACTCGCCCAGCGACTGATGTGAACTTCACGCACCGAGTACGCCAGCCCAAACAGATCACCAAAAGTCCCACCAAGTCGAGCCGGTGTCAAGTGCAAGCGGGAGAAAATGTCGAGAAGCGGGATTTGGCCCTCTTGCCTCCCATATTGCCTAACCAATCCTTCTCCGCTGTAGAACCGCAATGGAACCCAATCCGAACCCTCTCTTCCTTGGAGATCGGGCTACTTGACCATTGTAAACTGTTCCCGTTCCCGCCATACTCGTTGGCCTGACCTAGATTTAGAATATTGAGACTGACCCATGCTCCCAGATATCAATCATGTTATCCTGGCCAGCAAGGGGCGCTGTCACAAGGCCGGTACCAGTGCTCAGCCTTGGTTCACCAGCATGCAGCTCAAGTGCTGGCTACCATTCGCCCTGGCCGACCCTGGTCTGCTTGCGGCATTATTCCTTCAATCCTGTCGGAGCCTGGAGAGTCTGAACAGGCTCGGAAGCTATGGCGACTTATACGCTGCCTACAAGCAACAGTGCCTCCGATGGGCCAACAAATGCGTGTCGTCTGAGCATCAGCGGGCCAGCGATGTCTCTATTGCCATAGTCATGGTGTTGCTGACCGAGTCGGTAAGAATGATTTCCATTTAGAATGAACCAAAGCATGTGGCAAAGTGGAAGGAGAGACTGACGATGGTTCCCCGCATCGACATTAGTATCTACTTGGAAATCTGGAGGAATGGAAAGTCCACTTGGACGCTCATTTTCGCATGCTGGATCTGAGAGGAGGCATTGATGCTCTGGGTCTTGACGGTTTTCTAAGAACGGTTATTGAGAGGTAAGTCACCAGCCCAAGCCATGAGATGTGGGAATTGACCGAAGTGCAGGTCGCCACGATGCTACGACCGATACAATCTATCGGGCAAATAGAAAAATAATAAGCCGGAGCGGGAGGGAATTGAGGAGGGGGTGAGGGGTGTTGCAACGATGCGACAATGCGTCAGGGGCACCGCGAAGCATCATGGCAAACACCCTGCGGGCGCATACCGGCGCATACGTCATTGATCCCGGATCGATGCACGCTATGATGGCCATGTCGGTCAGACGCGGTAATTGTCACTCTGCAGATGCGTGCGCATCCTGCATCGGTATATCCATCTCCCGTGAGCGGGGGAATGCAATCACTCTGCATCTTCGAACACTGTCGGATGGGGCACTTACATCCGCCCCGACATAGAGCTTAGCCGGACGAAACGCAATAAAAGAATCATCTCCAAACAATCGACTGGCATAGTTAGAAGTGTATCACCCACATCTCGTCAACATCATGAAAGCAATCCACTGGACCTCGCTGTTAGCAGGCGTAAGCTTGGCGCAACCTCAGCCCTCTGGCTTCCCGGTATCCCTCAACAGCACCTTTGCCTCGACGGGAGCTCACAATGTCCGCATCGACGCGGGGACGTACGGCCCGCCCGTCGAGGAGTACCACTACTTCTACGACCAGTGGCCCATCGGCCTCGCCGTCTCGCAAAAGGGGCGCGTCTTCACCTGCTACACCCGGGGCGACTACGCCTACACGCTCGGCGAGGTCGTCAACCAGACCGCCGAGGCGCCGTACCCCAGCCTGGAGCTCAACACCCCGCCTGGGGGGCTCGTACTGGGAGGAGGAAGCGGCGAGGGCGGCGTGGCGGGGGTCCCGTTCGGAAGCGCCGACTCGACGCACTTCATCAGCGTGCAGGCGCTCTACGTGACGCCCGACGACACGCTCTGGGTTCTCGACACGGGCCGGCCGACGGTGAACGCTTCGACATCTTCGCCCGCCACGCCGTACGCGGCGCCCGGGGGGCCGAAGCTGGTGGCCGTCAACCTCACGACCGACGCGGTGGCGCGGACGTACACGTTCCCCGTCGACGTGCACTACCCGGACTCGTACATGAACGACCTCCGCTTCGACCTCCGGCGCAACGCCACCGAGAGCGGAGGTGGAATCGCGTACATTGTCGACAGCTCCGATGAAGGGCGTAACGGATTCATCGTGCTGGACCTGGGCACGGGCGAGAGCTGGCGGCAGTTGGACCAGCACCCGAGCACACTGCGTGTCGCCGAGACGGTGCCGAGCTACCAGGGCTTGCCGTTCTATCTGCGTCAGAAGGGTCGGGCGGCCAATTTCCAGCAGGAGGGCCTCGATGGAGCCGAACTGAGTCTGTATGGTGATGTTGGTTCTTCCTGTTCTAACTCTTCTTTTTTCTTCTTTTTTTTCTTCTTTTTTTTTCGGATGCAAGCTCTTGGCAATGGCGTTTCTAAACCTGCGCAGACATACACGCACACACACAAGCCCACGAGCTGATTGAAGTGACATGGCAGATCATGTACTACTCGCCGCTTACCTCCAACAATCTCTACTCGATCGAAACCAAGTACCTACAGGCGAACCCGAACCAAGACGCCCAAGCCCTCAAGGCGGCCTGGGACAATGTCAAGAGCCTCGGGCAGAGAGGAGGCAATGCCAACGGCTTCACCGGCGACAGCTTGGGCAACGTGTACATGCTCATGCCGGAGCACAACGGCATCTTCATCTACAAGTAAGTGGTGATCCGTCATCCCAGGGTTGCTCTGCTTTGTTCGCTGCTGAGCCTGCAACTGAAAAACAATAGCTCGACGCTGGGCCGAACTGTGCCCTTCGTGAGAGACCCGCGCATCGTCTGGCCCGACACGGCGAACGTGGGATGGGACGGCTACCTCTACATGACCATCAACCAGCTGCCGTACCAGCCCAATTGGAACGACGGGGTGGACGGCCGCGTGCACCCGGGACTGATCCTACGCGCGAGAATGCCGGACGGCGCCAGCAAGAGTACAGTTCTTGCCTGATGCCGGGCCGGGACGGGCTTACCTATTGTGGTTTTGCCCTTGTGTTCGAGGAGTCGAGATCGAAATGCCCTGAGTGTTTCTTGGATGTATGTTGTATAAAGCTGTTTGATAGCGACTGTAATTAGTTACAAATACATGACGATGACAATCAATCAATCAATGCACTCTCGCAATGCTTTCCCAATTAGCCTAGCTAGCCTAGGGCGACTCTGTGAAGGGAGCTAAAGTACGGAGGTAGCCTGGTTTCATTCTCGGGACACTGCCCGAACAGCCACTGAGCTTGTCCCTTTTTCCCTCTGGCGATTGCGGTGGCGTTAAGGAGATGACGAATGGCGCCTTGAATCGAAGGTTGGAGGTGACGACGGCCTGCGACCACGGGCGGCGGTGCTGGCAGTGCTGACTGAGTGAGGGGACTCTGGATGAATGGATTAATTGCCGCTGGGCACTGGGCACTGGGCTCGGGCCCCGGGCGGGGTGGGGGATGAGATGCAGGGATAGCCGGTCATGCTTGTACTCAGTCACAGGCACCAGGGGCCCTCGCGAGTCTCGGGGACTTTGACAGGTGGGAAAATCCTTCTTCACGGGGCGGTCGCTCGATCCACCCCGGGTTTGTTGTCTTGCCCTGTCGTGCCCTGTCGTGCCCTGTCGTGCCCTTTCTCGCCTGCCCGCCCTTTGCAATTTCGGTTGGTTCGATGCATCGGGGTTAGCAGGTTAGCATGTTCCCTTTTCCCACCCACCGTTTCAGATGCGCCATCGCTCTGCACAGCTTGGCTGCGAGATAAGATGACATGGCGAGAGAATGGAGTGAGCCCAGTCCCTTCCGCATACTTATACTGCCTGCGCAAATGAAAGGGACGACGCGAGTCCATGCATCGCCATCATCCATCATCTCACCATCTACAAGTACATACTCCTCCTGCCTTGCCTCCTGGATTCCGAAAGTGGATTATCGGCTTGTCGGATTGTGGCTCTGGACCTGCTCTGGACCTCTCTGGTTCGTCGTCGACTGAAGCTTTTGGGGTATGCAGCTCGGCAGATGGCATGTCGGTACGCGGCACTATTTTGCATTGGCATCCATCAATTCCCGACAGAGGCTGAAAGAAGCAAAGCCCAGCCCCAACCAACAGCATGCAGCCAAGTCCTGGCCAAGTCGTGTCGTCTCGCTATGCCCAGCTCAGCTCAGCTCAACTCAGCTGACCATGGGGCGGTCCAAAGTAAGTTTCGGGTAATAGGTAATAAAGACCTACTGAGTGAGCTCCGGGTAATACTCAGTCTTTAGCCGCCATGGAGCCTCGTTTTCCAGTCGTAGGTCATGTCGATTCCTACTATGCAGATCAGATCACCAGGCCCAATCCAGAGGGGCCGTTGGCCGACACTGTGCACGCTTTCGGTAGTTGGGGAATGGCAATGAAACCTTGGAACCGACGGTGGGTTCGTCGGGTTCGCTGGGTTGCATCGTGCGCCGGCTAAACTTGTTAGTGCTACTTACTACTACTAGTATCCGTAGGACCCCAGCTCAGTGCTGTCTGTACCTTGACTATCCCGGCCAGCTGGCTGTGATTCCAAGATTCCCTCCCACCTATTGTCCATCGGACGCCAAGTTGCTGCTATGATACATACAGTACTCGGCATGATCCGCACGGCATGGCCATCATCAACTGTCATCGGCGACTGACTGCCACGGCCAACCAATTGCCCATGGTAACGACAACCAACAAAGACACCATCAACGGCAGAGAATATCTCCGTCGGCATTGGCTGTCCATGGCACTGTTCAAATTGTCATGTCATCCAGATCCGATCCAGGTCATGAGGCTGCATGGTACGAATCATGGACCGGATAGTCAGTCCCCTTCGACCTCGAGGCTCTTTGTACATGTAGCCCTTGCTCCACCATTAGGGTAGAGCGCTTCAGAAAGAAGACCCCTGCTCTCTTATCTACTGTATGTACTAGTAGTACGTGTATTCTTCCTCCAGTCTGGCTGTAAGTCCATTCCACCAACCAGCTGCTCGCCTGCCTGCCTGCCCCAGCGGGCCGACGATGCGACCCATTCATGGGCTGCATATATTTCCTATTGCGGTTCGCCTTGACCCCCCCTTGGACCGGATTCGTTCATCCCACTTAGCTGGTTTGAGGTATATGCGAATCCACCCCGGGGCTCTGGCCGCAACGGGAATTGGGAAAGAAGGAGAATCGCAACGAGTCATGGGCTGGCACGACTCTGATGAGATCATTCGGGACGTCTTGAGACACGGCCCAGTCAGAATGTAGAATATTTAATCACGGCCGTCTCCCCGTCGCTTACAGCTTCTCTTTCGTCCCATCCCACCAACCGCATCCCAACCAAACGTCGATCACCCGTTGTCGATCATACACTTTCGTTTCATTCTCCCTGACACTATCACAAACCAACCTTCAAAATGGTCTCCTTCACCACCTTTGTCTGTGCCGTCTCGGCCGCTGCCGGCGCCCTGGCCGCCCCGGCCACCGAAGTCGAGTCCCGCGACCTCGTCGAGCGCCAGACCATAACCACCAGCCAGACCGGCACCAACAACGGCTTCTACTACTCCTTCTGGACCGACGGCCAGGGCCAGATCCAGTACACCAACGGCGCCAAGGGCCAGTACAGCGTCAAGTGGAGCGGCAACAAGGGCAACTTTGTCGCCGGCAAGGGTTTCAACCCCGGTTCCGCCAGGTAAGCCAGCGATATTGATGCCGGCTATATGACATGCAGCACGCGCATGGAGAGCAGCACATGGCTAACATAACTCCCACACAGAACCATCAACTACTCGGGCACTTACTCGCCCAACGGCAACAGCTACCTGTCCATCTACGGCTGGTCCAAGAACCCGCTCGTCGAGTACTACATTGTCGAGAACTTCGGCACGTACAACCCGTCGTCTGGCGCACAAAAGAAGGGCTCTGTCACCTGCGACGGCTCCAACTACGACATCCTGCAGAGCACCCGCACCAACGCCCCCTCGATCGAGGGTAACAACAAGAACTTCCAGCAGTACTGGTCCGTCCGCACCAGCAAGCGCTCCAGCGGCAGCGTCAACACCGCCTGCCACTTCAACGCCTGGAAGCAGCACGGCATGAACCTCGGCACCTTCGACTACCAGATCGTCGCCACCGAGGGCTACTTCAGCTCCGGCTCCGCCTCCATCACCGTCTCTTAAGCGGGTCGATTAGATACGAAGGACGACGTGGCGATAGGCATAATGAATATGACAAGAGAGACATTTCAAGAAAGCCTGGGGCAAACAACAACGACGACGACGACGACGACATGCAGTACTACAGCGGGCGAGGAACTCTGCTGGCTGCATGGGTATGAAAGAGAAAGGGCACACAGACCCCGGCGACGACGCTGGTTGCGGATTCACACTTCATTTCTTCAAACGGGCTACTGGTTCCCCTGTATATAGCACCTGGCTGCCTTAGTGTAAAAACTTTCAACCCCCTGGTAGATTCCTGTTGAGGATCACCAGCTTTCCCACCAACTTTAGAGCATTCCCGTGATATGAGTCCAAGTGAAAGTGAACGTTGATAGGTAGCTTTTAGGCGGCAGAGAATTACACGGAAATGTCCCATTCCGAGACTCGGCGCTCGCCATGGCCCACGAGGAGAGCAAACTTGGTGAATTCGTCCGGGTCTATCATGGCGCCCGTCATTGTGGGAGACGAGAAGAGGGTATGCGCTTCGGCCAGCTGCACCAGCCCGACATTGACCTCAGAGCAGATCTGGAGCCACTCCTGGGCCGAGGCTGCCTCCCAGGGTCCTTTGCGAGTCGTCACCATCATGCCGCCCATGCAGGGGATGGATGCGTTTTTATGCCGCACCATGAGATAGACGGCCTGGATGCCCGAGATGACGATCCAGGTGCGCCGCATACACTCGGCCACGATCCAGGTCTGCCAGATCAGGTCGTCGCCGCTGGGCCGGGCGAGCATCAATGCGGCGGCATCCGTCACCGGCGACCGCGCACGAGGAGGGCTGGTAAGGCACTCGCCTAGGAACGCCGTCGCGCTGGCGCATTGCACCATGCACCGCATCCAGAGGTACAGGACGGGTATGTGGCGTTCGGCGAGGTGATGCAGTCGCGCGTCCTCCCGCTCGAAGAGGCCGATGAGCTGGTAGACCAGAAGGGCGTGCACCCTGGCGATGTGGTCAAGGGGATCGTCTGGCAAGCCAAAGCTATCGGCGAGATCTGAGGTAGAGGGCCAGTCCGACGGGACCTCATTCCTCTCGAGGAGTGACAGCATTTTTTCCTCAATGATGCGATAGACCATCTGCTTCCGGGCGGGCGTGACAGGGTTGTCCTGGAGTTGCAGGTATGCTGTCGCCGCCAGATAGGCGTCTTGGACGCATGATGGGTACCGCGTTTTGTACAGATGGGAGTGGATAAAGGGGTTCGATCCCGTGTCAATCCAAGTCCTCAGCCAGTCCAGCGTGGTTTTGGCATATGCCTTCAGGTCGGTGGTACTGTAGGCATGCGCCGCGACCGGCGGCATCTGGCAGGCTGTCCACGTGTCAGGCCCGGCAAACCAGTTGGTGGCGATCAGGAACTCGGTTTGGCTGTCGAGAAACGAGGGGATCTCCAGACCTGCGCCCTGCAGTGCGGCGCTTGGTCCTTCGGAGGCCAAGGGTCCAAAGAAGAACTCGAAGCTGTCGTGCTGGTATGCCTGACGAGGGGTGTGTCTAGGCGAAATGGCGACAGAAGCGCTTTGTGGAATCGACGCACTCTCAGCGACGAGGATGAAGGCACTAGTTTTCTCCGGGGGGTAGGTGCATGTCGCTCCTCGCTGATGGCATCGCAGGCAGGCCGGCTTCTGTTTTCCACATTTGCGCTTCGCCTTGGCACAGGCCGTGCAAGCTGCTGCTAATAGTGGTTGAGACATCCAACTTCGTGGGCTCTTTATGACATCCGCTATTGAAAATGGATCGCAGGGGTTGGTGATCGCTGGCATCGATGCAGCCTCGCAGCTTCGACAACGAATCGACGTCCGATGGCCGCATTCAAAGGTGCGGACACTGTCGGCTAGGCTGGCTTGACGGCGCTGGCGGTGCTGACGGCGCTGGCGGACGCTATCCCGATGAGGATAGTGGCCGCCCGCCGCTGAATAATAGGGCGGACGACTTCCGCTGCTGGATGGCATGGAAGTGTAGGTGTCATGTCGGCAAGGACACCGCGCATCGCCATACGTCCCGGATTTCTGACATTCTCTGTTCTGACACGACACGGAAAAGTTATGGCTTTTGTCGTACGAAACATATTCAGAACCCCTACAGCTCCTGCGACTTGGTGCAAACAAGAATTAGGCGCTGCTTTCGAGACAGGGTATATTATTGGCAATAGTGCATACGGTATACTGCCTACTTTTGAAGATTTAGTGATTGAAAGACATGACATAAAAAAGCCAATTAGGAACAGATCATCCCAAGACAATTGTCATCACCTTCATGGATTCTCGTCCAAATAAAATACCTATATCATTCCATCCCTAACTGCATTATATCTTTCTCATCATCAATTCAACCAGGCTAGCCCAGCGAACCGAATCAACTCAAAACAAACGGATAACGAATCCGGGGGTTCTGGAAAACAGTGACAACTTCGACTGGTCGTCCACTTTTTCTTTTACGCAAAATGCAGTCCAGCTCACCCTTGATATACGTGGCGAGCTCTAGAATCTCATGCGAGGATCCGTACGGTGAGACGCCCTTGCATTGCGGCTTGGATTCCATGAGAAAGTCCTCGGGGGCCACAAATCCGTCCACGAGAGTTGGCGGATTCGGAACTTCGCATTTGCAGGAGATCCTCCAGCACGAATTGGCCACAAGGTAGATGGTCCTCAGCGCATGGGCCCGCTCCAGCATCTCCTCGTCGAAGGCGGTGAGGGCGTGGCCGCGCCTCATGGTGTTCAAATCCACGTTGAATGCTAGCTTCCGGACGCGCCGGAACCAGTGATCCTTGCGGCTGACATTGTAGTCGAACGCCAGGGCGCTCAGGAACCCGTCGGGGATGTAGCCAGACGCGTGCATCTGCCGGAAGAAGAAGATGTCGGCTGCCGGGTTGGCCCAAACGTCCGTGTCGTAGTGATGGACGTTCGTAGAGTTATCACGCCCGCTCGTCATGACGTGGAGGAAATAGAGTGTGATCTTTTCGCTCCCCAACCCGTCATTCGTATAGATGCAATCCGTCTAGATAGGCTCGTCTTCACTTGCGGCATCATTGATTATTGGCTTCCCACTTGGAAGGTCTCTGCAACCATAATGGACATCTGTGACAAGACAGCCGGGCATCTTCTGGTGGGTATCACGACTGATATAGTGATACCTTCGCCGCGAGCCATCACGATGGTGGCCCAATATTTGTAGCTGGAGCTCGGCCGGGAGCTGTGTAAATTGGGGGAACGATAATTCAGATGCCATCTGCAGACTTTTTCGGTTGTCCTAGGACTTGAATTACTTGCAGTTGATGCGTTCAATAAAATCGCGCGTTGGTGGGTAGTCCTAGGTGTAAAAGAAAAGCTACAAAAAGACCTGATGAGAAGTTCAGGCTGGTAAGAGTATAGTTAGTCCCAGATGTTCTGAGATTTTCTACACGTATCCATAACTAGCATAAGTCGACGAAATGAACAAGGTATAAATATTGAATCTGAAGGGATCGGAGAAAGGGTTGATATACTGTCTCCGATTCTATACCGGAGCCAAATTTCGAGAGTTGTTGTCAGAGTTGGATTAACACCTGAGTCGAAACCCTTATTTTTCTTATCGGCAACTTTGATAGGACACACAAACGCCCAAGAATCCGAAAGGCCTTTGTGATCTAAAAAGATATGGAGATCCCAGATTGAATACCTATGATATTCATGGAATAATATAGGCACGTTACTCTTATCTAGAAAAGGAGAATCACAATAAGGTTAGGCGTTACGTTGGGTTGTATGAGTCGCCCATTATCAACGGAAACCGCTCGACGAAAGCCATCACCAGCTCCAGTGGCGGATTCGCAAACGCCTCAAAGCCTACAACTCCGCCGACGTGGCCGTCTTGTCCTCCTGCACATACCTAGCATAGCGGCTGCTGCTGCTGCTGCTGCTGCTGTTGCTACCCAGCTCGTGACGATTTCCGTGCCCTTCCAGCTCGTGGCTGTAGACCGGGTTCTCCATCTCGTGACTGTAGACGGGCTGCTCCAGCTCGTGGTTATTCTGCGGCGTGGCCAGCTCCAGCTTCTCGTTCAAGTCGAGCTCGTACACGGGCTCGTCGGCGGGGCTGGGGTCCGTCGACGAGGAGGAGGAAGCCTGTGAACCAGTGAATTTCTTGGGCTGTTCCGTATTTCCATCCTCCAAGTCACTCCGAGGCCTGGCAATCTGCCCCCGCTTCTTGATGCTGATCATACGACATGCAAGCCATACACCGGCACTGAGAAGCAAGGCCACACCCGCCACGACGCCCACGGCGATGACGGCGCTTCTCGCCTGTCTCGACAGGCTACCAGCAGTGGCCGGGGGAGGAGGTGTATCTGCAGTAGAAGAGGAGGCGACCATGGGAAGCCGGTTCTCGTCCAGCCTCCGCGCGGGCTCCCAGACATCCTTACCCGACGTACGCGTCTCAACCACGTGCCCGCCCTCGCCCACGTAGTAGACCCGCATGCGACCCGAGCTGCCGGCATTGGTGAGCGCCAGCTCGCTATTGGGCGCGTCGGCCAGGGGTCAGAATCTCTCGTTTTGCCGCGGTGCGACTTGCCAGTTGTCCGGCTCGTCGACCTCACGGATCTGGTGCAGGCGGCGGTCGGTGCCGATGTACCAGATGCTGCGCAAGGGAAGCGTGGGGCTGTAGTGGAGCAGGTCTATGCCCCGGGCGGCGCCGTCCCAGGCGGGGAGGGTCAAGTTGCCAGTTGTCGCTGAGGCCATCGCCAATAATCTTCCCCACCCCTTTGTCCTTGGTACGGTCTAAGGGGTCGAAGATGCATACCTAGAGACCAGCTTCCGTTGCTCATGCCCTGTGATATCTCGAGGCTTTGCGAGTCCTTAGGGGTAGCCACAGTAACTATCTGCTTAGGAGCCAGGTTAAGCCCGATCGCCAATGTGGGCTTACGAGAGGAGGCCGAAGACACGAGGCCATCCATGTGCCCCTGGAGGTATTGTGTTAGCTGTCTTTCTAGATTGAGGAGGAAAACACTACCTTTTTTGCCTTGGGATCGTACCTCGCCACCTGCAGCGCCCAGTCCCGGTCGTAGTAGAAGATGCGGTACCCATCGTCCGCACTGATGAGCGCCGCCCCAATGACGGTGTCCGGGTGGACGGCCGTGGGCGACTCCACCACAAGGTTCAGGCTCTGGCGATCGTACAAGCCCGTCTGGCTTTTGCAGAAGAAGACGGCATTGGTGACGCGGCCGTTGACGTCTTGGTAGAAAATAGAACTCTGTGATGGAACATCGGTTCGCTGTTAATTATCATGCCATCCTCTTTCTCCCCCCTTAGCCTTTAGCCAGCGGGCTGAGTCATGTACTTTGTAGACGGCTTTGGATGTCCAACCCGTAGCGGCCAGGCTGGTCTTCTTTTTCGGCTTCAGGTCGGGATCGTCGCCAAAGTCGAGTACAGGCGGACAGTGGGGGTCCCAGACAGGCTCGTTTTTGGTGCTGTTGCAGTAGTTGTAGAGCACCTCGCCCGTGGCATCGTCTTGCATCATGACTCCGGGCGGCCGTTGGTCTCCGTGGAATGCCGTGATGGTGCCGGCGTTGGCCGCGACTGCTGCTGCCCAGAGAGCAAGCAGACACCGCAGGAGAACGAACCGGTCAGAGGCCATGGCTGATGAACAATCCACGTTAGAAATTGGCATAGACCAACAAAGAATCCGATAACATGATGACGGGGTTGTGAAGGATGATATAGAGAAGCCGGAGGCAGCATATGGCACCGGATGGATGCACATGATGCTGTATCGAGTTTCTATCAATCGCTAAGCAGCCAATCAGTGCACAGGCATGTCCAGTCAAGCATGTTGCTGAGTTAAGCGCAACCCAATCATCCATGCCGTCAGCCCGGACAAAGAACCCCGACTCAGCTGGCATCATACCAGAACGGGCAGCGAGCGAGGCACTCTGCATGCACACCGCGAAGTCTGTTGCGACTGTATAGGGCAAGGAAGCATCGACGAGGCTGTCGAGGAGTTGGCTCCCTCCACATACACTCCACTGTAGTTCCCGGTGCACGTTTTACACACCTTGAAATATGAGGTAATACGAAGTCCCCTGCTGGGTAGGTAAGCAGTAACCCGTAAGACGAGTCTTGGCAGCTGGCTCACAATCTACCACTCATTGTTCAGTTGAATTCATGCCTTGATACAGTTGGTATTCCAGATCTATTTTGTACATCTAGATTATACACATCGTACAGTAGCCCACCTTAACACGGGTATCACTCAACTGGCGCCGCCGTGTAATATGGGATGAGCGGGAGACAGCCCCAAAAGCAAAGCGTCCATCATCACCTTAGTCTGCTTGCTCTTACTCTACTCCGTCCGACGCGACATCTTCCGCAGCTGCGGGCTGACATCATCGGCCTCGGCCGCGTCCACCTCCATCTGCAACTCCGCCATAACCTCATCCATAACTACGCTCTTCGGCGCCGAGGGGCCGGGCTGGTTACCGAGTCCCTCGCCCTTGGCGGCCGCCTCCTCGGCCGCAGCGCGCCTCGACCATGCGGCGCGCTTCTTCTGGATGTCCATGAACTGCTTGATCTCGGACGGTGTTTCCCACGTTACCTTGCCGTTCTTAGCATCCTCCATGCGGCGCTTCTGCCCGGCTTCTCCTGCACGGCCTAGAACGCTTCCAATGACGGCCAGGCAGCGTAAACTAGAGGCGGTAGTCAGTACGAGTACATGGCCAAAATACCAGATAAACTGCCTTGCGCGAACGGGTTACTCACCTGTCATCGTTGGCCGGAATGGCATAAGTCACCCAGGTGGGCTCGGTGTTGGTGTCGACGATACCAATGGTGGGGACGTTGGCCTGACTGCACTCGCGCAGCATGGTGAAGTTCTCGAGCGGGTTCAGGCAGACAACCAGGTCGGGGACCAGCGCCCGGCGGTCCATCAGATGCTGGTTGAAGCCCTGGACGGGCTGGTCGAACTCGTTGACAATCTCGACGGGGATGCCGGGCAGGATCTTGTCGCTGTTGGTGATGGTGCCGGGCGTCCACTTGGTGAAGAGGTGGCAGGCCTTGGCGAGGCGCGCGGCCTGGGTGACGATCTGGGTCTGGCCGGGCCGGGTGCCGACGAACAGGATCAGACCGCCGTGGTAGGCGACCTCCTCGACCACGCGGGCGGCGCGACGCAGGTGGGCGGCGGTCTGCTCGAGGGAGATGATGTGGATGCCCTGGCGGATACCGTAGATGTACCGGGCATTGGCGGGGTTCCAGACGGAGGCGTGGTGGCCCATGTGCGCCTGGGAGGCCATGAGGAGCTCGAGGGTGACATCCTTGGGGCCAGGCGGGTTTCGGAAGACATCGGAGGGGCTGTACCGGTGCTCGACCTCGGCTCCGACCTTGTTCAAGCTGCGCTTCAGCTGCTGGGCAGTCTCCCAGTCGGCTTTGGTGGTATCGGGGACGACGGGACGGCGGCGGGTGGGCTTGGCTGCCCTAGCGAAGAGGGAGGGGACTGTGGGATTCTCGGGGTTGGACTGGATGGCGGCTTCGACGGCTGGATCGGCGGTTGCGACGGGGGTACCAGAAGTTTCTGTCGACAGAGATCTCAGGCATTGCTGTCCTCGGCGAAGAGGCGCTGCCAGCACCTTGCGGCCTAGAATTTCCAAGAGCGCAGGTTAGAATTGGTGACGAGAAAGGGCGGTAGCATTGGGGGCAATTGACTGGCCAGAAGGTGCACTTACCATGGCGAACACCAAACTCCCTGATAATCATAGTGACGGATGCGAATGACGGTTGAAGCTTGACACGATCAAGCTGCCCATCAATTGCCTCTGCCGTGAACTTTTTCGGGTTCAGATCCAATCCAATGGCGCTGTACCAAGCCAGAGCTCCCTGCAAATTCGGCACCACAGTGGCTCCGCGCCCGCTGAGTCAGCCACAACAGAGTGAGAGTGGGGCCAACATCGGGAGCTGCTACTACTAATTGCGCTGCGGGCATCTTCAATGTTACTACCTCAGTAACTAGGTAGGTTAGGTATGTACGTAAGTGCCACCTTGAAATACATGTACATGGTTGGTGGCAGAGCCTTGATGACAGCTTAAGATAAATAGATGGGGTATCATTTGCGTGTAAAGAAATGCTGCGACAGAAGCCAGTCATGCCCTGACCAACATGCAGCAAAACAGCCCTATCGGCTACTCCTCTTCCTCCTCCTCCTCCTCCTCCTCCTCCTCCTCCTCGCCCTCCTCCGTTTCAATCGGTTTGATCGCGTATCCCTCCACAAAGCCGTCAGGGTCACAGGCCCTCTCCAGATCGATGTGATTGTCCTTGACCCATTTCCGTACATCGTCCTTGTTGATCTTCACTCGCGGCACTTGCTTGATTTCCGCCACATCTTCCGCATCCTCTCCCCCCTTCTCGTCGGTTGGACTACCGTGAGCTCTCTTGGCGGGCCCCATCCCGTCTTCGACCATGATGCCCATGTCGCGAATAACGACCAGGCAGTCCTCGGGAGTGATCCACGTAGATTTGCTGCACTCATCGGCGTCGACAACGATTTCCTTCCCGCTTCTATGGCCGTCACTATTCTGTAGTTCCAGGCCCAACAGCCAGCGGCATATCTCACCCGCCCAGAATCTCCTGTAGCCCTTCTTTCCCAGTTCCGAGATGGGCTTTTCCGGCCCGCCGAGTACCTTTTCGCGACGCGAAATCTCGTACGAAATGCCCATGAGTAAGGCGCCTAAGCCCTTTCGCTGCCAGGGAGGGAACACGAGGATACATGCCAGGTTGTTGTTGTCCCAAGAAAGCTTCTCCTTCGAGAAGAAACCAACCACCTGTGGGCGCCGAGATTGGGGCACCTGCGCTGGCGGATGTTCCATGTCCAGCGCAGATGGCCTCGCCACGCGAGGTGGAGTGTAGACCAGAAGAAAGTAGTTGAACCCAGCAACGTCGAAGAACACCGACTTGTTATCCAGGAAGAGCTTGGCGAACAATGACAGGTTTTGGCAGAATAACTGGCAGCCGCATTAGTATCGCAGGGAAAGGAACCATGAAATGGTGACTTACTGGTTCATTCTCACCATCCACTTCCCACACACTCCACTCGCCTTCCATGACATGAGTAGAGCCATCTTCTTTCTTGGGCTTGCGGTTCCGTTTGGCGTCGGAGCCATTTGCGTCGCGGGGGAGCCTGCTCTCCTTGGGATGCACGTAGATTTTGTTGCCGGGCACCCAGGCCCTGGGCAAGCAGGCGCCTATGTGCTTGCGCCACTTGGGTTCCTCTTTGGAGTACTTGAAACATGAAGGGCAAACGAAGAGTCGGTCCAGCAGAACCTCCTTGTCCTTCTTCCCACCCCCAATCTTGGCACCGCCACCGCCGGGGTTAGCCTTGCCGCCCGAAGTCACGGACGCATCGCCTAGCACATCCTTCCCGTAGTATGATGGGTACCAGGCGCGAAACGAGATGTCTCCCAACACCACCTTGTCGATGTTCCGGTCGGATCGTGGTGTCGGCGGCGGCTTCTGCGGTTGGATAGACAGGCGACGCTTCGGCGTGATGATCGAAGCGGCTCCTCGGAATGCCGCGGCAGGATTGTCAGGACTCGCAGGCGAGTTGGGGCCGGATGCTCGTCGTCGTGGGTGGGGCGGGTTAGGAGAGCGTTGGGGCGGCGGTGCAGTGACAGCAACAGCTTTTGGTTCGGCATGGCGCGCAGGCTGAAGATTTTCTTTGCCTTCAGGCTGTCCCGGTATTATTGCGTGGTCGGCAGGCTCGATATGTTCTTCTGTCGCGGTGTGCCTTTTGGTTCGGCGGACGGCGTTGGTGTTGGCATTTGCGACCTTGGGCCGTGGGGCATCGGAGTCAGGGTCCAATGTCTTAGTGGTGGTGTCGCGTGGTCTCGTCACGTACGTTTTCGTGACTGGAGCCGCGGCAGACGTCGGGAGAATGGGGTCTGGCGGCGCTTCGAGGGTGTCGGAACGTACGCGGCGGCTTCTCAGCTGCTTCTCGGGCTCGGGTTGGGCGTCATACTCAGGCAGGAGAGTCGTGGGATGGGAGTGACGGGTGGTTCGTCGCGTTGCGGATTCGGCCTCGGCTGGGTTTTCGTCGTGCACTCGCTTGCGCTTCGGCGGCGCCATGCTGCCACGCCCACCGGGCCAGAAAAAGAGCGTATCTGTTGCAATCGAAAGACGACTGCCTGATGCTAATTCGATCAAAAAGCCGAGGATTTTGGCTTTGTTATTGAATTCCAAGTGATTGGTTTGAGGAGAGAGCAATGGCGAGCCAGAATTGGGTGGGTGTGCATTAGGCTTGCCTGCTTTGCCCAAAAGTGCGGAAGCCCCTCCGCTCCCTCGCTAACCTAGCTGCCTAGGCGTACGACGTAGATGCAAAATTACCTTGTAACTTACCTACCGAACTGGCAGCAAAGACACCAGACGAGACGGCGTCCTGTCAAACCAGCAATTAACATGCCACGTAAAATCCCATGACACAATCTGAAGGTCAGAATAAGCTCGTGATTATCTGATCTCGATCGTGGACAGAATGTCAATTAAACAACCAAACATGGCTTCCTCGCACAAGGACGCTGTGAGGAACAAGGTCTGGCAAGAACTGCGCAAGGTCGCCTACCCCGACTCACGCTTCCACTATGACTTCTCGAGTTTTATTGCCGATTTTGTCGGTTCAAAACTAGCCGCCGACAGGCTGCTCGCGCTGCCCAACTACCGCAGCTGCACTACCGTCTTCATCACCCCGGACAACTGTCTCGAGTACCTGCGCGAGCAGACGCTGCAGGCAGGCATCAAGGTCCTCATCACCACGTACGGGATCCGCCGCGGCTTCTGGCTGCTCGACCCCGCGGCCATGCAACCGGCGCTGTACAAGTATGCCTCGACTCTCGACGGGCTGGAGAAGATGGGCAAGCCCGTGTCGCTGGCCGAGATCGCCGGCTTGGACTTGCAGATCGGCTTCATGGTGACGGGCACTGGCGCCATCAACCACGCCGGCATCCGCTTCGGCAAGGGCCACGGCTTCTTCGACCTGGAGTGGGGTATGCTGTATTCTCTGAAGGTCGTGAGCCAGGACACCATGACCGCCGCAGTGGTGCACGACTGCCAGGTCCTGGACGAGGAGTTGCATCCCGAGATGTATGACACAGTATGCAACCTTACCGCCACCCCATCCAGACTGCTCCGGGCTGAGGCAGCCGTCCAGCCCACCTGCGGGATACTCTGGGATCGGCTGGAGAATGGCATGTTGGAGGATATCCCCCCTCTGCGAGAGCTCCAAGCCATTGGAAACACCTCGCAATAAATTTGCGTGTATTTTTCTTATTTGACTAGTGTTTCCTGGCATCTGTCATATTGGTGCCAGTCTTCACGCAATATTTAGATTATTGAGCGTGGCAGAATCAGCGCCTTGAATAATCCAAGGTCAATCTTATCCAAGAGCCACCGCTCCCCCTTTCTTGTTCGAGTCCTTCCATCAACATGTCCTTCGATCCATTTGTTCCTGATCATAAACAACTGCTATCACCCGGTTCCGACATCAAAGCAACAGTCCAAGCAGGGTGCGAATATCATTGACAAAGGTGCATTGTCGCTTGGCTCCCGCGCCGGCCATGCTCTTCCTCTCTGCACCTTTCCGTGCGGCCAAGGCCAGAATCGCCCACGATGCTTCGGGCTCAGCAACGGCCTCGAGACGGCCACTAACCTATAGATCGGCGTATGAACTTTTCAGTGCATCTTTGCTCCTGTCACCGCTGCTCTGGTATTGCCTCGTCGAGGAACCTGAAGCCTTTATTCTGTCCCTTTTCGCATGGAGTGAGGTGTCGGCATTTCGCATGGCTTTTTGGGACCACGCGGCGGCCAAATCTTTTAATCGTGCGACTCTAGGACGGGCAAGTAGCCCGAGTGATGGGAATCGAGAGGTTGCTCTCCATGCTGTCTACGGGCAAGAGTCAGCTAAATTGCGCATGCTTGTACGTGGAGGCGTAAATGTATTCTTACACTGCCCAGACCAAAAACCCGGCTTCTTCCTTTGCCGTGTATAGATACCATTTGGTTTGAGACTTGCCGCCTGCAGTGATGATTCGAGCAAGTTCCGATGCGCAGAATAGCGCCCGCTGGTTGTGTTCAGCCCGTAAGCCTTGCACAATACGTGTTGAGCAGAAGATCCAACTCCTGGCGGACCTTGTTTCTGTGCGCCTGCTTGTTGGGGTCATGCGCGAGCGCCTGCTCCAGGTCCGTCAGCACGGACAACCGAATGAGGTCATCGCGGAGCCCAGTCGCGTGCTGCTTGGCCACATGCTGACGACCTTCGCCCACCGAGTCGCCCATGTCCTGGCCGTTGCCGCTGGACTGCCCCTCCTCTTGCTTGATGTCGTCTGACTCGGGCGAGTTGGCTTCTGCCTCGATGCACATGGTGCGGGAGATTTCGTCGAGGTCTTGCGAGACCTCGAGGTTGCTGTACTCGTCGCGCTGGCCGGCCGAAGAGTCGATGCGTCGCACGAAGGACCTGGCCGCCCGTCGGCAATAGTCAATGTAGGTCTGAAACGGGCCGCCCGGCTCGGCTTGGTCGCCCAGAAACCGATAGTACCAGTCCATGATGGTCGGGAGCCAGTGACGGTGCTCTTCTGCGCTCATGCACGCCAGCTGCTGCAACGCCGCGCGGTATGGATGGTGCTGGCCATAACGTGTCCCTGTGAGGTGGGCAGAGAAGCGCAAGGCCTGGGTTCCAATTTCGGGGCCCGACGCCGACAAGACCAAGACAAAGGCTATGGTGGTACCGAAAATACGCGGGTCATGACTCTTCAATACGATGGAGTGCTGGTCGAAAAAGGGCTGAAGCACCTGAAAGGCTTGGGCTGTCTGCTTGCGCTGCAATGCGCCGTGGACCACGACGGAGATGTGGTACCATCCAATCAGCAGCTCGGTGACGTGGGGCTGGGGGATCATGTCCTGGGACCACCAGCGATTGCTGAAGCCGCCCAGGATATAGGACCGGAGGTGATGGTTGCATTCCTCGGCGCCGCGCAAACCGGTTCCCGGGGCTATGTTTAGGTGGGGTGGCAGCGGCAGTGGCGGCGGAGAATTGGGTTTGCTGAGGGCTTCGGGGCCAGCAACAACTTGGTCGTAAAGCTGCATCAACACTTCCCGTCGGGCCGGCGGGAGGCGCTGAATGTAGGAATAGACGTAGGAAAGACTGACGTTCCATTCGCCGTCGGGGGCATGTTGCCTGCCAATCATGCGTTCCAAGATGCCTCTGGCCTCTTCGAACCCCAGGTTCTTCCGCAGCCCCCACGTACGGATTCGCAGCTTGTACATGCGCGCACTGGCAAGTTGGATGTGTAAGCGGGCGGACAAACTCAAGGGATACAGCCGCTCCGGCTGCCTGGATTTTTAGATACTCACGTTGCATAGAAGCCGTGTTCCTGCTGCATTATTTGCATAATCTCGCCCAACGTCTTCCGGCGATACAGCCAGGAGATGGTGGCTCGGTGACGTTCCCATTGGTTCGGCGTCGCCCAACGGTCCCCGACAGGTTCCTGCATCATGGGCAAGCGAGACAAGATGACACCCTTAACCCTAGCAACAAGGTGGGGGGGGAAGCAGCTTGGCAGTAGGAGCAGTGTAGCTAGACAAAGTAGTGCGATGGATGGATTTCCACAAGTACCCGGGCTACCGACCTGCTCGGGCTCGGCCGTACTGGCGTACTGGTGGAATGGTAGCTGAGCTGGCTGGCGAGTTAGTACGAGTACGATGAGAGGCTGTAGTCGTAATCGGTGTAGCAAGACTCGTTCCGTTCCTCGCACCGCCACTAGCCAAGACCCCACCCCCTAAATGCTGCTGCTGCTGCATGCACGTGGCACAGCGACGAGTGGAGGGGGGTCGTCGCCAAAAGTCCTGCGCATTATCCGCCTGCATTATCGCGACCCAGAATTGGAGAAGACCCATCCAGTAAACATATAGCTTCACTCAGTCATGATCATGACGGCTCTCGGTCCCGTTGAGTCTAGTAGCTAACTGGCATACAAGTAGCAAATCTTGCAATACGCAAGAGACATTTCACGTAACCTTCCCCATATCATAAAACTTCGCAACAAACCATGGTCTCCATCTAATCGTCCTCATCCTGGGAGTTCCTCCACTCTGGTAGCTGCCTCATTGACATGTTCCGAAGCCTGGTTTTGCAGCCAGCGTCCCGCCCAGGAGAACAAGCCACCAAGCAAGGCAACAGGCTGGTAAAGTTGAGTAACAAGCCCAGATGTACCGTTACGGGCCGCGGGTGCGAGCGGCAGCGACGAAATGGATATGCGGATAGCCACACGATTCGCCTCAATGGGCATATCAGGGCGCGAAGAATATCCCCAGGTTATTGCATTCGGAAGACGTCCATCAGGGAACAGTGCACGGGGCAAAATGACGCCTTGTACTGTGGGCCCTTGAACAGGGACTGGGCCGACATGCTCAAGACCGTGTATTTCTGATGAGCGTGCGGATGCATCTTGAATGGGGAACTTGCGTGAGGTTACATAGTGACTCACGTGAGAGAATACAGATTGGATGCGTGTCCAATCTTCCACGGTCAGTCCTGGTTGCAAGCCCTGGCTGATCATCCCGCGTACACGTCGAGCAATCTTGGAGGCAAGACTGGTCGCATGGGAATACACCAGGTTGCTTGTTGCGATAGCGTGAGGTGTGTGTCTGCCATGATCGTTCCCGTTTGTCTTGTTGCAGTCCCACATGGCTTGCCACTCGTCGTGTCTCAGCTTGCGCATGTGTTGCACTGCTGTCCGAAGCTGACTGTTTGGGGCTCCGCCGGGTATGATATGGCCATCAGGGTCAGCTTCCAGACAAAGGCTGCTCATCAGACGCAAGTCTTCCATAAACAGAGTTTCTTGAAACTTCTTCTCGAGATTAGAGCGTGTCGAAGAATGCAATCCCAGGGCACCAGAGCGAGGAATGGGTGATGAGAACAGCGCATGGGCATTGGTGGAAGGTCCTGGTGAGCCAGCATCATCACGAGGCTTCGAGAGACCCGAGCTGGAAACGATCCCATGCTCCGGGCTCTGTCCAGCGATGCGCGGGGCGGAAGCTTTGGACCCGTGCGGTGACATCTTGCGAGCCTTGAATGGGCGAACAGGATGATGATCCGACCGCGATCTCTTGCGAGACGACGGGATGGGGACCATAGGTTCATCGTCATCGGGTGATTCTTCGCCCGGGTCGAATTTTTCGACGCTGTGATCAGACCGTAGACTCTTGTGAGTCAAATAGGCGGGAGCTAGGAATTCTTCGTCATCTGAGGTCTCATCATCCGTGGCAGAATCTCTCAGGCCATCGGGCGTGTGCAGAACTGACGAAGGCTGGCGACGGCCGTTAGAGCACGGCAAGGAAAGTGGAAGGAAAGTGGAAAGATGAAAGAGAAACAACTTACGCTGAGAGAATGACGCGGGTTGCCATATCCACGGCCTTCTGCCTCCGAGAAAGAATCTGGGGAGTTCTTAGACCGAAGAGTCAGCCAATTAGGTCTAGGAATAGCGACAGCAAGGACGAAGCGGTCGAGCGAAAATATTCACCTTCACGATAGGCTTGTTTCGGGGACGTGAATGAAGCGTCTGGGCGTGCGGGTTTCCCAATGGTCTCACCATGATGAAACTTGATCAAGACGTTGATGGAGTTTGTGTGATCTGGGCTGCCATGGAAGAGGCCATGAAAGTGGCCGCGAGGTACGGCAGAGAGGGCCACGATCCGTCAATGGTCGGCAGTGATGGATGAGTGGATGAGAGAATTGAAAATGGTCGAGGACTTGAAGACTTGAAGACTTGAAGAATTGCAACTTGGAACACCAGGTTCGTGTTCCCATAAAGTCTGGCGCAAAGAACAGGAAGCTGCCCCTTCCCTCTGTAGCAGATGGAAGCCTTCCACCTGCTTCGAAAGGAAGTGCCAACATTGCACTTGCCTCCGCACCTGCTTGTTGATGCCCGCGGCGTTAGTAAAACCGATGCCAAGCTGCGAAAGAAGTGACAGGTTCCTTCCGTACGATGGAAGTGCAAGAGCTTAACTCGCTCCCATATTTCGCCCTTTGGTGTCACTCCGGCGGAGCTCAAGGTAGAAGTCGTGCCGTGGTATATTTTGGATCTGGCATATGGATTGGGACATGTGCATACCTGGTATATAGTGGGTGCTACTTCAGACACCCTCCATGAGACCACCGACTTTGTGTGACAACCCCAGATTTCTGGGTTTACACCGAGGGTTGCAATTGATGATCAGGAAGCGCAAGGCCGGGAATGTCGAGGTCCGCCCTGGTTTTGAATTTTGGATCCACGACTTGCTGGTCGCGCTGAAGTCTGCCTGTCTGGAATCAAATAGTCTCGCTTCGGGTCCTCTCCTCTTTGCTATATTCAATTTGAGTTGCTCGTCACGTTATCAATTCTGTACATCTAGTTGGGATTAGGGATTCCATTACATCACATTCAAGGTTTCTAGCTGCATCTGACACCCCCTGGCGTCAAGGGGATCCAGGATACGTAGATCTGCTAGTTCACCTCCTACTGCTACTACCCGAGTCAGTCAGTGCCCTCGTGTGATTTGATGAAGGTGCATACAACTGTGTAATAAGAGGGGTAATTAACATTCAATACTCCACGCGCTTATATAACTTCCACGTTTCGCTTCCAAGTATCAACGCAGTCTACTGCCACAACCCGAGAGATTAACATAAGCATCTGGCCGCCGAAATCATGCAGTCCCTCATCATCTCCATCATACTCTTCGCATTCGCCGCTCTCGGCATCACAGCCAGTAGCATCACCAATCCTGCGACGTATGATCCCCGGGACATCATCTATCGAGATGTTGTCGTCGTGGGCGGTGGATCCTCGGGCGTCTACAGCTCAATGCGACTCAAGGACCACGGCAAGACCGTCATGGTCATCGAAAAGCAAGCCATGCTCGGCGGCCATGCCGAAGCCTGGGTCGACCCGTCCTCAGGGACACCCGTCGACCTGGGCGTCATCGTCTTTGCCAATATAACCACCGTCACGGACTACTTTGCGCGCTTCAACCTCTCCATGACGCCTGTCCCGTGGACAGGTATTACCACGACGTACATCGACTTCAACACCGGGAAGATGGTTAATTTCACCGACCCGGATATCGCGGCATTCGATGCGGCCTTGGATGGGTATTTGGCCCAGCTCAACCGGTATCCAAAGCTCCAGGATAGCTTCAACGTGACCTACCCTGTCCACCCGGACCTCCTACTTTCCTTTGGTGACTTCGTCGCCAAGTACGAGTTGCAAGACCTGGTGTCTAGGGTATTTCTCTTCAATCAAGGCGCTGCGCCGCTCCTGAACATCAGTATGCTGTACATCTTTAAGTACCTCAACTCGGACCAAGTCAACTCTTTCAAAAATGGCTATCTTACCGTGAACCAGAACTCGGTCACAGAGCTCTACCGTCGGGCGGCTGACAGTCTGGGACCCAATGTCCTGACCGGCTCCACCGTGACAGGCATGGACAGATCTCTCCCTCAAGAGGTTCACGTTGCCGTCTCCACACCCGAGGGCCCAAAACTGGTCATCGCCAAGAAGCTCCTGTCGACCATTCCCCCAATCCTCGATAATATGGTTGGCTACGACCTTTCTACCAACGAAACCGACTTATTCGGTCAGTTCTTTGCCAATGGATACTATACCGGCGTTCTAAACAATACTGGATTCGAGCCGGCTGCATTCATTGCGAACCATGGGCCAGGCCAAGCATACGGAGTCCCGGAGCTACCAGGAATATATACCATGTCTTCCACCTCGCTCCCAGGCAACAGGTCTGTGACTCACGTTTACTACGGTAGCCCCAACGTGCTAGCAGACGAAAAAGTCAAAGATGACATAGTAAACGCCATGAAGCAATACCAGGCAGAGAACGGCCTCCCAGTGACAGATCCCGACTGGTTGAAGTTCTCCAGTCATGCCCCATTCAATCTAATGGTTCCTAACGAGAAAATCGCGGACGGGTTCTACAGTGAGCTATTTCGCTTGCAAGGGCATCGGAACACATTTTATAACGGAGCAGCGTGGCATGCGCAGGACTCAAGTGTATTATGGAGGTTCACAGATACTTACATAGTTCCAATCATGCTGGCGTCGATGCAGGAGGAGATGGAGTAGAGTTCATCAGAAAAGGTGTGAACGGTAGTTCAAGTAGGAAGGTCATTCGCTTCTCCAGCCGAGTTTTCACGGGGTTCCGAATGGCAACACATGCAACTAGCAACCTTATCTGTTCAATCCAACACCTGGCGAAAGTGATAAAAAACTAGAGATAAATCCCAAATGGCTCAATCCTTTCTCCAACTTGCACTCCCTGCGGTTCTTGAAACACACGATATATCACCCTGCTCATATCTCCGAAGGGATCATCCTTTGGATTTTGGTTGCTAATAACTCCAGCTTTTCCTCATCTGTGCTGTCAGCAAAGTCTCTCTCTTCCATCTTGGTTGTGCCATTACCAGGACCTTCTGCCTTCACCTCCACTTTCCAGGTCCTCGTGTCGAATTTGATCCATACTTGCAGAAACCTATTCGGTGTCCTGTCCAACTGTTTCAGCATGGACGCCATATGCTCCCGTTTCTGTAACTGGGCAAGAACCGAGGCCTTCACCTTGTTCGTCACGACGGCCATCTTCACGCACGTCAACAGCATGGCCGCGGTGCCTGCCGCAAGAGCAGTAGCCACCGAAGAGCCTGTCTCGAGCCTCATGCTGGCTAGGGTCTCGCCATACTTGGCCTCTTTCTTCGGCTGCGTTCTCAAATTCTCTCTGGCCACATCGACGCCGGGCAGAATGTAGTCAAGGTCCTCGATGGATCCGGCCCACCCGAACGGCGTCCCCTCGGCTGTCGCCGCGCCGATCCGGAAGAACCAGTCGCGGTTGATGGCGACCGGCCACGTATCGTCGCTAAAATGGCCGCCATCTGAGCTTGATGCGAACATGAGTATGTTCTTGTCGTGGGCTTCCGTGATGGCCTTTCGCAGATTGTCACTCGAGCCCTTGGACACAGTCCACGACATGGAGATGATGTTGACTTGCTGGTCCACGGCGGCCTTGACGGCCTCTGCTGCACTGTCGGGATCGATGGTAGCCTCCGTGCCGTTCTCGGATCTCTTGTGCTCCATCCGTATCACGTACAGCTTGACCATTGGGCACACCTGGTAGATCATATGGGCCATGACCGTGCCATCTGTGGTGACCCCATTTTAGTGTGTTGTTTGTCATAACCCCTTAGTATGGCATAACCACTTTGGATGGGCGACATCCCCCGAAAATACACGTTGGAAGCATAATCAAGCAGGGAAATGGGGGAACGGTGCAAGGATCTAAGATGTGAATAGAAAAGAAAAGAATAGTAAATATGGAAATGCCCTTACGTCCGTTGGTAGATTCAGCATAACTGAAGTTTCTCTGGTCTCGAGGATCGTCACTGTAACCGATCTGATCATAGCTTAGAGATTTGCCAAACAGTTGAATTTCGCCGAAAGTCGATTGTAGCTCCATTGTATTAGCACCATCGTCTATCAGTGCTACGACGACGGGCTCGATGGCCTCAGGCGGTTTTGCCTTTGCATTGTGGCGCGGTGTTCCTGTTTTCGACGATATGCCGGCTTCTGTCCGTTTTGCAGCAGGCAACCGTTTAGCGCCTTCGTTCTGTTTAGCAGCAGCCACTCTTTTGGCGGTTTCCCACACGTTTTCCATCTTCTTTCCGAACGCCTCCATTGTGTCCAGCCATTTATGGTTATCCGTATTGGAGATAATGGCTTTGGAGGATAGAAATCGGTTCCTGTCAGGCATACCAGCAGTAAGTGTCAGTGGTAAATATTCAACGTGAACTAATTTCTTCCGAGGCGACGGTTTCGGCGTGCTTTGCCAATCGTCGTTTGTATCATTTTCGTCCACGTCAAGGTTGGCAGTCTGGTTCATTCTGAGCTTGAATGAGGCCACGTTGGCTTCCGTGGCCTTATCACTCTCCAAGTTCTATATGTAGATGGTTAGATTGGTGGACTTGACGTCTGTAGAATGGTGATAAGCTCTTACCTTTTCCTGGACCAAATCTAGAGACACTTTCTCCAAATGTTTTAGTCGCCGTAACCCATACGGATCACTCCATGCTCGAAGTGCTGTGTTGCTGCCACTCCACCGAAGCTTCAACTCACGGACGTCCTCGCCGACGCTCAAGATAGTGAAAGGATCCAAATCCATCTTGAGCCAGTGCAATATCTCAACCCGGAACCCCTTCAGAGCCTCGACGATAGCACTGTCGCTATGTGCCGGGTCCTTACAATCCTCCACAGTGACTTTAACTACCCGTTTGACTCCTTTTGATCGAAGCAAAGCGAAGATCCTCGTTACGTCTTCGCGGCCTCTTCCTCTTTCTTCATCCTGTTCGGCTTTCCCAGCGTTCTTGTTTGTCCACGTCACTGCTGGCAGATGTACATACTGCAAGACCTCGTCGTACACAACGTATTCCATACTGCTCTCGAATACCCGCGAATGAGTGTCGATTGGATTTTGAAAATCCAAACTGATCTGACGACCTGTACGCAAGCAGAATTTGCATTAGTTACAACCGTGTCTGTGTAGTTCTAACAGCGGAGGAATCTCTTACTCTCCGGATTGTTGCCATACAAAATCCTAGAAGTTTCCTTTGGTGATAGTTTCCTCATGCATTCGAGCTTGATCTCCTCTTTGATCTCCTCGGATGTACGTCGCTGTTCCTTGTGACTCTTGGTCAACTTCAGCTTCGATTCCTCGACTTGTTGTATCTGAGATTCTGCGTCCGGGACTTGTCCTTTGTGACCTGGCCCCCTACCGGCATGACGGGATTTGGGGAAAGGCACATCTTTGATGTAGCGTATGTCATCTTGCTCCAGAACCGACTGCATAGTGATGTCACTGATTGTCTGCCCCCGGGACATTCGCACACCCGGTGTGGGTTTTGATGCCTCGGGTGCCTCTACCAGATTCCGATTCTTCTGGTAGGAGGCCACGTTTAAATCCCTTCTTTTCTTAGCATCCCTATCGAGTTTGACGGGTCGTTCAATGGGGTCGGATCTGACTCGACCTTCGTTCATTCCATTCAAGGTAGCTTTTCTGGTGAGCCGGCTAATGATTTGGGTATCCTCGGGGTGATCCTCTTCAGGCTCCGGCTCTGACGTTATGGGTGGATGTACCCTCCTCTCGGGATCGTGCGCCAAGTCCAAACTTTTTCCCCCTTGGATCCTGCCGTTGGGATGATGGCTGCGCTCCGTCTCGTCCGCGCTCTCTCTGTCGTCTGTGGGGAAACGCATCGCAATGGGTGATGAGACCAATTCATTATCATGGGTGTTCGTCTCATGGCCCGGAGAGTTTGTCTTGGTCTTTCCCCGCAACAAGTCTCTCAGCTGCGCATCCTTTTGTTTGAGTTCCTCGCTGTACTTTATAGATCTGAAGTTTCGAGTGTATACGTGATACATAAAGAAGGACAGACCCTTTTTATTTCGTGCAGAGAGGGCCGTGTTGGATATTCGAAGCATTTTCATGATGGAATTCTTTCTCTTCACCGTACAGTCCTGGAAATTGACCGCCAAATGTAGGGGTGTCATTCCAGCTGAGTTTTGTACAGCGAGAACCTCGTCATCCGCAAACTCCAACATGGCTTGGATCGCTTGTTCTTTGAGCCTTTTTTCGAAGGCAATGTGCAAGCAAGTATTGTCTTCCTTCATCTTCATCTTGAGGACGTTTCGCATGATACTGTAGCTGCTGCCACTCTGTTTGAAACCCTTCATGAAAGCCAAAACCAGGCTCGGTTGACTCGTTATGATTGCATCGTAGAGGGGCGTGTTCTTGTGATCCGGCGATTGATACATGTCGAGCAGTGTTGGGTGCCGCGTGACAATGTTGGCAACAACCGATTCCAAGTGCGCGTGCTGACCGGCCTTCCTGGAGGGGACATTGTATATCAAACGGTGAAGAATGTTTCCCTTGGAGCCGGCCGCTTTACCAAGTGCGTCTTGACGATCGCTCACAAATGCCTCACATCCCTTCTCTGTCGCGAAAATAGGCAAAGACGCTGGTTCTCGGAGGATTTCGTGGACAGCGTTGTTCAGCTGCGTATCGATCCAGTCTTCCTGGGTTTCTCCAACCTCGTCGGGCTTTTCTTCTTCCTCATCTGTTCCAGACATGTCTCCGGACAATTCATAGTACCCGTAGGCGTTATCTGACTCCTCATCTGAGATGCACGTTCCTCCCATTCTATGCGTACTGTTATCATCATCATCATCCACTGCGAAACGGGTGTCAACTGGAGATTGGGCCATGTCGAACTCGGCAAAGTTCAATGGTGCGAACGTTGCGTCTTGGTCCATCCTGGCCAATAGTAGGGGTGGATGCTATGAAAATACCTCAATGATCTCACGGATCCCGTCGAGGAATCGGCCTCGTCACTGGAGGGAAATATAAGCTACAACATATCAGTGCCTACGTCCAAGTGAGTTTTCACAAAGGTGCAGCACCTTGTCTCACCTACCTGTGCTCAACTACGAGGCACTGGCTGTGGCTTTGGCTTCATACGATACCCCCGCAAACAGGTTACTTCACACTGTGGCCCACGAATCCCGAAGCACCGACATGCATATATTGATTGACAAGGAGCAGTTCTGTAGAACCATCACGCGACCTCCGCTTTTGACCCCATGTGGTGCATCATTGGGACCCAACACTGTGACGGGCCGAGCGTGAGGCGGCTATGCATGATGATACCGAAGGTGATTGGTCGGGCCGCGCTCTCAGTCATCTCCTGGTTCTCAAACCTGCACACCCAGATTTCCTCTCCCGTCTGGTCGGGCTTTCAGCGGGATTATGAGGGAGGCCGTGTTGGGCGCCCACCTTGTTAATCACTCCACCCTAAACGTTACATTCGGATTGACCAGCACAATCGATACCCGACGAGAGCTGGCTATGCTTGTACGGGAGTGAGACTTCTTTCATATTTCATGCCTTCTATGCGGATGACGATGTCACATTCCGTCTACAAATTAACTTGGTGGATAGCCCCATTTGCATGACGTAGGAATTCAATCCTGCCGATTGATCCCAAATCGACCTTTCCGAGATTTTTGGCATCAACACTCCCCTTTTCCACGATTTGCGCCTGACGTCCAGGTACTTGTTCCATTGGATTGAACAATACCGGGTCATCTTCATGCTTGCATCTCCCAAAGAATTCCTCGAGCTTGCTCCGCACATCGGCTTCAATCTTGACTTTGACATGGCAGCCGAACTGCTCCATGCCATCTCTCTGCAGGAGGATTCCAGCCCGAAAGGCCTTGGGGACACCTGTTTTGAAGCTCTTGTTCTCGAGAAGGACCCAACGGGCCCTGTCGCATGGCCCAAAATTGAAGGTTTCACGGTCTGTAGATCCGATGAGAGTGGTGTAGGACTTGGTCGTCCTCTCGCTGCTTTCTTCCCATTTGAACGAGCCCGAGAGCTCGGCGATCTGCGACACGCCGATGTTTACTTCAGCACCGCGCTGGATGCTCTTGGTCTCGGATTGTTCGATGAGCGAGTAGTGGTTGTCGTACGAGATGGCAGCGACTCCCGGCCGAGAGTACCGGTCAGACGGGTCCTCGCCAAAGAAATCAACCGTGATTTCAGCTCTGGATATCCGCCGCGCATTTTTCAAAACGTCGAAACGGAAGTCTAGAACAAGTAAAGTTGCGTATCCCTTGCCTCCCTCGCTCATCGCGCCATGGATCACGTCCGTCATGTTGCATCTAACGCTCATGGGGCCCTTTCGCTGCTGAGTAATATCGTAGCGATGGTACTGATGGCCTGGACGGGGGTCGTTCTTTGTGTGGTACCCGCTCCCTGGGTCGCCCAAAGGCTCAAGGCTGAACTCGAAAGATGTTGGATCCTTGCGTCCACAATCCTCATCTAGATTCTGGGTGCTGGGGTCCATGGAGTTGGTGGACACTGTCAATTACCTCAAATTTGTTGGAGTCTCAGTTGAATACCGCAGGTTGAGCGTTCGGTTGAGCTTTATTGGCATTAGTTGATGAAATGTATTTCAATATGCTACAGCAAAGCTCAGACGGCGCAGGCTGGTGGTGAAATTTTGCCTGGCTTTTATCTGATGCAACTCACATCCCAGAGGATACGATCTAGGATCATGTCGCTTGAGGGAAGTCTCTCATTTGTTGCGATATTCGGACCGTCGCTGCGGCAGTGGGATAGGGGCTTTCAATAACCCCGCACTCTGGTCTAAAAACAGACAGAGATGTAGCATGGCCATTACGGTCAGGTAGGGAGGGGTTTGTGGATGATGTGACATTGATCGGTCCTCTCAAGTACCCAAGGTGACACGAATGAAATGGGAGGTCTAGGCATACAAACAACTACTGGTTGTTAGGAGATGTTGTTGGTTGTGGCTGTTACATCACATGCATGGATGTTCAGGGGTACTGGCAGGACTAGTAGCACACTGTGCATACGTGGGCTTGACACTGTATTGTTCGCGATCATCTGCACTGTAACGCATACCCAACAACTCGACTACCAGCGGCAGGCGCCCAACAGAAAGTCAGCAGTCGCAGACCCGGCTCGAATCTCCTCTAGTGTAGACCTTTCTTGGATCGACTACGCTTTGGAACCGTCACAAACTTGTCAAGTTCCCCATCAACTACGCGAAGCAGAACAAGGGTGCCGACGATGTCGTCTCGACGAGACAGACCGCGAAGGGTTTCTGACACAGTCAGAGTCGTGCAAGAAAGTATTAATTCATCTGGGATACACACAAATAACACCCCCTTCGGCCTTGAATGGTCTGAAAACTTTCGGCCAACCGAGAATTACGAGTATGTGGTTTGGCTATATTAAAGCTTGCTTGAGATCCTCAATGATTCGATTCTAACCCTAGCCCTAGTGTCATACTTATCCACGGTATTCGGGATGTCATTGGGGAGGTCTGGAACAGAGGCGGTGAAAACTGGGTTGAGTTTGACCTATTATCAAAGATCACATGGAATGTGGCATCATTCCACTACGATAACTATAGCTATGACGCGACTATTTACTCGGTCAATGGCATTGAGAAAGAAGCAACGAGGCTTTTAGAAGCCTTGACCAAGAAACATGGCAATCCTGAAGATTTCCCAAGAGGGCCCTCGATCAATGTATGTTATGGCATCCAATGCGTCATGACAGATACTGACAACCCCATAAGCGAGATCTCATTTTCATTACACGCGACGTTGGTGGACTCATTGCCAAGAAGGTGAGATGACATGTACATGTCTTTTCTACGAATGCTAATTGTGTTGACAGGCTCTTTGCATCGCCAGCAGGTCGCCCAAGACATACGACGATATCGTACGTCGCACCACCATGATGGTATGAGATCACTTGGACAAGCATCAGATGAAGTCAAAATGATCAACTGAACATTATGATAGATTTTCTACAACTGTCCACACCGAAGCTTTGACCGGGAAGATACTGAAGACAATATACTACAACTCCTTGGCAGCCCTGGTTCAGCGTGGACACGTAGCGTGGCCCAAAAAGCCAAACGGCTCGCCAACGAAATCGAGCGCATCCATCAAGATTGCTCACATGCACTTCTATGGCAACAGATTCTGGTTCAAAACATCATAACTCTCTCGGGGGAGGTAAAAGAAAAGGTACGACAACACTACGCAGCATAATCCAGAAACCTCGGCTGCTAATAGGAGAAAGAATACGGAGCAAAGCACCTGGAACTATGAGTGCCGTACGACAAATCAGTGCCTCCTGGAGCAATGCCACACCACTGAAGTTGAACACCACCAGCTCGGCCTAGGCAGAGAGCGTCAGCCTAACCCCAAATCTCATGTTATCTTCGCCATAAGGAAATTCATTCTATACATCACCTGGTACAGGCAATGTCTCAAGCGAGACTCGCTCCCTGGCAAGATTCTGAATTGGAGTACACTACTCCCCGAAAGCCCACCTGTCCGATGGCCCTCAGTTATGAAGCCCCATGAGGTTCCGTTCCAGCAATGGTCCAAGGAGCATGAACGGTTTGACGAATGGCTACAGGCGTATCACCAAGGCCTGCGTGTAGTACATCTGTACAAGTCCTCGAAGATACCGGAACTATCTGATCAAGTGCTTCAACATGTTCAGGCACGGCAAAATCTGGTCGATGAAAATATGCGTGCAAAGGCACTGCACTTTCGCTTTCACCCGCATGATTCACGATTGAATACGACACGAGCAATGCTGCTTTACTTTCTTACGCAGCAAATGCGCTGGGCCGACCAAGACTGCATCTGGCCCATCGGAGCACTGCCTCACGCATTCTCCCTTAGAGATTTGTACCAATGTTTTGTTGACCTTGTCTGGACTCCCAACGAGCACAAGGAAGATGCATTTCGCAATGAAAACATGAATGCCTGGTTGATTATCTCTGGAATTGAGCACGCCGACGAGGACTTCGCCTGGTTTATCCAGCAGGTGAGCCAACTTGGGAACCTTCTCGAAACTCCCCTGAAGGTATTCGCTACCAGTAACGGCGATGAAAGGGTCATGAATAAGATGGCAACATTCACGAATTTCGATCTTTCCAGCTGTCCCGTCATTGAGCGAGTTAGGCATGAATCACTCATGAGGACAACCCTTACCAGTCGTCGCGATTGGGAAGAAATCTCACAGTCATGGCCAGGCTTGGAGCTTACTGTGCCAAGGACTCTCGACGTTCACGATTCGGATCCTCAGTTGGCCGACATGGTATTGCAATTGGCAAAGACCTACATTCGACACGGCAACTTCCCACTTGGATGGGACAAAAAGTTGGAAGAAATCCTTCGCTTGTCACCCTCAGACCTCTTTCAAAAAGCGCTAGATTCCCTTTCGGAAGAGCAGCGTATGCTTGCCAACGAAGTTGCGAAGATGGTCAAAACTTCTTTGCGGCCGCTTACAGTTGAGGAAATCGCTTCGGCATTACTACCCAGGCTGTTCAACTTTGATTCGTCGACGAAAAGAGTCCAGGAGCAAACGCGACTTGTGATGCGGATACACCACATAATTCCTGTACTGTTCACTATCCAACATGGCGAGGTGCATTTTGCCCACGACTCCATCATGCAGTCCGAGCATCCCGACATATTTGACTTGGCATCCTCACGACACGCTTCAATGACCTCGATATGTCTTGGGTTCCTGCGGTCCACGGCTGCCTGGGACCTCGTGAAAAGTTTGGTCGAGGAAAGAATAGCGGACGACATCCAGATATCGGAGTCTCGCAAAGACTTTCTCGCGTATGCGGCCAATCATATGTTCGAGCATTACAACCTTTCCGAGAGGAAAGTCCCCATCGACGATCTGCTTTCCTTCTTAAGAGTGCCCCAAGCGCGCGAAAGCTGGTTAGACGCTTTGAATGTACTGAGTGGATCGAGGGCTCGCAAGCCATGCCCGAACGACCTGTCTTTGTTACAGTGTGCTGCTCAGACGGGTATCGTGGATCTAGTGGCTGCTATCATGGCGGATGAGCGCCAGTCTCAAGATTTCCAGGCTCAATGCGTTGGCGCAATCACCCAGGCCGCGTTCTACGGCCACATCGAAGTCGTACGCCTCATTTTGCGGGAATTGAAGGATGTTGCCCCTGAGCTCAAGGAATCAATTTCTGCGGCTGCTTCGCATGGAGACAAAAGCTGTCTGGACCTTTTGATGGATTTCTGTTCCAAATCAGAGGATTTTGACTGGCCGAAGGCTGTTCTATGCCGCGCTGCTTGGCTGGGATTTGATGACGTTGTTGAAAAGCTACTTCAAATCGGCCTCACCCAGGGATGGAAGTTTGAAGCTGAACTTTCGCGATCTTTGCGCGAATTCACCAAGTTGGAAGTCGGGTCATTTGACTCTGAAGAACAACTGTTGCTTGCACCTCTTGCCATAGCATTGAGATTCGGTTACGGCCAAGTTGTTCGGGTTCTTCTCGATGCAAGGAAAACCGAATTCTCCCCTGACATCTCGAAGATGCTGTTGGAGCAAGCTGTTTGTTGGGGCGATCCCGAGATTCTTCAAGTCCTAATCGAGCACAGCGCCAGAAAATTGGATTCTGCTGTGGAAGATCGACTCTTATTGGTGGCAGCCAAACGCTCAAGCTTTCGGGCAATTGAGGCACTGATCAAGGCTGGTCATGATATGTCGTGGCATTCCGAAAGCTTGATACAGAATTATGCTCTGGAGCCCTTAATAACCACTATTCCCCGGAGGTTTTCGAAATGTGCCGAGTACTTACTCCGCAGCGACGTTGAACTCAATCCACCAAGGTCGGATTATCTGGAGACAGCCCTGGGGGTAGCCGTCAGGAGAAGCGATTTACAAATAGCTCGAATGATCATTGCTGCTGGCGGTGATGCTAATGTTGTGTCTGATGTATCGCATCCTCTCTCCAGGGCTGTTGAGATCGGGTACAAAGAGATGGTAGAACTTCTTCTTGACAACGGGGCTGACATCGAAGCTCAAGTGGATGTGGGATGGGGTCCTCAACTACCGCCCTTGGGTGAAGCTGCGATTAGAGAGGATCATGAGATTCTCGATATACTATTGCAGCGCGGCGGTCAGGTCAACTACGACGCAATCCCTCACTTACAACCTCTCTTTAAAGCTGCCGAAAAGGGGCGTTTCGCAAACGTTAAGATACTCTTGGAACACGGCGCCGAAGTGGAAGGCAGATATACAAATAAATATCATCGCTTCAGGCCTCTCAACGAAGCCTACCCTTACGCAGCGATAGTCAATATCCTGCTTGACTACAAGGCTGACATAGATTTCAACCCAGAAGGGAAAGGAACAGTTCTGTTTCGCGCTTCAGAAGGCGGGTATCTGGAAACTGTCCAAGCGCTCCTCTCACGACATGTCAAGCCAGATCTCGAGCTTGAATTCCAATCGGTGGGTAGTAGATACGATAGCCTCACGCCGCTCTGTATGGCATGTAAATATGGGCATACGGAAATCATGCGGGCATTACTCGAAGCTGGAGCCAATGCCAGACACAAGGCGTGCCTCTTGGGGAACCTGACTCCTTTGCACCTTTGCTTCGAGTTCATAGCTCAGAAGGGGGCCGATCCAGATCGGCATTTGCTAACTTTGCTATTATACGGTTCACGGGTGGGCTTGGACGATGTGGATACGTCGGGGCGTACGGCCCTCCATTTGATCAACAAGACCACGCCAGTCTCATTCGTGAAGGCACTAGTCAACGCTGGTGCATCCATCGATGTTTTGGATGATCGTGGCCATACCCCTCTCGCGAAGGCGGTTATCTCAGGCAATATCGAGGTGTACGAGTACTTGGCCGCCAGGCCTCGGAATGGTCCCCAGAATGACGTATCCCCGTTGCGTTTGGCGTGTAGCGTTGCAAATGCCACCATGGTTGAGCACCTTATCGAAACCGGCGCAGACGTCAACGATATTGACAAGGTGACGGGTGAGACGCCGCTCTATGCTCTCTTCACTGGCGCCGGTGCCTCTTCCGATCTCGTGCGGTTCCTCGTGCAGGATTGCGGAGCGGACGTGAAGAAACCCGGTGGCGAGTTCAAATATCCCATCATCAGAGCCTTCACTTGCCAAATCGACGACTGCAAGGACCACACCGAAAGAGACGCACGCGCGCTCAAAATGTACAGTAATATCAGGCTTCTCATCAGACATGGAGCCGATATTGATGCCGCAGATGACGCCGGGAGACGGGCTGTGCATATCGCATTGTCATATCAGAGTCCCATAGTCCCGTGGCACTTGTTCATACAATTCAATGCCGATCTAAGCGCTCGCGATGGTCTCGGACGCTCCGCACTCCACTACGCTGCCGCGCTGGGGCTTCCAAATGATCTCAAACATGTGGCTAGTTTCAAAGGAGTCGACGTTAATGACGTGGATGATGACGGCTGGACTCCCCTGATGTGGGCAGCTCGGCAGCGACAGCCTCAAGAATTTACCACCATCGCGACCCTGCTAATAGACCGCCATGGTGCCGACATTTGGGCTACAGCAAATACTGGCGATACAGTCTGGACTCCGCTCAAGCTAGCACGCTTCCAAGGCTGCTATTCGGACGCAGAGCTTCACCGTCTGGAGCCTTCACAGGAGACTAGAAAGTCACGTCACAGGGACAAGTATAAAGACACGGGGCTCGCGGAGTCTGCACCAACCAACAAGGGAATCGAATCTTGGGATGACGAGATCCATAGATCAGATATAGGGTTTGTTTGGACCGACATTATATGTGACGGCTGCTTTACAGTAGGCACTCCTATCTTCGGTTCTTGTCGTCTCTCGCTTACCCAAATGCACAGGAATGTCGGGGCGTGCGGTGGAGGTGCACCCATATCCCGACTAGCCCCTGGGAATACCACCATAGGGGTGAATATAATCTATGCTACATCTGCTACCCTCATCGACAGATACTACACCCCTACCATGAACACTTTGAGGAATGCGGTTTCATGTATTTGGATGATACCAGAGATATGTCTGATACCGAAAGCATCGACGTCAGCTCCAGCAGTGATGAGGAAATAGGGAAGAATAGTGAGGATGAATCACCGTAATAACAACTGGTAACACAGGAATGAAAGGTTCATTTCATAATTCCCGAAACCACAGGTGGTACTTTATATAGTCACAATGGGACCCGAATGATTCACTTTTCACATAGCTTCAATAAGTCATTCTACCCACACAGTATCTAGAGCGGAACATAGAGTACACTGCCTACTTAACTAATATAGATGCTGCTGGGAGCATAAACCATTGGATCCCGAACTACTGTAGACACGAAATATTGACGATCTAGTTTTAGACATGAACAGGGTACGTTCCTCGTGAACCTCATAGTGGTTAACTTGAAGCGCATGTCAAGTCCAATCATTGATCCAGGCAAGCCCATCGGAATCAGCATCGTTAATGTTAGTTCCGAGATTGCGATTAGGATCATACGGGTAGATTTCAGTCGTCACCAACTTCTCTACGTGCGATTCAAGCATGAGTGAAACTCATTCAATTCCATGCTTATTAGAATTCGAGTTTAATTCAGCCTACGTTCTACTCGCTAGCCAGACATGTATTCATTATTCGAGACTTCAAAATAGACCACCGACGAGAAGAATCCTCTATACCGGCGTCTTGGCCATGACCTTGAACGGGTGGGCCTCGGTGTTGTACACAAAGTAGTTCTTGTTGTCGCCGCTCCCGGGCGTGCCGGCGCCAATATCCCACTCGCCCTTCTTCTCCGTCTGGATGAGGTACTGGTACTTGAGCGTCTCGGCGAGCATGAAGCTCTGCATGATGCCGCCGCGGATGCCGCCACCGTCCTCCTTGAGGACGTTGGTGATGGACCCGAAGCCGCCAGGCACGCGCATGGTGCGGTTCTGGGCCAGCGTGTAGGCCCAGGCCACGTCGCGCCAGTACGCGTCCGCCGTCCACTGGTAGGCGTAGTACCAGCTCTCGACGGCCTCGGGGGCCTGGCCCGCGGCCGTGTAGTAGTCCTGCAGGTAGAAGCCCGCGCGCTCGTAGAAGGCCGTCTGGTTGGTCAGGTTCGGGTTCGAATGCAAGGCCTCGACGTCCCAGCTGTACAGCGCCGGCCCGATGCCCGCCGCTGTCTGCCGGTACCCGTTGGCGCACCACTCGCTGAAGTTGAGGCCGTACGGCAGCCAGTCGGGGCGGTCCAGGGCCGTGCTGCCGAGGATGAAGGTGCTGCCGATAAAGCAGGCGAGCGACTCGCTGTAGTTGACTTGCTGGGTGCCGGTGAAAGCGGCCGCCATGGTCAGGTCGGGCCGCGACGTCGGGTGGGAAAGCAGGTGCGCGATGGTCGAGTCGGCGGCCTTGACGAAGCGCTCTCCGTAGTTGGCGTACTTCTCGGGGTCGTAGACGTACATCTTGACAAGGTACTCGTAGGCCGAGTCGTTGCCCGAGACCCAGCCACCGTACTGGTCCAAGATCTTGCCCGTCTCCACGCTGAAGTTGCCTCCCGTGAGGCCGGGCCAGACTTCGGACGAGGGCTTCAGCCAGTAGCTTTCGGTTTTCTGGGCCAGCTCGCCGTACTGAGGATCGCCCGTGAGATCCGACAGATGCTGCCATTCGAGCACCAGAGTCCCGATCTCTGCCAAGCCGGCCGTCTGGGTGCCGTCCGCCATCTTGGAGGCATCGCTAAAGGTGCGGTTCTCGATAAAGAGTTGGCCCACAGGAATGCCAGAGGTCGTGTTGAAAGCGAACTTCAAGGTGTCGGCCAAGGTCTTGGCCTGGCTCAGCAGCGTATCCACGTGGGTGGAATTCACTTTCAAGTGGCTGAACGGCCCCTTGAGCAGGTCATATGAGGACAACATGCCGCCGAGATAACGAATGTTGGTCTCGAAAAGGCTGACAACGCTGGGCTCCGGGGTGTTCGTCTTGGTAAAGTCGATGGTGGGGATGAATTCCAGGATGGTGTTCACAATGTCGGTCTGCTCCATGATGACGGCAGTATCCAGTCCGTCGACGGCCGTCGCACCCCAGCCGTTGCGATCGTCCGAGTAGTTGCCATAGAGGGGTCGCAGCGAGTCATGGGGGAACGCCTGGGTATAGTAGGCGTTCCATGCAAAGCGAAACATCTCCACGACGGCGTCGGCGCGGATGGTCTGATTGGACTCGAATCCGGTATAGTCATAGCCGGAACCTCGTTGCTTCGGGTATGCCAATGCGCGGGGCGCAGGTCCATCTGCGGGAGAGGCGAGCGCATTTGGAACGAGGCATCCAATCAGGCCGGCATAGGAAGCCAGCCGGAGAGCCTTTTTGACCCCAATCATGGTGATTTGTTGGTCTTGGAGAATTGACAAGTGGCAGACTTTTCAGCCAGTCCCTGTACGATCCGGGGAGTTGGATAGAGAGAGGTGACAGCCCGCAAATGGGAGACGAGTGAAGTGCAGGTTATTTATTATATCACCGCCAAAAAGGAGAGCGAACGGCGGCCAGCCCCCCAACTGCATGAAGCGCTTCCTAGATAAACTTTGCTGGGGTCCAGGGTGGCCAGGGGGCCGCGAGATTACAGAATGCTACACACTGATGCACGTCCCCGGGATTCCCCGCACCAGACCACCATCCACCATCACGCCCTCGCCCTCGCCCTCGCCCTCGCCCTCGCCCTCCCGGTGTCTCCGCGAGCACTGCCTTTGTCGTACGTAGTACGCAGGTTTAGCCGGCCACCATGACTCTGGGAGAGTGAGTAGTGTACAGAGTATTTGAGTTCCGTATCTGCAAGCATTGAAGTCTACGTCGGCTTGGCAGGCCTATATGCGACGCACTTGGTTCAGATGAACTCTGGTTCTATATCTACGACTATCTTGGCAGGTACATTGAGTACACTGTCACTAACATCATCGGACAAATGGGTTTCCACGCCACAAGAGTAAGTGCAAACTTGTTTTCATCGGAACCTTCGATTGATTGGAGTAAAAAGGGAACAGAAAATGAAAAGTGCTCCTACGACTAATGGCACTTGGCAGTGTCTGCTACACATGGGACACCTTGGTTCCAGGAAATGACACGTGATATGGAATAAGAACGTTATGTCTCAATGTGATGCAATTCGCGCATTTCTTGGTGTCAAACACCGTGCGCATTGACTATCTGAATGTATTAAAATCACCCCGCGAGGACCGAACGAGACCTGAGGACAGGTCGTTACACCATATGGTCTATCAAGAATATGCCAACAACAGCAGCGAGTGCCGCCGTGACCACTGGGTCCAGAGAGTGTGGGCTACCAGCTGCTGATCTGGCCCCGGGGCTTGATGAGTTTTGCTTTGAGCCAGGGGCTGCTGGCCTCGTGTAGTTGCGGAAGAAGTCCTGCATGATGGCGCTGGCCTGGATGTGCGTTGGGACATCTCCTGCTGCCACCTGCGAGAAGTTGGGTTCGGTGGATGGCCAATCGTGTTCTATCAATTTGGATCGACTTGTCAGTGACCATGTATGTTTACTTCAAGTAGGGAGATCTTGGGTGAGCATACTCATAGGGTCGACCTTATAGTGCTGCAGCACACCCCGAACGCCCCGACATGTCCATGTCAGGTGGTGTATCGTGTTGTTGAAGCTGTCCTGCTGTTCCGGAGGCGTCTGGCAGCCGTTGCGCTCCGCCCACCATGAAAGCCTGTAAACACGTTAGCTGACGATTGGCCCGAGTGAAATCGTATGTGGAGAAGGCAGGAAGGGGAGAGAGAGTGCTCACCAGTCAGCAATAGGTGGCTCGTATCCGCCCTCGCCCTGCCCACCATCGTAATGCACGCTTTCATCAGCGCCGCCGTGGAACTCGAGGATCGGCGTCAGGTCCCGCGCGGGCTTGCACCCATCGTTGGTTCCATTGGCATCGGTGTAGTAAGCACCGGCAACGGGCGCAAAGGCCGCAAACTCACCGCCCACGGTATCATTGCAAGCCAGGACGTCGACGAAGCCGCCCCCGTTGGACATGCCGGTGGCGTAGATCCGGGCGCTGTCGACGCAGTAGCGCGTGCGCAGGTCGGCCAGCAGGTCGGCGGTGAACTGCAGATCCTGCGGGACCGTGGCACGCGAGTAGTTGGCGCCGGCCCAGCCCTGCTGGACACCGTTGGGGTAGACGACGATCTTGTCTGGCGCGAATTCGTCCAGCCGGGTGTCTATTTCCAGATACAGCCCGATACCCGGGTAGCCGTGGTAGCCGACCAGCACCGGGTACTGCCGCGATGCCGAGTAATTACTCGGCAGGTGCGCCGTGTAGTTCCGCACCATGCCGCTGCTCGTTATGGAATGTGGCAGCGATGACGAGAGGTTGGCGGGCCGCCCACATCCCGACAGGTCTCCGCCGGTGTAGACACCGGTGTCTCGCACATGCTGCGCCGAGATGGCTGCGACAGCCAAGACGGACGATAGACAGATGTGTTTCCCCAACATCGTTTTGGGGTTTTCGTTTAGCTTCAACTCGAGGAATTGTTGACCTGTGGCATAGTAGAGAGAGAGAAGAGAGTCCACGACGAAAATTCGTTGTTTCGTTGACCATCGCGTCGCTCAGATATAGGTTGTACACCCAATAATATGACGTTGCCGATGGTTCCGCGAGGCACTTCGCGTGGCGTTGCCCTGGCTCCCGTGACGTACGTCATTCATTCCCTCACGGAACCTGGTGACAGGGACGCGGGGTTGGTGCCCCTGAACTCTCTCCAACACGACCAAAAAAATGCTGATTGGCCTGCCATTGTTGTTTAATGAAACCTGGGTTCAATGCCAAGCCAGCCACCTGGTTTATAAGTAGCTTTTCGGAGAAGTTCATAGCGAGTAATAAGCTTCTAGATAGATTGATTGAAGCTAAATTCATTATTCACATTCATTAGCTATCAGACGGTAGACTGGATACGATGAATGGTTCCCCCCCCTCCCCCCCACCACCCCAACACGGGCTTTCGGCATTTATGCAACAGCATCATCGCGTCTTGAGGTAATGCTGGCCAGGTTCCAGCTCGGTCCTCAAGAAAAATCTCTGTCGTTGTAATGCATAATCATGTTTTCGAGATTTCAACTGACAAGAGATGTTATTGTGTTTCATACATAAAATTGGCCTCGGATACTTGCAGCTGATGCTGTTGGCCTGGCCAGTAGCTGGACCGCTACAGGATTGACCCATTTTGCATGTCATCTAGCTTGGCCAGTCTCGTATAAACCGATCAGAAAAGTGAGAAAACTACTAAAGTATGATTTATCCTGCCTTAAACAATCTATGCCTTGTCTGTTCCAGCTCGTACCTCTGGTGCACCGGCTCTACCACCCCATTGAAGAATTGCTGCCGCAACGTCTCGTTGCGGAAGTGCTGCAGGCTCCTCGGCCCTGTAAAGTTGAATTGTATACAGCGCTTGACTGCATCCGCGTAAGAATTGCTCATCTCAAAATAAAGCTTCTCCGCCGCCGCGCCGGCAACCTGATAGCTCTCGATCAGGGACTCTTTGTCCTCGAAGCCCCTGAACGGTGTCGTCTCTGAGCCGAATTCTTCGTATAAGCTCCGAAAATCTCTGTCTAACCCGATCTCTAGAAGAAGAATTGCAAGCGCAAAGAGGGTGCGATGCGGTATGGCTATGACATCACTGATGTTGCCTGCATGGGTATCATGTTCCGCGTTTCCCGTAATTGCTTGCTCCGGTGTTTTGAATTGATAGGAAAAGGCCGGCACAGCGTTTGCTCTCTCTAGCTCTTCGGGACTCCTGTTGTGTAATTTCTCCTCGGTAAGCAGGACCAGATCATCCTCTATCATCCTCGTCCTCTCCAACCAGGGAGTATCACAGAGGAGTAGTACGGCCCAGCTCGCAGCTGAAGCAATGGCCAGTCGGTCTTTCACCGACATCTTCTTCCTCTGGAATCGGCGACTGCTCGTATTGGGTGTAGTAACAGATCCCGTCAGATAATCTCGCCAGCTCAGCATGTACACATGTCTATTGGCGGACTTCGTCTTTTCGAGCATTACCATGTTCTGGTTGTCGGGATCGGAATTGAGGAGATAACCGTCAAAGAGCTTCTGTGTTGGGTATGAGCACATGGAGTGAATCTGCATCTTCAAGGGTGGGCAAGTGTCTGCTGTGATGAGATGCTATTAGTTCCGTCAATAAATCTGTGACTCATATTGGCGACATACCTGGTATGGGGCTAGGTGAACGGCTGGGACCTGGTGACAATAGATCGAATCTGATTCTGCGCCGACTTTGATTTGATGTGGATGCTATGGTAAGGCTTGTGGTGACGCCACCCTTGCCCTCTTGCCCCTCAGTAGCGGTCGCTGAGCGAGGCTCGAGTCGAATCTTGGCTGTGTGCCAATGCTGTGGTGTCTGTGAGCAAGACTCTCTATCTGGAAACGCCAATTCTGGGAGGTAGGAAGCACGAAGCCCTTGGCGAAACCACGATAGATCAATCAAGTTGACATGGACCTTACCACAGTTTCGGTCATAGGCCTGACTCAACGCTTCGTGGATAATGCATGCATCATTTCGTATTCTCTGACAGACACCTTTGTCGAGATATCGATGCTGGCGCGCTGTTTGGGTCGCGCTGAGATCTGATGCTATTTCGGGTTTCCCGACGAAGCAGAATCGCAGATTGTCATTGTATTTGCTAATCGCGTCAAGGAGGTCGTTAATCTCCTTCTTCTTGAAACTACGCTTGATCCTATGCCATTCGGCATGCAGGCGATTGGAAGACCGTGGCTATATGTCGTCGGTCAGCGTTGACCCTGGGGCCTGGGGCCAGTGTATGAGCACTCACTATCCCCTTCGAGTCGATTTCCAGATTGTCTCTCAGTTCGAGGATGATGTGTGCTAGGTCTTCGATGGTACCCACGATGGTTTCATAATCGTCGGCATAGCAACGTTGGAGCTCTTCCTCGATTTCGTCTTCAATGAGATCTGGGCTGAGGATTCTCATGGTGCCCTTCAGCTTGATCTCCTCCATCTTGAGGCGTCGCCGTCGTGTGGCTAGTAGATTGCTCTGCTTTGCCCATTCTCCGTAAAGTTCAATGTATATGTCGATCCCTTTCAATATGATGGGAATGGCCCCCAAAGCCAGGCCAGCTGCCTCCATGGCAATCAGCTTTGAATGAGGCAAGGTGCTGTGCAGCAATTGGAACAGACAAGCAAGAGCATGATGGTTTCCCACCGGTGCGGAGATAGGTTGGGCTGCCCACCCGCAGAGAGGGCACAGCCAGCATGTACGCAGCCGTATCCACCTCCACTTGTTTTCCATAGCTTTCTTTCCACACTCCGTTGGTTGGTCTTGATGCATTACCCCGCTCCAACGCGACACTCACGCAGCGCCCATGACATTCATTCCCGGGAAACACTCTGGTTGACTCCCAGTTTCTGACGAGTTTACGGGTAGCAAGCTGAAATGAATATGGTCCTGACAAGTGAGTCTTCAATCTCTATTCTAAACGAGTTGACTGTTACCAAATTACCGTCAGCTAAGAGAAGCAAGACCCCTTTTCTCAAAATGGCGTTGGATTCATTCGACGCAGCGAACGACGACCTTGCAGACCAGGCCGACTCGGAGGCTATCTCGAATCTCTACATCAGGACCATGGAAAACTTCAACCAGGCTCTGCTCGAGTTAGACAGCGATCCACAATTATCAGACTCGCCGGTTCTTGAGGTTGCTTTTGAAGAGTGCACTCGCCTCAAAGTATGGGGGCTACAGAACAGGGTGACATTGCCCGAGACCAACCCCGGGTCGGTGACCGCACATCTAAAGGAGCAGCCTGAACTGCAGCAGCTTGTGTTTGAAGTCCTTCACGATGCCAATTCGACGTTATCCAGGATCATGCAAGAGGTACAAGGGGGAGGGGCTGGCTCACATAGCGAGACCACCAAGCAGGATAGCGACAGTGATTCTTCTTCCTCTTCAGTTGACAGCACATCGCCAAGTCTCATCAGGGATTTGAAGAAAGTATTCGAGAATGTGGCGGAATTGTACAGACTCCAAGAGCTCTTCCGCTTACCAAGGATGAAAGGAAAGTACATTCATTCGAGCCAAGCGCAGCTGGACTTGCCTTACTACCAGCAAGACTACCAACACGTCAGGCAGAAGCTGCGCGACTGGAACAACAACGTGGCTCGGATATCCGATGACCAAGAAGGCTCCGACAATGACGAGTCGTCTTTATGCTTCAGGGAGCCGGATGAGTGCCCTGGTCTCTCCCCAGACAGCCTATTTCAACGACAGCAAGCCGAAGAAAGCTCCGAGGAGCTGACGGACAAACTATGCCGGAGGCTCGCCATTGCAAACAGCAAGAGGCGGAAGCAGCTGAGATACTGGCAGTCACACCCCTATCTAACCACACAGCAGGATACTACTGATGGTGTTGTGCAGAAGACCCTTGCCAAACGCGTTAATGCCATGACCATCACAAAAGAACCCATTTCAGACCATGACGCACCTAGTTCGGAGAAACTCCCTACAACCGTCCACTCATTCTCAACTGCTCCCCGATCTGCTGTTATGGCAACGGAGAGAAACCAACATAGGGATGATGTGGCTCGAACCACTTATCAGCCTTCAGTCGTTGGCGCTGATATACGAACTACAATACGGATTCCCGATATTTCACGGATAATAGCAAGCACAGAGGCAATGAAATGTCCCTACTGCCAATTACCATTGAACAGCGAGATCCTCAGCAGCAGAGAAAGTTGGAAGTATGTCACTGATTCCTTTCCTGAAAGTTGGAAGAGACTCTAATAAGGACAAGACGCCACGTTTTTCGTGACCTTCGGCCTTACGTATGTACAGCTGGACACTGTAATGATCCAGAGAAACAATTCGCTACACGCTACGACTGGAAATACCACGAAATGCAACTACACCACAGACAGTGGGATTGTTCTGAATGCCAGGAAGTATTTGAGGACAATGACACTTTCCAGACACATCTTTCCCACTCGCACAAGCCTAGCTAGACTAAACGACAGGTCTCGATATTTGCCAACATGCGCGAACGTTCCAAAGATGATGCGGTCTTGTCGGTCTATCCAATATGCTCGTTGTCAATGCAGCATATCGAGTTACTTGATCATGTGGCCGGACACTTAGAAGACATATCTTTGTTTGCGCTCCCCAAAATCGCCTGGTTTGGCGACGATGATGAACAATCGAAGTCTAACGAAGCGCATGGCGAATCCTCCGACCATTCTTGGGACCATGAGACAATCAGCTGGATCTCGGTCAGTATCGACCTTGTTGACACTTCGCGGCTTGGAATACACAACTTACCAAACTCAGGACGAGTCTTCGCAAATAACCCCCCATTCATTGGTACGAAACCTATTCCTACAAGCCAAGAGGGCCGATCGAGTTGCAAGCTCTCTGGAACAATGGTATGATCAACTAGGAGAAGACTCATGTCTTGGCCCACATCGGCTTGTTAATGATATACGTCGGAGCGCTCACGCTTTACGCAATATTGGAGACTGCATTTACTTCCAGGGCACATCCGAAGTCGCATACCAGTATCTGAATCTGATCTTATCCTCTCATTCGGCCACCCTGAGGGACATTACGAGCTTCCTCAAAGACTCTCAACTGAATACTGATGAGGAGTGGATCCCAATTGGTCCAGATCAGCACCTCAACCTTTATTCATTAATTCTTCGAGAGCTGCAGCGATGCTTGAGCAGGTCGGAAACCCCGTAAAGATGGTAGATAGCCATTAATAATAATTGCAGGTCTTGTTTCGAGGAATCTACGCGCCTCGGTCGACTGCGGAATGATTTGGGCGATGTGCTTAAAGAGCAGGGTCTTGGTAAGTTAAGGATTTCCCAATTAATGTGAAACTAATAGAGTTAACACGTTCATATTAGAGCTATCTCCATCTTTTGCGTCCCAAAACTGGGACTTTAAATGCTATAATAATGCATACCATCACGGCGAAGGCAAAGTTGTACGTTCACTGCCCAATATACATCCTTTAGCTAATATTTTATACCAGGAAGCTCATTGGGCTGAATTTCTTTTCAAAGAAGATCGCGAAGATCACGGAGACCCAGCAATATTTGAAGGCTTCCCTGTACCAAATAGGTACGATACCTGTCTTCTGGAAACCAAGGCCTTCTCTCAATGTTCTCATGTCTAGGGATCCCTCAATCGCATACTGCCCTTTCTATAAACAAGGTGCACTACCTACGCCACAGGGGCTAGTCCATCAGTTGTAGGTTCATCATACGTTAAAACCTCTCGTCGGATGATATTTGCCTAACGTCAAATTCCCATCAGCCTGTTTAACAGGGACAGGATATCTGTCAATTTTATCATAGCTCGCGGCGCACACAGCCTGGTTATTCGTATCCTCCAGGAAGGCCTACCGGCGTATTCCCCTGTGAAAACCTTGTCCAGCCTTTCAGTCTTTCGAGAAAGCGTCGATACTCTCCTCATAAGCGAGTGGGACACAATACAGGATTGTCAGAAAGAAGAATGGGCACGTCTTTGCTTCACCACTTACGAAGGTACGTATTAGAAGTCGATGAGTTCAATCTGCCCCCGCTTACTTTCGACACTATAGATCTCGTTGTCTTCTGTTGCCTGTTTGCTGCATTGAAGGCCGAAATCCCTTCTGTCCCAGCCATAAAGGCTACCACTGACTTCCGGATCGAGAGGGAGAGAGTGGTGTATCAGGGGTAAGCAGTAGTCTCAAGATATTTCCCCAAACGATCGCCCACTGGCTAACACTAGACCAGGGACATAATGGAGGGTGGACGCAAGTGCCGAATGGAGCTTGTCGGAGATGATGAAACTGGGACTTTACGATTCAATGCTTTTGAATGTAATCCGGAACCCCAAAGTAGTCCTCTATGGATAGCATTTCGTGAGTATAACCCTGCTGTCGAGGGCCCTCCATGTATGCTAACCTGATTTACGAAGTGCCACAGCGGGGACCACATACCACGGCAACCAAGAAGGCCCCAAAAGAACGATGGATAGGCCCCGTCAGCTTTTACGCTTTTTGTGACCGCCCCGAGGATGATGACCCTAAGAGCAACCTATTCAGGACCCTCAAGATCAAATTCTTCGACCATTCCAGATCCGCACCCTTCGCGAGTCTCTTGGCGTCTTACCAGTTGTTGGATCAGATCAATGGATTACCAACTACCAAGCTACAACTATACGCAGCTAAAAGGCAAGTCACTGATCCTCCCGGGAGCGCCGATCCGTGGGAATTTCGCGGCTACTAGCAGCGATTCGACTCCGTAGGTTTTCATTTTTTTCCCCTTTACACTCCGCAGACCGTTTCGTATTGGAATCAGACAATATCACACACCTGTCTTCATTGCGATGCAAAGAAGTTGAATTCGGAAGATCTGGGTCATAATAGGATAACTGATTACGAAAGGTCACTCGGCGAAAGGTTCAAATAGAATGGTACCATTGTCAATGTGGTGAGGAAGATCTCTTTGCTCGCAAGTCAACCTACAAATGCCACCTCAATATTAATTGTGCCCCTCGGAGTTGGTGAACGCGTGATTTCATATGTCAAGGTGGTCAACACCAAGAGGTATTAGATGAACACAGGTTACGACGTAACGTTATGCACAAAATTCAAACCATGGAACAGAAGGCCGAAGATGCAATGATTTAAATTTGGAGTAGTAGTGGTACAAAATAGGTCAATTGACATGAGCTCATTGAACTGATAGGACATAACAAGTAAATTAATCTTTATCTTCACTATCCCAGCATGTAAGTACTTATTTGCCTATTCTTGGTAGTTGGCATGGTCCGAAGGCACTGCCGTTGGCTCCTTCTCAAAGTTTTTGGTGGCGCCCCTGATGCCCTGGGTCCCCAGGTCGCGGATCATCTTGAGGAACTTCTGGTTGGCCGGGTCGACGACGGCCGCATCGCTAAACTGGTACGGGATCGGCACCAGCAGCGCCTTCTGGACGGCGGGCCGCTCCGCGATCTTGTCGCGCCACTCCTTGACCTTGGGGTAATCGTCGATATCAACCCCACACCACCGCGCCGAGTGCGCGAAGATGAAGGTGGCGAAATCGGCAATGGTCATGCGGTCTCCGGCCAAGTAATCGGCGCCCTCCTAAGGTAAGAGAAATGGTCAGCTCTGGGTTGTAACAACTCAGGGGTATAGCCTTCTCGCCACCGCCAACGAAATGATTCTTGGTATACGCACTAGTCTCTTCTCTAACACGTTGTGGAGTCGGCGAGACTCGGACGTGTAACGCCATGACCCGTATGGGTCGGCTTTGGGGATGTACCGGTTGAAGTGCGCGGCTTGGCCCATCATGGCACCGTAGCCCGCGACTTGCCAAGAGAGCTGTAATTCGTGAAGATTAGTACACCTCCTTGAATGAGATTCTGCATGTTTTTGATAGTATTGAAAGGCAAGGCTCACCCAAGACAGCTGCGTGTAGTACTCTGGCGTCCCCACGGGGTACGAGAACTTGTGCTCTTTGTCGAACACGTCGGCCATGTAGAGCAGACAGGCAGCGCTCTCCCAGACCTTGACCTCGGTACCGTCCTCCTTCACGTGGACGATGGCCGGCACCTTGCCGTTGGGGTTGATGTGTTGGGTGTACCAGTCATGCTTCATCTCACCATTGGCCATGTCCAAATTGATGTAGTTGTAAGGGATGCTGATGACCAGGAGTTAGCTAATCTGATGCTGTCTAGGTATGCTTTGGTGGCGATGTAATGCGAGTTTTTCACTTACCCGAGCTCTTCGGCCATGATGGTGCACTTGGAGGGGTTCACGGCGGCGCAACCATAGATGTTGAGGCCCGGCTTCGGGGCTTTCTCAGCAGGTATGGTGGCCATCTTGTGATTGTTCGGAGATTGGGTGATGGGTGGAGTTTCAGTCCAAGGCTGCGACGGGTACACGAAAGTGAGAGTATTAATTCAGTTGGATATGTGTGTTTGCTGACAAAAGGAAAAGAACAAACAAAGTTGAGGCAGCAGTGGCCCGGGAGTGCTGTCAGATTTTATGTTGGCCAGAATGCGCTGGGCTGCGCTGGACAAAGCAAGGGGTGTTTCACGGTCGGTCCTAGCTAGCCGGACAGTGAGGGGAGCAAGAGGGGAGCCAAAACAACACTGCATAAGGCGGGCGGTAGGCGAGCAAACTGATGGAGGGGCAGGCAGCTTGACAAATCGAGGTACCCTTGTAACCTAGCTGCTCGGATTATGTACGTTACGCCAAGGACTCTTTTGGGTGTGCCTCTCCATCGGGCTGTGTAGGATCACTACACCATGGATTATGTAATTTGAGGTGTCATTACCAAGATTCGTTGACGATGGGCATCTGGGCGCCAAAGCTCAAAGTAAGTGGGTAGGTTACGTGCGTTAATACCCATAACTTAAGCTACGAGGGAGGGCTATCGCTGCTGCGGCGTCGAGGCAAATCTTCAATTGCTACGTACGTACGTGATCACTGTGCCTCCTGTGCCTTCTGTGCCTCACGAAACGTGGGTCTAACGCCTAATTCCAACGACCCCTCCTCTCACGACAGGTACGTTTCCTTGACAGCTTCTTTCTCCCGCTCCAGGAACCCGCGGAACGTGGCCAGCCCGGGGACGAGCCGCTTCAATTCATCCAGGTCGGTGAAGCCGTCCATGTAGCGCAGACAGGGCTCCGACGCGAAGAAGAGCCACGACCCCTTGGCCTGCTCGCGCGCCACCTCCTCGTCCGTCATGAAAACAGCCTTGATGGACCGCCCGTCGCCGATCGCTTCGGCCAGCTGGTCCATGGCCTCTTGCACCGACATCTCGTCGCTGACGAGCCCGAGCTTGCGCCCGTGGTAAGCGTCCGGATCCTGCAGCGCCGCCGCCGCGAAGCGTGCAATGTCGACGTGGTCCACGAGCCCCAACCGCGATTCGGCCGTCAGCGAGCTCGTCCAGGACCCTGTCTTGGTCTCGGTGTAGCCAAACTGGATCTTGGGCTCGATGAAGTTGGCCATGAAGAAGCCCGGTCGCAGGATGGTCCAGCGCTCGAAGCCGCCCTCGATGACGGACTGCTCCACGCGCTTCTTGGTCTTCACGTGGGCGCCGAAGAAGGGGCCCAGCGGCACTGGGGGCTCGTGGCCCGGCTCAACCAGGAACGAGCCGAGTGTCGTGGAGGCGATGGCCTGCTTCACGCCCGCCTCGCGCGCGAGTCGTGTGATCATGGCAGCGCGCCGGGGAACCACCTCGAAGTCGGCCAAGTTGGGCAGCAGGCACAGGAACAGCTTGTCGCATCCCTCGAGTCCGCGGCGCTGGGCCTCCTCATCGTCCCAACTGCCAGGCGTCAAGTGCACGCCCAGTTGGCTCAGGGCTCTGGCGGCGGGCGCATCAACATCTCGCGTAGTGGCGCGCACGTTCCAGCCTAAGGTTCGGAGCTCATGACACAGCGCGGTGCCCTGGCTGCCGGTGGCGCTCGTCACGAACACGGTGGGGGTACTTCCGGACATTTTTGGGGTTTCAAATACGCCGGATGTTCTTATTGGTTGGTTGTGCTCGAAGTACAGCTCGATGTTTGATGTCTTGTGTGGCTTTTCGTCTCTGCTGGAAGGATGGCGTCGATAATGAGCTGCCGGATCCAAGTTAGAACAAGCAGCGTGCGCCAGAGGGAGAGGATAATAGATCTTCCCAAGTGTCGAATACGAAGCGAGGAAGAGGCCTACCTGGTCGCCTGCCAAATCAAGCAATCCGAAAAGTCGATCAATCATGACACTGCCGGTTTCATACGCCGGGCTTGCCTGCTCTCTTTTACTTCTTACAGCGGTAGCACTTGGGTTGGGCCGTTAGGCCCAAGACACGGACAGGGTAGCTGGAATCTGACTGTGTACCCGCGGTGATACACTGCCGCAGTGGAAAACACCCCTCTCTGCACCTCAGAACTGCTAGTCGCACCATCTATGACCAACACTAACCGATGCGCACGCAGTTCAATGCTGTCTACGACAAGTGAGGGGTCGTCGCGGCTTCGCGTTGATGCATGCGGCGTGCAACAAGAGCCCCGGAAGGGAAAACAGGACCGACTGCGTTGCAATCGGAGTTGGTCCTACTATCTATCGATTCCCACATGCATGTTGGGACTTTTCTTGGGACTTTTCTAGGCGCATCGGCTCGTCTGCCAGGGGTCATGATGCCGCTAGGCCGGCGTCAAAAGAAAAGGACGATGCGTCGATCTGCCCCATCTCGGACGTTTCCAGCCTAGAATAGAACCAGGAAGTGCTCCGTAGGGCTGATCCTATCGACTTTGGAAGCTACTATCGTACGGTCCTACGTGCCCCTAATCGGAAAATCAGACGAAACCTCCACTCTTATACGCATGGTCCGTATAGTCTGTTGGAGATGTATACATTGCTCAATAGGTCTTGGCGAGCTGGGTGTGCGGATACTGGGTGTCGTGATGGTGGGTTACATCAAATGGAAGAAAAATAGATAAATTCATTTTTAATCCTGAGGTACTCTAGGGGATAGCGGGAGACAAAGCCGGGCTAGTCTCCTCACCCCCTCTACATTCATCACCCCACCTCACCCCTCGTACAGGAGGAGGGTATGTAGGATGGTGGCACAGCTTTACGGCGTAGAAAGGAACACACGCGCGGCCCAGGCTTGTTGTCCAGAAGGGACTGACAGGGGCTCCTTTAATTTCTGTCTGTTTTGATAGTTGTGCTAGCCAACAGCCGACGGCCCTCGTATGCCGTGCTTGCGCTGCAAGGTGAGCACTGCTGCAGGTAAGCCAACCGCGAAAATCCAGTAAGCCAACAGCGCCGTGGCGTTTGTTCGCGCGATACACACACACTCACCGAATGCACGTCGACAGACCGATAATTGAGCAAATATGCCGGTGACAGGGCTTATTATTACTATTAGGGACAGGATTATTACCCATGCTTGGCCTATGTACTTGGGCTCAAAATTACGTGCGTAACTGATACTAGTGCAGCCATGTAATGAAGGGAAATCTACGCTGATCTTTTGTCATCCGGCCCCGACAGCTCCCCTCTGCTGGCAGATGCAGGCGGGGATGATGATGGCGCACCACCGCCAACAACACCCTTGTCAGCACCGTTGACCTGTGTTGGTTTCTTCTCTCGGATATCGTACCAACCGATGCCATAGATGAAGAGACCGCTCACGACGACCATCGCCGCGTTGAGGTAAAACACGCGGTCGACGCTGACAGCATAAGCCGAGATGACACCCTGGAGGTCTTCGGCGCCGACCACCTGGCGAAAGCTGGTCGCACCCGCCTTGATGACGGCCGCGACGTCGGCACCTGGTGCGTAGATGGGCAGCTGCGTTCGCAGGCTCGACACCAGCACCAGGTTGCACAGGGGCAACACGATGGCCGGAAACAGGGACTGGGTGAAGACCATGAAGGCCATGCCCGAGGAAAGCTCCTCGCCGCTGGTGACGCTCTGGATCGAAATGATGCCCAGCTGCAGACCGGCGCCAGACCCAACGCCGGCTAGGATCTGGAAGCCCACCCACCGGCCCACTGACGAGTCGGCTTGGAGCGTCGACATGAGGCCTACTCCGATCGAGGAGAGGACGAGCGAAAAGATTGCAAAGGGAATGACGTATCCTGTCTTTTGCACTATTTGCGCCATGGATTTGATTAGCACTCTTTCCTTCTTTTACTCTCCTGTTCCATCTTTTTGAGACATCAGGATTTGCTTTTTGGAGTGGTTGTGGCGCGCGTGAGAGGAAAGAAAACAAAATATGGGCGCTTACAGAAACCACCCGTCAGCCCTGCCGCCACTAGCTGCGGCAAGATGAACGGGATGACGTAGACGCCGCTCAGGATGGCCGACGCGTTGTAGACGCTCTGGAAGTAGATGGGCAGATAGTAAAACAGGCCGTAGATGCCGACCATCTGGAACGCGTTGAACATGCCCGCGGACCAGACGGTCCGGCGGCGGATCATGGCAGCGGGGAGCAGGGCCCCATCGCCCTTATGCCAGTTCCAGATGAACCAGACGATGCAGGTCGCGCCCGCGCCGCAGAAGAGCCCAATCACCTGTGATGAGTTCCAGGCGTACTGGTTCCCGCCAAACTGCAGGGCGAGCAGCAGCTGGATCACGGCGGGGGCGAAGAGGGCGAAGCCGATCAGGTCCAAGTGGTGGTGAAGCTGGGGCAGAACGGAGAGGGCGCGCTTCTTGGGTGTCTGCTCGGGAATGCGGAGGATGATGGTGAGGAATACGGTGATACAACCGATGGGAAGGTTGATGTAGAACGCTACGATGAGTTAATATTCAGACATCAACTCGGGTGGGGTGGATGATTTCTACTTACACCATCTCCATGTGCTGTATGTCGTGAAGGCACCCCCAATTAGAGGTCCGACAACGAGCCCTAATTGCTGAACTGAAGTTGGAATAAGGTTAGCAAACTTCCCCCCTAGTGTTTCGCGAGCGGAATCCCAACTTACTTCCCATGACCAGACCCATCAAAGCTACACGAGTCAGTTAGTACCCCTTTCCACTTTACTCCACTAGAAGGGGGTGATGAACGGACCAGGTCTCTTCTCCAGGGGAGCACAGCTAGACACAATCGTGATGGCGCCATTGATGATTCCAGCAGCTCCCAGTCCGGCGATGACGCGACCGATGATGAGCATGGGCGAGTTGATGGCGGCGCCACATAGCAAGGAACCAAGCTCGAAGAGCAAGAAGAAGCACAGGAACGTCCACTGAGTTGGCCATCAAGAAGTGCACAAGGTCAGCAATACAATCCCAACAAGGTGCGATACAAGGAGCCGGATTCATAAGGGCTATTCCATACCTTCGTTTTGAAGTGCGTGTAAATCTTGCCAACCAGTGGTTGCGGAGCGGCGCTAGGGAATGCATCAGTATATCGCCCATGCGGGATACCATTCGCAAGGAGCAGACATACATTCCAAACTGGTAAACACCTGCATACCATCCAACATCGGCGAGGGAGCGAAATTCGTCGGTTATACGTGGAATTGCCTAACGTCGAACCCATATAGGGATCCGTTAGTCAAGCTCAAATTACACAATTCAAGTTCGTAGTATGGTCGGGCATGGGGAAGACTCACGGTACTGATGACCATGGTGTCCACGAGCATGAGAAAGCAGGCCACGATGGCGCTGGTAATGACCAGTACCAGCCTAATGCCAGTCACATACTCGGGCTGCTGCTCGAGGCCATCGTGGGACTCGGTAGGGACGGCCTCGCTCGGGGTTGAGGATGCTGGTTGCTGTCGCGTGGACGCATCTGTCTTTTCGGCATCGTCAGCCATGGCGCCCGGAGCCGTCGCAGAAGACATGGGCAGCAACGGGTAAGCGTGGATGTGTGTGTGCGTAGGTGGCTGTCTCTTCTCTGACAAGTGGATTAAGCCGCTTGGGTTCAAGGAAAAGGGGTGGGGGTTAGGTCGAGGGGAAGAGGAAGAGAAAGACAAGAGACAAACACACACCAGACAGTTAGTTCATGCATTCGGGTCGGGAAGGATGACTTTCCCTGCCTCGATCACCAGTTGGAGGCAGGTAAGCAAGAAATGGGGGGCCCCGGCGTAAGCAGGCAGCGTAGGGTGGGTACGGGTTGTTGGTTATTAGCTATTGTAGCTGTTATTCGGTTTGTATTGGTCCTTTGCCGTAATGAGAAGAGGAAGAAAGACAGATCAATGATATGCTACAACCCTGTCTCTCCCTACAAGCCACACACCCGGGGGTGGTCGTATAGCCGAGCTATACCATTCCCACATTGTGGGGTCCGTCCCGTCGACAGGGGGCTGGGCTGGCGCTGGGCTACTGGGCTGGGCTGGGGGAGGGTCGCAGGGCCGCAGAATCGTAGGGTTGCTTACAAGGGTGAGTGGATATATTTTTATCGTCTACGTCCATTAGCCATTCATCCGCTACCACCCTCAATCTGACTACGCCGTACCACCTTCTCTGCATCATCTCGCCCACTATCTGGGCTCCGGCGTCCGTCGGGTCTGCTTCTCCACTTGGGGGAAGTGATAAGCTGGCAAAGACAGAGAGCCGTCGGCGGGCTCAGTCGAATCAGATGTCGCAACGTTACCTTTATGGACAGAAAACTCTAAAGCACCGAGCCGTCAGCCCGCATTGCCTTGTCAATGATGGAGGGGGCTCATTGGCTACCCTAATTGCTGACTACATATCCCAAGACTCGAGAATCACACACACCATACAGGCCATACACACCACACCACTTCTCAATTGCTCCAAGTGGTATCTGGATCGCCAGTAAGCAGAGGCAGGTCCTTAATAACGAAAAGCGCTGGGTGGGTGTGCTGTTTTTGGCAACACGGCTCCGACAATGTCCTACAATGCAACGGTCGCTGTTGTAGGTCAGCCCCCAAATTCCCAAAGCCCGAAGCGAGGCGAAGCCCATTTCCGATTCGAATCCGTCCTTCTTTTCCTGGGGGGAGGCGCATCTAGAGTGCTGAGTGTTGTATTCCCTAACGGTCCCGAATCGAACCATTAATCGAATCTTACCTACCTTCATAAACTTCTTCGTTGCGGCACAGAATCACAAAAGAACTCGGCTAGCTAATCACATCCCATTCTCTCATTTGTCTTCTTTTTTCCTTCGTTCTTTCTTGTTTGCCTCGCCTTTTTCTTACAGATCACATACGACCACAAGCGGAAATCGCCGTTCGAGCGAAGCGAAGAGATCTGCCCAACTGGTTGCCCGTTATGTCCGCTGATGCACAGATGCCCGTGTTCCCCCCGCCCAGGAACCCCAATGACCTGGGGCGCGGGCCAATGCTAATGGGGTTGACCTGGACCTTCACAGGTCTCGCTATACTGACGACGCTAATGAGGTTCTACGTACGCAAGCGTATTGGGCCTCACTTCGCCGTCGACGACTGGCTGATGGCTGCTGCTGCGGTAAAGAACCCCTTTCCTTCACTTCTCTTAACCTTCGACATTGTCCTCCTGGCTCTCTAGACATGCTGTGGTCGAAATGTTTCTAATGAGCCTCTTTTTGTTTGTTGAATCTAGGCCTTCCAACTGGCTGCGCAGATCCTTGTTAGCATTTCGTACAAGTACGGCATGGGCAAGCACCAATACGACCTGTGGATTCCCGACGAGATCGTGCCGATGGGCAAGTTGCAGTGGCTGTCGGTGCTGCCGGGCCTGACGGCGGGCATGCTGGGCCGCATCTCCATATGTATCCTGCTCGTCCGCCTATTCGGCATCAACCGCTGGTTCAAGCACTACGCCATCATCCTGACGGCAGCCGGCGTCGCCGTCAACATCGTCATCATGGTCATCCTCTACGCCTCGCGCACGCCCGTCGAGAGCTTGTGGAACCCCTTCATCCCGGGCGCGAAATCGTGGGACCCGAGAATCGTGCAAGACTTCATGTTTGTTGGCCAAGGTATGCGATAACAAGGCTTTACCCTTTTCCGTTCACTCTCAATAGCCCCGGTAGCTTCTTGACCAAGACTAACAGCCACGCAGGTCTCTACGCCTTGGCGGATCTGACCTTTGTTCTGATCCCGATTGTCTTCATTTGGAAACTCCAGATGTCTCTGGACCGCCGCCTGGGGCTCATCGCCGTCATGGCCATGGGCCTCTTCACCTGCGCCATGTCCATCATGAAGGGTGTCTCCGCCATCCCGGGCGCCAGCGGCGACGACGCGGCCTACGTATCGTCGTTGAGTTTGCTCTGGGCCACCCTGGAACAGGCCTGCGTCGTGCTGCTGGGCAACGTGCCGCCGCTGCGTCCCCTGGCACGGATTGACATTCCCATTGTGAGCCGGCTGACAGGGACCATGGCCTCGCTGCTTCGCCGGTCGCGTAACACCACCAAAGGGAGTACTAGCAAGACTATGGGAGCGAGTGGCGGGTCCTCGGGCTTCCACCCCAACAACGGGTACCAGGACCTCGAGATGAACACGAATAAGCTGGGCGCCGTCAACTCGGACGCGTGGCACGAGGTGCACGGCGGCAGCCCCGAGAACTCGATCAAGGATGGGCGGGTTCGACGCACCGACCAGTTTTCCGTCTCATATGACGCTATCGGCCGAAAGGGGTCGAAGGGATCGAATGTGTAGTGTCTAAAATGGGATTCCCTGTATTTAGCTACCATCATCTCTGATACTCTTGTCGCTTTATAGTGTGCCGACTAAAAATGTTTGATCTACTACACGATATTATCAACTACGAGTCCTGTTCCCCTTGGTCTCGACCACCACTTGACGAAGTATTAATGACTGGGGGCCGGGGCATGGCGGCAGGCGGGAAACTTATTATGTGGAGATTGTGGCGTTGACGTAAAGATGGTATCCATAGATTTGACCCCATTTCTTCCCCTCACGAGAGTACCGTCAAAGACCATGCAGGCTATACAATTCCTAGCTCCATGAATAGGCGAATAATGTGTCTATTGTGCGTTTTCTGCCTTGGCAGAATTGAATTCACGCTTCAAGAGACGTTTGTAACAAATAAGTTCATTTTCAGACTATTGTACCCAGAAAACATTGATGTGTACAAGATAAGACAGTTCGCCCTTGTAATACTTTTGAGGCAACCTTGGTTACTCTCACAATCTTTAGGGATTATATCTCAAGTATTAACATCCTTGACTGAGATGACCACGTCAGGCGGGGGCTCCTAGGTTTTAGTTTACCCTCTTACGGAACCTTATTTGAGCACCAACGGGCGGAATCATGTTATAGCTCAAGGACTTTCTCTTGGGTTTCTCACTGTGAAGTACCTCTGTGGTCAGTATGGGAACGAGAAAGAAAGGGAGAACAAGAAAAACTCACCCCACTAGTTCGACTTCGTAGTTCATGACCATGTACGCGAGCGTCTGCTTGATCGTCTGACCAGCATACCACCGACCTGGGCATGCCTTCTTGCCATGGCCCCAAGCCAGGAAGTTCGGCGTCAGCGTGTCGAGCGTCTCGCGCTCCTTGGGCGTGCCGTCGGCGTTGGTGGCCGGGGCCGCCGAGTTGAACTCTGGGTCGTGCGGGTTGGAGAAACGGAACGCGTCGAACCGGAGCGGGTCGTCCCAGAACTCCGGGTCAAGGTGCATGGGCTGGGTCGGCCACATGAGACGCGTCCCGGGCGGGCAGACGATGCCGTTGCCCAGGTCCAGGGGCTCGGTGCCGACGACGTCGCGCGGCAGCGTCAGTACGCCGACGTCGGACACACGCATCGACTCGCGAATCGCCGAGTCGGCGCGGTGCAGCTTCTCCGTCACCTCGGGCGAGGCGAGGCCGTCCGGATGCGTGGCACAGGCGGCACGGCACTCGGCCGCCAGGCCGTCCATGAAGCGCTCGTGGTCGGGGCTCGCGCAGAGGTCGATGACGGTCTGGGCGAAGATGAAGCTCATGGCATAGACGAACATGGTGTTCAGAGCGAGGAGTCGATACGACAGCTTGGAGGCGTCGAGATGCTCGGGGCCATGTTGCGCCGCACGAGGGATAAGCCACATCAAGAAATCACTCTGAGGTGAGGAAACCAACCGTTAGTAAATCGACTCGAAAAGTTCAAAGGGAGAAAGATTCAAATATCTACTTACTGGCAATTCGCCCTTTCCAGTCTTTTCGTGCTCCTTCCACATGCGGATGCGTTCCTCAATGACGGGAATCACGATGCGTCGGTAATTGTTGCGATGACGAATGGTCGGCAACGCCAATATGGGTGCCAAGGCGGGTCTCATAACTGGCGGCAAGCAATTGATTATGCCGGCGGCCTTGAACAGGTGATTGGCGAACATCTGGGTCGTCCGGACCAGCTCCTTGTCGCGGCAGAAGGGGTAGCCGACCAGGGTGCGGAGGGCGACACGGGCAATGATCTGCCCGCACATATCCCAGCCGTTGACGGTGGACCACTCTTTGCTGTCGCCCCAAAGGGTGCCGAAGGCGACCTGGATCTCCTCGACAGTGGGCGCGAGCTGGCGGTGCACATTCTTCTTGGTTAGGTCCTTGCGTGAGACCTCGAAATGGATGACGTTCTCGACGACGTCGCGGTCGGGGATGAAGTAGGGAAGCTGGATGTTCTCGACAAGAGCCCAGAAGGCGATGAGCTCGCTGTCGGGCCGGTTCACGAGAGGCAAGGCCGACGGCGGCATGACGACCATGGCCTTGCCCGTCCACATGGCTGGGATGGCAAAGGGCCGGCTCAGTTTCTTGCTGTACTTCTGGTACCCCTCGAATGTGTAAGGTAGAATGCCCGTGAAGGAGGCGAAGACGGCACGGGTCCAGGGAAACAAGCCCGACTTCGGGACCCCGACCTTGTCGAGCTTCGCCCAGAGCGCATCCTTTTTGGGGTCTTCGGGGACCACCAGCAGACGCAGGAAGAGCAGACTGCCCGCGGCCAGGGCCGCATACAAAAGTTGAATTACAGTCAACATGTTATTAGCGTGAAGACAGGAGGTTGCTGATGACATACGGGTGCATGGAAAGGAACTTCAGGCATTTCTCCGTGTTGAAGGGCGGATATAAGACATTGCCTTTTAGTTGTGGATTGAATCACGGTTGGTTTCGAATTCGAAAATACATAAGCCCGCATAGGGCTGTTCTTTCGCCTACTTACATCGAGTCCTAGGTAATGTACCCAAATGCCCCCAATGCCCCTCACCATCTAGGTACATGCAATGTGACCTGGGAGGATATTTCGGTCGCGACACTTGACAGTGCAACTCTGTTGCATCGCTGCTTTGTCCGCTTCAGGGCTGGCCCACATGAATCTATATCCATCTAAGTGGGACCTTCCAAGTGGGCAATGTCCAACCTTAAGGCATTGGCAATTGGGTGATTGATGGGTGGGTGGGAGGTGGGGGAGAAGTTGAGAAGTGAGAAGTGAGCAGTGAGCACTGAAGGGACGGCAAAGAGATTTGGATATGCGGTGGATGTGACACTACCTTACTGGGCTGTCGCTCCCGGGCAGCTATACCAGATGTGGAGAGGCGATGGACAGGTCAAAGTTGGTCTCGAAGGAAAAAGAAATAGAAACTAATCTAGAGCAGGAAAAGGAAACGGTGTGTGTGGGGGTGGAGTTGAACGCCAGGGGGAGGGGGGTGTATACAGTAAACGAGATTACTACCCAGCACTAGCACCGACACCCCTGCTGCATTTGCCAGTACCCTGGATTCCTGGATTTGCTATAAAGGGGTGGCTTACAGGGATATCCACTGTTAAGTGCCAACGGTATGACGATGACTGTCGAATGGTGGGCTGAATCCAGCGTATGAGTTGTTGGTCGTCACACGTATCTCTGCCTATCGGATCAGCCAGACTAACCCAGCCAAGCCGAATCACTCGTCCTCACACGGATGCGATATCTGTGGAATAAAGCTTATGCAATTCTCGTAGCTCGATTCTCTCGGTACTGGAGCTGCTCACGCAAATCAGAAAACACGAACAAAACCAACAGCAATCATGGACGCAACATCAGTGTCATTCAACGAGTCGAACCTCGCCCAGTTGGCGGCGACGGCCGACAGGGCGACACGCCGAAGCCTCATCACCTCCCTTCGACGGATGGCCGACTCGCTGGAAGATACCATCGGCACCATCCACAGATATGGACACATCGTGAATCTCCCTACTCGAGGTGAACATTTTATATGTGCATGCAAGACTGACAAGAATCATCAGGATCTAGAGAAGGCCATGATCAAACTTGGCTACGACTTGGGCCTCTTTAACATCTTGGCCAAGTCCGACAGTGTGAAGACGGCCGATGAAGTCGCGCAAGAAGCCGGAGCTGATCCCCAACTCATCCGTACGTGGCTCCTGGTGAACCTGATTTGGGCTCTAAAACGTAACTAGGGGACTAAGACTGACACCAAAGAATAGGGAGAGTGTTGCGATACTACAACACCATCAATGTCGCTCGCGAAGTTGGGCCGCACCAATATGTGCCCACCAACATCACGCGCAACCTGACAGAGAAAGTCTGCGTAGCAGCTATGGGGCATTAGTACGTTCTCCTCAGCCAAAATGTAGCCAAGAGACTTTGTCGATTTTGATTCTAACTAATCGAATTCCAGCTATAACCTTGTGGCCAAACAGTACCAGGCTACCCCTGAATTTCTCAAGGAACGCGGTTATCAGAACCCAACCGATGAGAATGACACGGCCATCCAGATGGGTTGGAACACGAAGGAGCCGACCTTCCAGTTCATGCTCAAGGTGCCCAACGCCATGGAGGATTTCCACACATACATGGCGCTCCGTCGCGAGGCGGAACTCTCGTGGCTCACTGTGTACCCGGTGCAGAAAGAAGCCGCTGGACTGACGGACCCTGAGAGGCCCCTTTACGTCAACGTGGGTGGCGGCATTGGTCACCAGTGCGCGCAGTTCCGCCAGCAGTACCCTGACATCCCCGGTCGCGTGATCCTGCAGGACCTGCCCGATACGGTGGCGCGCGCGCTGCTGACCCCGGGGGTCGAGAACATGGCGCACGACTTCTTCCAGGAACAGCCCATCAAGGGTGCCAAGTTCTACTTTATGCGCGGAGTGCCGCACAACCACCCGCCACACCGCGTGCGACTCCTGTTCCAGCGCATCCGCGAGGCCATGGCGCCGGACTCGGTGCTGCTTGTCGACGAGACGGTGTTGCCGCCCACCAACGTGGGCTTCATTGCCGCTTCAATCGATCTGACCATGCTGGGGGCCTTTGCCAGCATGGAGCGCACCGAGGCCGAGTGGCGTGAGCTGGCCGAGAGCGTGGGACTTGAACTGGTCCGTACCTACACGTACAACGCGCTGGACAATGAAACAGTCATGGAACTGAGGCTACCTCGCGACAACAAATCTTTGTAACTGTCATGGCGAGTCAGGGAGTCATTCATCATTCACAGCAACACCCATGTAGCATGTAGTGATTCACATCGATCAATATGTGGGATACCTATCTCGCCAAATAGATATTTGAAGTTTATCTGAGTTTATACATGGCTCACAAAAAAGCTTGGTCTTTTCGAGGATCCTTCTTTCGACTAGTCTACTAGAGATCCAGTGGAATATGAGACATGCAGCAGCAGTTGTGGTGTCATGAATGCTGGCTTCGGCATTATGTCGCGATTTCACAAGCTTGCTTACCACCCACACTCTCTTTGACTTGCAAACCCGCATCCCAGCCCTCCTCCGCCCGGAGGTAGTCGAAAATTACTTAACTAGTAGAATGACAGGTAGCTGGTCGTCATAGATACCTGGGGTTGAATCCTTCCCGCTCTGGTGCGGACGATGGCCAGACGGGTTTCTCGGCGGCGCCCGAGACCGACCAATATTCCTTGCTTTTATCATTTTTCCGGCTTGGCAGGACATTATCTATACGCCACCAATACGTACCGTGCATGAGGGAGGGGAAATAAAAAAACGGGACGGCAAAGGACTATGCCGCTTCTCGTCTGATGGCTGCCTGTCTTGCATCTGGCTTTGCTGACTGCAGCAGCCTCGCTTGCTACACACCTGCATCGGACGACTGGTCTGCATTTGGGGGGTGGTAGGTAGGTACAGTAAGCAGTATCGGAGCTCTGCTGCCTACGTTGGAGTAACAGTGCAGCTTGTCTCGCTTGCTTATGCATTGAATGGCGTCTTCGACACAGGTCCCGTAAAGCAACGATACATCATGCAACCTTTGGGTCTAACCACAACAGGCAGTACTCGTTGGTCAGCTATATTCAACCCTGGCCCTATGATCGCGTGCAGGGTCCGATGTTCCAAACGAGACCGGAGTATTGAAGGAAGGATGTTGCAACTGTTGGATGTTGTTTCTCCTGACTGTAATCTCTCGTGGCGGAGTGCGATTGGGTTAACAACGGATAGGGGGAGTCGCGTTGGTCGATATCGGTGTTGGATGTCGCAAGCTCGCGGTGACGTACGGTGAAGTGAGATGAGTCTCGGCCCTATCAAAGAAGACCGACTTATACGCGCCGAGCTGACGAGGCATGACCCTTCTTGTCGTGTGATTTGGCCGCATTAGCTTGGCCGACGTTAACAAGTGCTAAGTAAGGTAATATCGGAATGGGGTACGCAGTATTCGAGGCGTAATAACCCAACAGTCCACGAAAAGAGGAGAAATGGGATCTTACACATAGGCTGTGAGGTCCCCTGTCCTTTGAGTCGCGGGACGGCATCTTGCATCATAGAAAGGGGCACACGCCAAAGAGGCAGCGCGGGACAGCAAAGACAGTAGTTTGTGACAATCCATGCCGCCTTCGTTCAGCAGCACAGCACACACCATCGCATTAGCCTTTGCCCAATTTCCCTCCACCAAACCACAGTTTACGAAACCATGAAATCACTCGCGCAAACACTTTTGAACCGGTTCGCCGCTCTCCGTTCACGAGGGCGGCACGCCAAAGAGACCGGCGGAATCTCCGTCAAGGGCTGCGCCGCCGGAGCAACCGAGAAAACCTCCCAGCGACCGGAAGACCGGCAGCCGGATGATTGGCGTTGCAGAACTCTGGGTGACTTGTTGAGGTTGCGGGCAAGCTCGTCACACATGCGCTTCCTGCTCTGTTACCCGCTTGGCAGCACTGCAGATTCCAAACCACTCAGAGTCTCTTACGCGGCGCTCTACGAAGAAGCCAAGCGCAACGTCCAAATTCTAGAGAGCATACCCAACTTCCACATACATAGGCCGGTGTTGCTGCACCTGGACGCTCATTACGATGCCGTCGTGTGGTTTTGGTCGGTCCTATTGGCCGGCGCTGTGCCGGTCATGTCGTCACCTCTTAGTAACATCGACGACCACAGGGCCAAGCACCTCCAGGCCCTCGCCAATCTACTTGAGAGCCCCATCTGCATTATTCGGGAATCGTCTCTGCCATTGTTCCAGGGCGGCACACACACGCTGCAGCCCTACACGGTCGAGTCCCTGCAGCAGCTGGAAGTGGCAGAGGGGGGCCAAGCCCGAGCATCAGCAACATCAGCAGCAGCAGGTACCGTAATCGCCGCGAACAGCAGCGCCCCTAACGGCCCTAGCAGTATTCGCAGTAGCCCACATGCAGCTGCAGGCATCAAATCCTCCCGCAACACCAGCACATCATACACATCATACACACCCACCCCCGACCAACAAGGAATGCAAGCGACTGCCGCCCTCATGCTGACTTCGGGCAGCACCGGCAACGCCAAAGCGGTAAGACTCAGGCACTCGCAGATGCTGGCCGCTGCCGCCGGCAAGATGGCGATGCGCGCAATGCCGGCTGAGGGCGCCTTCCTGAACTGGATCGGCATGGACCACGTCGCCGCACTGGTGGAGACGCATCTTACCGCCCTCTGGCTCAATCTGGATCAAGTCCATGTGCATGCTGCTGACGTTGTCGCCTCCCCTCCGCTTTTCATGGAGTTGCTGAGCAGGCACCGCGTCTCCCGGACATTTGCACCCAATTTCTTCCTGGCCCAATTAGTGACATCTACCCGAGCCACCAAACCAGATCCCTCTCTCACATCACCATCGTCACCCAAAGAGACTCAATCATCATCGTGGGATCTCTCAAACTTGGCAGCTCTTATATCGGGCGGTGAGGCCAATGACATCGCGACGGTGGAGGCCGCGACGGCGCTTCTGGGCCGCTATGGCGCACCCCCTAACGTCATCCAGCCCGGCTTCGGGATGACCGAGACATGTGCTGGTTCCATCTACAACACTGACTGCCCAGCGTGCGACACACGAGCACGCCGCAGCGTGGCCTCGCTCGGTCGTTGCATGCCCGGCTGCATCGAGATGCGCGTGGTGGACGAAGACACGGGCGCCCGTCTCGACACGAACCAGCCGGGCTACCTCGAGGTGCGTGGCGCCGTCGTCTTTGACGGATACTATCGCAATCCCACCGCGACGGCCGAGGCCTTTCCCTCAGGCGACGGCTGGTTCCGCACAGGGGACCGCGCCGTCATCGACAAGCACGGGGACATGTCGATGCTCGGGCGCGCCAAGGACGTCATCAATATCAACGGCATCAAGATCGTCACGGCCGACGTGCAGGCGGCTGTCGACTCGGCGATGCAAGGAGTGACGGGCGTCAGTCGCGTTGTCTGCTTCGCCTCTCGCGCTCCCGGGGCAGTCACGGAGCAGATCACGGTGGCGTACGTGCCGCGCGACGATGAAGCCCTGACGCTCGCAGACATGGACGACATTGACCGCCGGATTGTGGAGGCGTGCATGATGGTCAGCTTGACAGGCCGGGTCCACATCTTCATGGTGCGCGGCATCTCGCTGGCTTTGTTACCACTCAGCACGCTGGGCAAGATCTCAGGAGCCAAGATGCGCACGCTGTTCGAGGCGGGTGCGTTTGGTGATGATGCTACATATCATCACCAGATGGTAGAGAAGGCCCGTGGGGAGAAGACGGAGGCAACCCCTGTAGATGCAACCAAGGAAGAAGAGCATCTCCGGGTAGACTTCTCGGAAACGAAGGATTTGGATCTGGGGTGTATTGGCCTGAATACCCCTATCTTTGAGCTCGGGTTCACGTCACTGGATCTGATTAGGTTGAAAAAGCGGATAAGCAACCGTCTGGGTATAACACTCCCTACAATCACGCTGATGAAAAACCCCACGGTGCGGGCATTGGCTGCTGCGTTACATCTGATTCAGCATCCTAATTCCGATATTACCACAACTCATATTACAGGCAATGCTGGTGCACAACCCACAGCAAATATGGACATTGATATGGCGGACTACGACCCGATAGTGGTCCTCCGTGCCGGTGGAACCAAGACGCCGCTATGGCTCATCCACCCTGGCGTGGGCGAGGTGCTCATCTTCGTCGGCCTGGCGCAGCAGATGAAAGAGGACGACCGGCCCATCTACGCCCTGCGAGCGCCGGGATTCGAGGCGAGCCAGCGCAGCTTCGCTAACATTGCCGAGGCCGTCGAAACGTACTCGCGTGCCATCCAACGCAAGCAGCCACGCGGACCGTACGCCATCGCGGGCTACAGCTATGGGGCCATGCTTGCGTTCGAAACGGCCAAAAGGATCGAGGCGGCTGGAGCCACCATTGGCTTCCTGGGTAGCTTCAATCTCCCTCCTCAGTAAGTTTAACTTGCCTAACCCGCCTTTTCTACAAGTCACACATTATTGCAATAATAAAATCTGACCTTTTTTTTCTTGTTCGTAGCATCAAGTACCGTATGCGTCAGCTCACATGGAACATGTGTTTACTGCACCTGGGCCAGTTCCTCGGCGTGATCGAAGAAGAGACGGTCAACGAGACGGCCGAGCACGACAAGGCCTACCAAGAAGCGCCACGCGACACGGCGCTCCAGCGCGTGCTGTCCCTCGCCGATACGGAGCGCCTGCGCGACCTAGGGCTAGACGAGGCGGCGCTGCGGCGGTGGACCGACGTCTCGTACGGCCTGCAGAGCATGGCTGTGGACTACGAGCCGGCGGGGTGTGCGCCCGTCCTCGACATCTTCCACGCGGAGCCCCTCCGCGTCGCCGCGGCGTCTCGCCACGAGTGGGTCACCGAGCAGCTGAACCGTTGGGCCGACTTCTGCCGGACGGAGCCGCGGTTGCATGAGGTTGGGGGTGGTCATTATACCATGCTGGATGCGGATCATGTTGCATCGTTTGCGAAAACGTTGCGCAGTGCCTTGGAGTCACGGGGGGTGTAGATCGCGGAGTCCTGTATATTATGTTCTCTTATTTAGATCATCTTCCTAAGATCGTTTGTCATTCATAGGACGTCACAGGTGGTCCAAGGGACCCGTGTTCTTCTTGAGACCAGTTAGAAAGAATCATCGATACCTGCATACAGAATAGCCTGCTTTACAAATCCATTACAGACGCCCAAATTGAGATGTGTCAACCTTCGAGCCCTTGTGCTTCGAATCTGGAGCAGGATCAGACACAGGCTCGGCCTCCGCTGGCGGCCATGCCGTAATCAATATTTCCGGTTTGAACTCGGGGGTACCCAGCCATGCAGGCTGTAATAGGGAATACTTCCATCCCGGAGTTCCGGGTCTTCCATAGTCTGTTGCGGGTGCTCATCGCTCTTATCGAACCAAAAGTAGATGAGATCGGCGAGCCGCACCCAATACAAGTCGCATACGAAGCCTTCATTGGTTTAATACGGGCTCTGCCGGACCAGGGGCTGCGCTTCGATCATCTTGAACCAGAACTCTCTCAGCCGCGGGTACAGCTCCGCCGGCGACTCAGGCACGCCCTGCAGCTGCTCAACGGTCTCGACGTCGAGGAGGATGCACGCAAAGAGCCGCGGACTGCTAGCCCTGCAGTCGCGAAAGCGGAAGTTCGCAGGCCTTTGGCTTCGCTCTCTCGTCAGGGGCAAGTATCTGTCGAAGCGTTCCTGCGCCCGTCGGAGGAATTACGTGCGAACCTCAGACGGTGGCGAAGAGGTCGCGGTCCTCGAGGACCTCGTTCACGAGGCGCCTCTCGAACTCGTCTTCGATTCGCCGGTCCGCCGTGTTGGGCATATCTTCGGGCCAACAATCCCACTGCGCGAACTATTCGATTGCCTCGTTTCTTCTGTCGGCGATCCGGGCCTTGGCGTCCCATCCGTTTCTGTACACGGTGCAGATGATGGTGAAGCCCCAGGTGCGGCTGCGATAGAAGTTCTCAAGCTTTGCCCAGGGAGGTGAAGGCGGATAGGGATCCTGCGAAAATATGGTGGCGTTCAAGAGGGTCATACATGGATCAAGGCATATTTTTCATCTCCTGAGCTAGCACTGTTTGGTTCACCAATGCCCCCTTAATGACTTCAATATCTCACCGTACCTCCTCTTCTATCTCAAAGGAAATATCACTGTCATGTTGGCTGGTATTGGTAGTATGACCCATAGGTAGGAGTGCGGTAAATTTGGTCACCATGTCGTTTCGCCGTACTTGACGGGAGACAATCGACTGGTGGGCATCGGGCGGGCTATCGCCCCTTTTGTACCAAAAGCCACTACCCTAGAAAAGAAATCACGGACTGTAACTGAAAGGTAGGCAGCAGGCGACAGTAGCCCTTGCGATAAGGTGGCTATCCACTTAAAGTACTTCACACAATTATGTGCTATCGTTCCAAACCACACCAATCTCCTCAGCCGCGCGCTTCTCCTTCGCAGACATCTTTTGTGCATCCATCTTCTTCAAGATCTCCCTCATCCGCTTGGCCCAGTGATCCTTCCAGAACAGGCGATATGGGTCGACCACTTCGTGTTCACTCTCGGCTTCGGAGCTCAACGTTTCCCAACTGCCGTCACTTTTCGAATCGGCATCCAACTCATGTGCTCCAAGGTCCACTGTCGGCATGGTAGTGGACGTCGATGGCGTTTCAACGGGTTCAGCCGGGAATATTCTGCGAAAATCGTTTTCAAATTCCTCCACAAGAGGGTCTAGTATGTGCAGCATTGCTCCTTCCTCCTCCTGTATACCCTCGATGTCACCCTCGAAGGCTTTCCATGGGGTTTTACAACAACAAAACTCCCATGCATTGCAACAGGTGTGGGTCATGCCCAATTCCTTAAATGTAAAGAACCGGATTGCGGCCAGATGATGTTGATCGGATATCAGAGAGCCTATCATGGCAATGCAACTAGCGGCACCGTAGTAATCCGTGAGTTCGTATCCGCCTGTAATTCCCTTCAGAAAGTAGACGAACTGTGTACATCCAATATCCGAGCACGGACAAGAACACTGGTCTGTGATGTCTGTCGATGTGAGAGATTGGAAGTACTTGGGAAAGGTATCGACCAGATTTGGTCGGCCCAGCTCCGACCTCAGACGGTCGCCTAGATGGAACGCGGCATAGTGAGAACTCACGACTCCGGATCTCATATCGGCGCCAGCTGTCTCTGACGATTTGTGCAGGCAATGGTTGGGGTCTGCGCCATGGTCTATGAGCCACTGTGCCCAGTGGCGATTCCGGGTGGTGGCGAGTGGGGGCAGCCGGCCATCGACACAGGTATCAACCTGAGTAAACCCCTGGTGAAAAAGGATTTCCGCCACCCTAGTCTCTCGTCTACCCCCTGTACTCTTTCCCCGAACCCACTTGTAGAGACCCTGGAAGACCTTCCACCGATCGATAAGAGACGGGCTCCTATTATCAAAGTCTTCCATCTTCGCAAGCAGCTCAGTTTCATACCTGCCTGGCACAGGTGTCAACTCCATAGTCGAATAGTTTAGTCCCATTCCAATAAGGACCTGTGTCGTCTCAACCCGCAGAGAATCACAGCAGTTTCGAATATAATTTGCGTATTTTTCCAAGGCTTTTTCTTTGCATGGACCGCTCACTCCGTACCACACCTTTGATAGCTCGTCGGAACAAAGGACATATTGAGGAGTTTTGAGCGCCGCTTCAAGTATCAAATCAGAACTTTGCAGGCAAAGGCAACTGAGATCACCAACACAACTGGCGGGATGCTTGCAGCAGAGGCTTTGACTCCTCCATCATGCATACTCTAGTGCTGTGTATCCTTGAGAATCTTGTTTGTTTAATGTGGAAGGGTTTACTGTGGGAAGAAGAATGGACAGCATTTGCGGCTCACTTGCTGCGAAGTGCAACGGCGTTTGGTTGAGGATGTTTTCTTCCTGTATAGCGTTGGGGCACCTGTTGATCATGTTGGCAACTCGTGAAGCATCGCCAGCAATGATAGCCATTGTGAGGGGCCCGCATCCATAAGCTTCTCGGTCAATTGTTAGTATCTCTATACATCAAAATGCACAGCGTATTCACCTTCAGATATCTTTTCAGATCTCTCTAGTGTGCAGGGCAACTGCCAGAGATCCAGAAGCACTTCTTCGGGGGTGACATCGTGGATGAACAGGGGGAGAAACTCAGTCTGCGCTCCCAAAAGGGTATGCGCTTCGTGATTAAGGTAAGGACATATATATGTTTCGAGAAGGTATGCCACTGGAGACCTGTATCGCAATATTGTTACTCAGACAATCGTATCATAGATCGTGTATAAAGAGTAATCACATGTGAAGGCTTACATTCCATATATGTCGTAGGAATCTGGGGGTGCGCCCAGTTCTATCAATTTGGTTAGGAAAGCATCTATTCCCGGGACAACATAGAAACTAATCTGTTAACAGGAAAGTTTCAACATCGTTAGTAAATGTTTCTAGGAGCATAGAACACGTGGACTTACTAATTCAAATGTGAAGTGAATCCATGAGCAATTCATCGTATCGACCGCTCTTGGGTTTGCCTTACCGGTGAGAACCAGATCCTCGAGTTTCTTGATGGCGGTTCTCATGCATGTGTCCCAAAATGGAAGACCAGGGCGACGTTTCGGAGAGGGATGTCTGAAGTAGTCATCAAACATCTGTCCGATAACTAGAAAGGCTGGGTCGGTGGAACGATCCACAGTTGGATAATATGTGAACATTGGACTTATGCTGCGCCCCCCAGCACCAGTGGTCATGTTGAAAGAAACGTCCAAAACAACATTCATCAGGCGGACGAGACCATGGAAGCGAATACCGGATTTCGACTTGCGTTGCTTTGTGGCCCTGGCACGGATTAACGCACAATATGGCTCGTGAGACCGCACATCGGTTTCGCTGTAGATGCTGATCAGCCCAAAGGCTGTTTCTTCTTGCACGACTTTTCGCCCGTAGCGGCATACGCAGAGCGAACTACTCCTCGAGGCAGTCAAATGCCTAACCTGAGGTCCCCTAACCAATGGTGTCGGTTTAAGATCTTGGAGCTCGGAGACCTCGTCCAATAACTCCTTAAAAGCTACTGGTTTCGACGCTAAACGATGATATAACTGTAGACGGTCGTTCTATAGAAGCCTCTGTTAGTTTATTTGGTTACTTGAGCACTATAATCTACTTACGAGCGCCTCATGCTTCTTTAATCGGGCAAGCACCCTGGACTCAAACCCAGCAAAGGCTTCTTCGATATCTTGCCGAATAAGCACTCGTCCTTCGAGGCCTGCTGTCTGGACATCTTGTATGGATGTCATGAATTTTCCTTCAATGGACTGAAGTCCATGATTAACTTCGGTCGCGATGGATTGTATAGGCATCTGCAAAGAAGCGATTTCGGACTGAATCGTTTTCAAATCGAACGCATTCTGATGACCCGTGGTGTTGATGGATGTTGTCAGGCGTCCTTCCATTCGATCGAGGTCATCTTGAACCATTCTTGGGATAGAATGGACATCTCCCTGTAGGGAGCTGAGATCGGACCGGATCCTCGTAGCTTCGGTGGAAGTCTGGTGACTCGCGACTTCGATGGCACCAAGCCTCTCTAGCTGAGCTCGGGAAGAATCACTGTTGGATTGGAAAATATTAGCTACGAACCGCTTCTGGAGTGGACCAGAAACAAGTAGGAGGTTAACAATGGAGCACTCACAGTCCAAGTCCGTCCAACGCCAACTGCAGCGCTTGGGTTGTATAATCTAGTCTCGAAACTAGCTGGTCAACCTTGGAGCGGTCGAACGCGTAGGTCAGCTTTTTCCCTGTGTTTTTGAGTTTCGATCGCCAGGAGGTTGTGCTCCTGCATCCGGAGAGCTCGACCATAAGAGATTCCAGTTTGACCAGTTCTGCCTTGCACGCCTTAATGGATTCGTCTACGGCGGCCAGAGAGGATGGCGACTGTTGGTGTGATAGTTGTGTGTGCAACTGCGACTTGACCGCGTCGATGAATTGAATAATCGTTCGTAGTGATTGGTTTCGTTGCTTTAGTGACGCTAGTTCGTCGGTCCGGCATTTCATTGCGTCGGCGTACTTCGCGACCCCGCTGGTCACAGTTAAGCCCAGGGAAACGAGGCCGGCCGCCGATGCAGCAACGGAGAGAGGGTCGGCCATTTCGAAACCCCGTTCACGGATAGAATGCGATGCTTTGCCGTCTCTTAAGTTGGCGTCTTCGAGTATGATCCACTTGAATGTTGCGAATGGGTCGTCAACCCCGCCAGGCTACGAGTCCATCGAAAACACGTTGCTGCCTGAGGCGCAAGACAGGGGCCATATGCAGTGTAACCACATGTAGTGGCTATGGGCTCAGTGCAAGCTTCTGAGCCCTGTCATTTCAGCCTGTCACGTCATCCCATGACTTCGTTTGAAATGTTCAAGCAAGCCTGACCACTGTGACTTACAGAATTTCCAGATACATCGAAAGCTATCTGGTTGACTTGCAGATATGTGGTGTACTAGTGCCACAATATACCTAGGTAAGAATACGCCTAACTAGGCAGGCGAGAGACAGCTAATACTTGGTGTACGGCGACACTTCAAATAGGGATCGGTATTCAAGGGAGCCACATTCCTCAAACCTCGTGAATCACCTCGCCATCGCTCCCCTTATCCGAAACTTTGACGCTGCTCCTTACACCCCTCCGACGAAGGTTGCCTGCCTCATCATGCACGTCATCCCACTCAGCCAACTCTGCGTTGGGAACCCGGACGAGGTGATGCGTCTTGGCCCCGCTGTTATCAACCTCGACAATCTCCGGCCGGATGGCGTAGCCTTTCCACCTAGGGATCCAGGAGATCCAGGCCTTGTAGTAAATGAAGCATCCAATAATCCTAGATATGCATTGTAAGCGCTCGACGACCTTCACTTATCATAACAGCGACAGCAGTTCTCCCAGGGGATCGATGGAGGAAAGATAGGGAAACCGGAACACTTACACTCCAATGCCCACCAAACAGTACGTAGCATAGAAGAAGCTAACATTGCCCGCGTAGATGCCGCCCTTGGGTGGGAACCAGGGCATTACAAGCACGTAGACCTGGATGAGGATGAAGAAAACGACGGCGACGTCCCAAGCCTTAAACTCGGGACGGCGCGTCGGGTTGATGCGCTGCTGGTTGCGGCGGATGATGTAGAGGCCCGCCGCCATGGCGAGGAAGAACATACTCTCCGGGTACGACTTGAGGCTGACGACGAACTGGAAGGCGTCGCCGGCGGGCGGCGCCACGATCATGACAAAGGTGACGATCCACTTGAGCAGGTAAGGGCCGATGGGTGTGCCAAAGGGCTTGGTGGTGACCCAGAACTTGGGGAAGGGGAGGACGCCCTGTCTATACGTGGCAAAGGAATATTGTTAGTTGCTTAATGCATCGTTTCGCGAAGGCACGCAGGGGGTTCGATGATCTTACCGTCCAATTTCACGGATGGTGCGGGATGATCCAATCAACACGGCAAGAAGGTTACCGAAGGCGCTGAGCAGCACGAGGACGTTGAGAGCCGTCTCTGCATGGCCTTTACCGAAGACGGCAGTGAAGAAAACGCCCGCCGCAATCTCCTTGGACTTGCGGAACTCCTGCTTCGGGACTAAGGGGTTGCACACAGGCATGTCAGTATAACATAACAAGGGGCGCGATTCTCGAGCTTGAGATTAGGAGCTCGCAATCCAAACTAACCAGCAGCGAAATAAGCAATGTTGCACAAGAAGTACAGCTTCGCGACGATTATGACCGAGATGGTGCTGTTCCGCTTCAGCGTCTTGATGGGGTTCTTGATCTCGGCGACGACATTGAACGCATTGGAGTAGCCGGTGTACGCAAAGATGATGTTAACGAGTGCGTTGGCCAAGTCATTGCCATTGTTAGTGGTTCCCTCGAAACCGTTGCGGAAGTTGGCATGCGGGTTTGGGATTCGCGACGTGGACACGTTGCCCCCGAGGACGACGAGGCCGGTAATACTGATGAAGACCAAGGTGGCGACCTTGAGGGCGCCAAAAGCGTTGACGGCCCAGAGCGAGTACTTGTTGTGCGCGATGACGCAGATGACAGCGAGCGTGTAGGCGGCGACGGCAACGCCCTTGGTCTCCCACTGGGTGGGCGCGGTGGCGCGGCCCGCGATGCGCCAGACATAATTGGACAGGACGATGGCGTTGCTGCTGGCGAAGGACAGGACGACGGACTGCACGGCGAAGGCGACGGGGAAGAAGTGACGGGGGCGGGTGTAGGCCTGTTCTAGATAGACGACCTCGCCGCCGCTGCGGTTGGGGAAGTAGCTGGCCAGCTCGAGGTAGACGGCTAAGCCGGCAAAGGCCATGATGGCGCCGATGACCCAGTAGATGAGGGCCAGGCCGATGGATCCGGTGTTGTTCAAGATTGTCCCCGCTGAACAAGGGTGATACATCCGTCAGCACCGTATACATACTGCAACATGAGATATATTGTATCAAGAAAGGGGCACCGGGGATAATATGGCTTACGTGTGGAAAAGATGCCCGTCCCAATCATTTGGTTCACATTGAGGAAGATGACGGTAAGCCAGCCGACGTGATACCCCAATGGCGATCTATGTTCCACGGGGGCGCCGACGGCTTCCTGGTAGGTCGCAGCCGAACCATTACCGCCCTGGACTTTGGTGTAAGTGAGGTCTCCATCCTTAACGACAGATACGTCCGAGTTGGATGCGTTGACGTCTACCGTGGACGTTTCGGCGCCGGGCTCGGGGCCGGACCGTTTCGACCAGAATGGCATACCGGGCAGTCTTTAAATGTCGGCGAATCTGGGTAAGCAATGATGTTGCGATAGGGTTGGTTGGGGGGCGTATCCCGTCCTTTGTATTAAACCAAACAACTGCAGATTGACTCACGACCCAGAGAGCGATTGGAGGATGAAGCGATGAAGACCTTGAACCTAGCTGACCTATTGGGTCGATGGCAATCATCCATTGATGTGTGTAACCATGGTTATGGCCTTGTCGAATCGCGTGCTTTGCCTCCATAGTTGCAATCATACGCGACCATAACGCCTTGGCTGTCTAGGGTCATTGGCAGTCTCTGATATCAGTCTTGGGATCCATCGACCTTCCCAAGTCAGCGCTGCCAAGAAGATATCTCAGGACATTTGATGCATCGACAGTGCAAACCCCCATGCAGTGCCAAGAAGCACGCAAGCGACAAGATCGATTGCGAAGGTTGCCGGGTGGTGGTCGCCAATCCAGGGCTTGTCCATTGGCTACAGATATGTCAGCGGGCTGCAGCGTAGTAAGGACGAATGGGATTCGCCATCGCGCCGGCAGATGACGAGCTACACAGATGCACAGTGGGATTCTTCAATATGGCAAATACGAGCCTACCTGTATAAAGGGGCTGGAGGCATCTCCCAGCGAATCAGGCTAATCAGAAAGGGGACAAAAGAAAAGAAAAGAAAAGAAAGGGAGCGATGCCCAGACCTGGATTCGCCAATACGTCAATTGCTGATTTCATTCTCGTGTTCACAGAAGGGCTTCGGGCGCATAGTTTGGCTACTGGATTAGCCGATAAGCCGCAGGCTCTGTGACGCCTAATGCCTGTGTCATTTCCAGAGAACATCTTTCCGGGGACTCGATGTAGTCTTAGAGGCAAGGTATACTTGCATGTATCGTCAAATCTTATTTCGGCGAGGTCGTTAAGGGTGATTTGGCTCAAGCTTTGTGATGCGACTCATGCGAAGCTCGTAGACGGATCGTCCATCCAAAGTAAACAAATCACTGCGGGCAGGCGGGGTGTTGGAAAATCCACGCTAACCTTAGACTCTTGCTTGACGCCATCGATGCAGTGGCACTCATGCCAAGAACATCCACCAAACTTGAACTTGAGATTCGGAAGGTATTTCATTTAGTACAAAGCGCGAGATCATCCCCGCCGTTGCTAATATTCAAGCATTGTACTTACTGACGGACCTTCGCTAGGATTACAATATCTACGATCAATCCAGTCGTGTGAAAACTTGCGCTGAAGCGCTACATCACACGGCATTCTAGGGTAGCCCAGTTGGTCATGGCAAGACTCCGAGCCAGCATCTTCTGGAATGGAGATCGACTTTGAACTCTCGAACAGCCAGCTCAAAAACTCGTCGCCGATTATAATGACGGGTGTTATGGACTGCGATGCGCTTCTCCGTTTACTGTGTCGCGTTCGGAGCAATCGACAGTGGCGCACCAGCCACGCCGCAACGGGATGTAGTCCGTGATGATATCCATTTGCGGCATGTCACGGTAGCCAGCCAGTTGAGCCGCTGAACCTCCTCTGCCTCTTCCTCCCTGCGCGACCGCCCAAAGCTGTGAAGCTAGGTTCCCTGCACCTTTATAAAGAGAACCAGGCAGCCGTCTCGCCGCCGAGGTCGTAGTACGCCTCTCGCCCGTTGATTTACCCGTTATGGTTGCGACCTACCCAGACCCAAAGGGCTAGGAGTCCTTCGATGTCGGCATCATCGATACCGGTATCTTGGGAATCAACTGCGCATACCGACTCATGAAGCACCAGCCCGGCGCCCGCTTTGTCATCCTTCAAGGGCGCGATACCATCGGGGGGGTCTGGGATCAATTCAGGTAGCCCAGCGTCCGATCCGACAGCGACATCTACCCGTACGGGCTCACGTGGCATATGACTGGTCTTCTACGAAGCCCATTTGCGAGGGCTACGAGATCCGGGATTACTTACATGACGCCGTCTACGAAAATCACATGAATTACCATATTTGATTACGCCACATGGTTTCCAAGGCTGATTGGAACTCGAATCGCCAGGACTGGGAAATGAGAGCGACCGACCACCAAGGACAGCCCAAGCGCTCCCTGGCCCGTTGGCTCGTCCTGGGCACAGGCTATATCGACTATCAATCGCCACTTGAGCCCAGCACCCCCGAGCTTGATAAGTTCCAAGATCGAATCCTTCCCCCCAGTTCTGGCCCGCAAACTTCCAGTACACAAACCAAAAAATGTCTCCCATTGGGAGCGGCGCCACGGCCGTGTCCATGTTACCTGACATCGCCAAGGACGCGGCCCAGGTGATGATGATCCAGCGAAGCCCGACTTACATAGGCGCCAGACCCAGCCGTAATGAAGACTCCAGGCTGGGGCCCACAGGCTACTGGTTATCTGGAGATGGATATACTGGTTCATGCGGACACATCTCTTCCATTGACAAAGCCGTCAACGCACTGCCAGCCGACGTCCCTGTTTATCCCCATTTCACACCGAATTACGATCACTGGAGCCAGAGGGTATGCCTGGTCTCAAACGGGGAGTTCTTCAACGCGCTACATCGGCCGAACGTAGAGTTGATCACGGGGCATATCGCCGCTGTTACCGATTGGACCATTCGAGTGCGTACCGGAGAGACTGTGGACTGTGATGTCATCGTCACCGCCACCGACCATCGGATGAGACTCGGTGGTAAGATCGACATCGAACTGGACGGGAAGAGTCTCATATGGGGGAATCTTTCGTCTAGAGTGGCGCCATGTTGGATGAGGTTCCTAACATAATGTTTATGCTAAGCTATGCCACCCACTTTTGGAGCATCGGGGCCGACAACGCGGCCATGTATCTGGTCCGACTGATGGGCTACATGAAGCGCAATGGTGTCAGATTGTCGGTACCACGCGTGTCTGGACCTGTAGCTATGGGAGGCGATACTCAGCGGGTATGCCGGTTGGAATCTACGTACATCCGGGAGGCAGCACGTTGGCTCCCCTTATGCGGCGATGCGGGGCCTTGGAGGGCCAAGAATCGACCGCCCGTGGACTTGTTCTCGGAACGATCGGCCGAATTCACTACAGACATCGAGTTCACCATGTAGAACAACGTCTCAGTGGCTTAAGAGTCTGCAACTCACTATCCTCGAGGGCTACGGTACATATAGAGTCCACCGAGGAACATATACGAGTAATACAGGGTAGGGTCGATTGATGAAGGTGCGACCCACGATCTTCCATTTTGGCTCATCTGTTGAGACTCATTGTTGTGGCCTTCCAAGCCCGCAGTGCGGGCGGCTGCACCGCTAAACCCCTTTTCATGTATCAGTTCAAGGCCTGAGGGCGGCTGTGATTGGGACAGGGCGGACGCACTCGTAGGGCTAGGTGGGGAGGGCGGCTTGTGTTTCACTTGCTTATTCTTGCAGAAGCCGGATGATCTGACGAAACTGAATCCAAGTGAATATCCCAGGGCCGTAGGGCTACTTTCGGTGGGCATGTATAAACACACCCGCAATCCTTTGACTCATAGTATACAGACACAGGTGCTGGATTCATCCTGGAATGGTCGCGGTGAAGTGACGTACTTCAGTTGTGCGAGATGGCTCCTGATTTCACCCCCAAGCCAAGCATCTTGGCACACTGAGCCTGTGATGGCACGTCAGCACCCATGTATTGACAGTCTAGTTTAGACTGACTGCGGCTCTTTCTCTTTTTTACATAAGCTTACTTACTTTTCATGCAATAGGTGTGAACACCAATACAGTCGTGAGGTACACATATATTTCAGATCCGAGCTGGAACAGGAAGGTAGAAGGATGTAAACCTACCATAGATGATGTTAGTTCAAGTAGCTACATACATAGCCTTGCAGCCTGGTCGCAATATGCCCAATGAGCCTCAAGAATGTCATCGGATGGCACAAGACGAATATCCACCGCAGCTGATCGGCACTGGCAATTTGTCACCAGTGGCTTACCGCCTTGGCGGCTCATATGGATCGCCGGAGCAGTTGATCATACGGCTCGGGCGGTTTGGACTCTGATTGGACGTACTATGCCCTTCGCAATCTCGACACCTGCATACCTGTACATATCTAGACGTGAATCACCCACTTCTGTATCTCCATGCATGTGCAGATATGATAACTCACTTGATTGGGGTGTCTTGAACTCTCTTGGCTGTTCAGCTTTTTCAGCCTCATCAAAGACTGATCACGTCATCATGATAGCCTGCCTTGCCGTAAGCCCTAGGTAGGCTACAGTTAATCACTAGACACGATTGGCATTGATCAACCTGCTTGCGGCTCTGCTGAAAATTCCAATATGCATTTTTATGGCTCTCTTTAAAACCCTGTGCCAATACCTTAGGAACGTTGGACCGGGTTAGAAACACTTGTGATCAAGTTTGCACTCGACCATCTTTACACCTAATTATCGAGCCAACCAGGCCAGCCCAGCGATAGCAAAACACCACTGCTTGGTATCAGCATTGTTTTGAAACCGTTTTATCCTGTTCACAAGGGAAACATGGACGAACCCGATATCATCTGCGAAAGCTGCGATCGAACTGAAGACATTTCGTTTTGCGAAGGATGCAACAGCTACTACTGTGAAGAATGCTGGGATAGGCGTCGTTCCCACAGGGAGAATCGAGTCGGTCCAAACGGGATCCCGCACAGCAGGGTCAACCCGGACATTGTGTCCCATGTTAAGAAGACGATGGCGGAGCCTGCAGACGATACCGAAGAGAAGGCTCAGCACACCGAGGATTCGGAGACACTTTGGTTTGGGTTGGATAAAGACTCCGACGGGGACCCCGTCTTGGCTGAGTACAGGCGGTTCCTCTCCGTGATGATGGAGTCGGCGACCGATGCCACCGGGCCAAGGTATCCTGGGCTTGTTTCCTTTGTTGGCCAAACGAGTAAGAATGAGTCGACTACCTGCTCTTTTGATCGGCCATGGCCATAGGCCGATGAACTGACGTTAGATCCTGGTAGATTCGGGGAAAAGCACCTTAATCCGACTTCTTCTGAACCTTCAAGGTGGTAACTATCACCTTGCAGCTCCGGTCATCGGGCGCAGCAACATCGAAGTGCCTACTTCTGCCGATGTTCATTTATACCTCAATCCAGGTTCCGAGCCTCACCGACCCATCCTCTTTGCGGATTGCGAGGGCTTCGCAGGAGGCGAGAGAGACCCCAGGGGCATCTCAGACAAGCCACCGGAAGATCATGCAACGGCGTACCATGGCAGCACCCCCATGTCTCGAGTCATGAACTTCACAAAGAGAGCTCTGAAGTGGGCCTCGAGGAACAACTCCAACCACGAAGTTACCGGAAAGCGCCAGTATGCTATCACGGAGATGTACCCGCGCATATTCCATGTCTTTTCCGATGTCTTGGTGTTCGTGCTTGAGAATCCCAAGTGAGTACCGTCGCCTGCATGAATCTAGTCAGCTGTCTCTGACCTATTCGTCCGCCAGCATCATGGAAGGAGTGGTGGAGGATTTGCTGCGGTGGGCAGATGCGAATGACTCTGCTTCCATCAACCGTCCTCGCAAGCCCTACGCCATCATCGCCCTTAACAAGCTGAGCCCCTCAGGTCCGGAGGGCCAGTGGAACGTCTTCCAAGCAACCGAACAGTTCTTCAAGTCCATGAACCCACAGCTGTACAAAAACAAGACGTTGCAACGATACATGGCCAAGTTCTCGCGGACTAGGACCATCACGTCCATACGAGAGCTGTTTGACTGCTACTATTCCGGGGTCTGGGTCGTACGCATACCAGACAAGAGCAGATACCACTTGCTACACGAGCAAGGGCACCAGCTCCAGAAGATCATCCTAGAGTGTTGTGAAGAGTCCTACAATGCCAAGAAGCAAAAGAAGATGCTGCCGGACGTCGATCAATTCCAGACCTATCTATCGATCGCCTTTGATCACTTCGCATCCACTTTGGACGAGCCGTTCGACTACATCAAGGCATCCATGCTACACCGCCCGCCTCCTCAAAACATCAGTGACACGTTGCGCGTATTTGCCGACCTTGTGGGCGAGAAGGCAGACAGGAAGGGTGAAATAGAGTATCTCTTTGCCACCATGACCAACTTGGTGGCTTCATGCATCATGGTTGATTCTACAAGGAAGAAGCGCTTCGGTTCGTTCGTTACCCTGTAGACTAGTACGAGTATGGAAAGGCTATACTAATCAAGGCCTGCATAGGAAACCCCCAAGACTGGTTCACAGTCCCGGCATCCGCATCTTCAGAAGCGATCAACATTCCAGAAGCTCGGAGGAGAAATGTATGGAAAACCTCTTACGAAGAAATATGTATGTCTGCCATCCATGACTTCTTCCGATTCCATGTCCGATGCGGCTACATAAAGCCCAAGTCCATACTTGAGCCCGGGTTCCATTGTGCGGGGTACAAGGAAACCCATGGCGACTTTCACTTCCGGGATGGGTTGATTGGAAATTACGGAGATTACCCCGGAGATTTTAAGGGGCCTGCGGGCTTCGACATTGTATGGTTTGGCTGGGCCGAACGTGTCCGCGAACGGTTGCTGCTGGTCTACCAGGAATACGAGGGCGCGGATCCGAGAGCGGCACGCGTCCACGCCCACTCTAAAGTCCTGCGAGATTTCTACAAGCCGCACCTAAAGTCCGGTTTCTTCAACAACAGCATTTGCTTGGCTTGTCTGTTCAACGAAGCCCAGTATACCCTCAACTGCGGCCATGTCATCTGCCGCGATTGCGTCATGGACTTTGGACGATCGGTAGACGGATATCGCGTCGTCTTGGGATCCTGTCCTCTGAGCTGCGATAGCGCATCGTTTAGAGAAATAACGGATGCATTACCCATTCCCACAACGATCCAGTTTGAACCGGCCCATTCTGGGCTAAGAGTGTTGACGCTGGACGGGTAAGCGCGCTACCCCGGACCATAAGACTTTTGCTCCAGAATGCTGACCAGGTGAGCAGGGGTGGAATCAGGGGCATAATCGAGCTGGCTATCCTGAAGAAAATCGAGGACCGCATCGGGATTCCCCTGCAACAATTCTTTGATCTCGTTGTGGGGACAAGGTAAGTAGTCATCAACACCATTGCAATCCCTGGCCACTATACTTGCTGACAACAAGCCCACCTAGCACGGGAGGGATTGTTTCCCTCGGTTTTGGACATAGCCAATGGTCACTGGCCGACTGCATCGAGAAGTTCCAACATCTCGTCACAAAGGCTTTCACAAAGCGTAGGGGACAAGGGCTTCTGGGGATAAGGCATGTTGAATTGCTCGTCAAAAAGAGCCGATACGAAAGCAGGCCTCTCGAAGAAGCCCTAAAGGAAGCTTTTGGCACCTCGCCGCTGTTCGGTCCATCCCAGGAGGTTGACGATGCATCCGTCACAGCTTCGCGGCTAAAAGTGGCGGTCCTCACCACGAAAGGGTCGGGAACTGAAGCCCAGATACTGTCCAATTACAATGTCGCTCAGACTCAAGCACCAGTACTGGGGGCGCACAAGCCGGCGGCCGTGGTGTACACAAGGTTCAGGGTCATGGATCGTGGGGAGGAGATCAGCGTGAGCGACGCGTAAGTTGCATCCCCCCATGTCTTAACCTATGCAATGGAAAACAAATGGCCTAACGTTATAATTAGAGCGCGGGTTACCTCCGCTGCACCTGGATACTTCAAGCCTTTCCAGCATAACAAGCAGTTTCTGCTGGATGGTGCTATCCTCCACAACAACCCCATCGAGGTGGCCATGGCGGAAGCCCGAAGCATTGCTGCCGCCAACAACCAGTGCCAGACACCGGACCTGGTGCTGTCCCTAGGCACCGGTCTCCAGAAGGACTACAAGTACAAAGACCAGGAATCGCACCCAGCCGCAACCGAACTGTTGACAAAAATTCCCGTCAAGCGCCCCAAGCTGTACTTCGTCAAGATGATGTTCACCATGATCAAGTATCAGGTTGAGCTCAACACCGACGCCGAGCTGCGGTGGAAAGAATGGCTCGGCAAGGTCAAGGACGAGAGACTAGACTCACGACTATTCCGGATTAACCCGGACCTCGGCGGGGCCCCCCCGCTGCTCGACGATCATAGTCAGGTGAAGCCGCTGTTGTGGAAGGTGTCGGGATGGATCGATGACACGCCCGAAGAGGTTCGCAACGTGGAAGAGATCGCGTGCCGGCTGGTGGCCAGCTCCTTCTACTTCGAGCGGGCGGGCGGCCCCCGGAAGTCGGCGGCCCCCGGCTCGCTACTCGAGCTGGACGGGCGGATCTGCTGCCGCCTGCCCAATGACTCGAACTACATCCGGCGGCTCGGCATGTACCTCACTTCGTCCCCTTCCTCGCCGGCCATCTACGAAATGCCACCCATGTACGAAATCCCGAGGAAGCCGACTGCGGACCCGGGCGTTTGCTTCGTGATCGTCAACCGGGACTGCGAAGACCAGGTGCTGCCATTGCCTACTACCAGCATGCTCAACGACGGCCACTACCGCGATGTTCCCATCACTATTACCATCCCAGATGACGAGGACAGATTGACGAGAATTGCCATTGCGCTTCGAGGTCCCGGTGGACACCGACAATTATACCAGATAAGCGGCTTTCCCCGATGCTTGACTAAGAATGACTATAGATAAAGACGAATTGAACTTGAATGCTTTACGCGGAATTTTCTTCGAGTATCATACAGATTCTAGCGCTTCGGGCTTGAAGTGGATGGTCGTCTAGACACTAATTGTCTTGGGCCACCGTAAGATGGGAAGTCGACTGGCTACCCATAATTTGGTGCTTCGGCGGAGGAACTCCTTTGGCGATCTCATTTTGGGGACTTGGCCGAGCTTCTGTGCTATCACATTTCGGCGCAGTTAGTGTCTCTTGCAGGTGGACTTTGCGTTTGAGGCCGGTGAGTTGGAACTGAGGCAGGACATCCAGAGTTGCTCCGATGGGGCTGGCGCGCCTCTGAGTTGTGTGGTTGTCGCTGGCGTTGCTTATGACCAAATGATTCGCAAGGTCTGTAACGATTTCGCCACTGGTAAGGATAGGAGCATATGGTTCGACTGGATTGTTGCATAAGCCCTATGACCTAAGTGACTCAGAAACATAGCTCCCCAGAACTCTAGTCTTATAGGAAGTGGTCTTTGTAGCTCTGCCAGCTGTGTTGTGAGAGGTCCCGTTAGACTTCGACAGATTTGTAATTAGCCGGTATCGCGTCACCAGCCGCACCGACGCCACTCACCTGGCTATCCGCAGCGTCCATAACGTGGCCTGAGTCGACGAGCTCCTCATAGCGGAACGCGCGGATGGCGGCCAGGTATCGCCTAGGTGGAGCTGGTAGACATGCATGCGCTGGGCGAGGATGCCGAAAAGAAGACCTACCGGATTGGGACAACCGAGCTTTTCGATCAGGAAAGGCGAGTAGACCATTTGATGTGCGAGGCTATTGCCTGCCGGATATCAGGTGCAGATCAGCTGCGTGTCAGATTTGGCTCACACCCTCCAATGCAATATTGGAGTCACTTTGCCAAACCGGAGCAAAATTTCCCGTCGATTTTCTACGTTCCCAATGTACAACCAAACAAGTTGCCAATTCTGGGATCTTATAATCATATACACACTTGGTCATTACAACGCAGGCTATTGCCTGAGCTGCATCATGTCATATTACATAGGACTTAAGTTAAACTTGGGTCGGGTAATGGTATAATATCCAGGCATCGGGAACTTAGAATTAATGACGCACCATCGGTTGAGTCACGTTGGCTGAAGTATTACCGGGTATTGTAAAATCTATGTAAAAAGATTCTCAAAACCAAGGGAATGTAGATGCCAGCGTTGTTCCCTGCTTTCATTCCATCAATCCGACCACGCTCTTGTCATGCTGCCCAGACTCAGCCGCTTTGCTACTCCAGCTTATCATGGGCCCTTCGTTACATCCACGGACCTCGCCTTCCCATATATCTTACCTCTTTTCGCCTAGATATTCCGATCAACTTACGCCGCCAACAATTGCAGCGCGATGCCATCTCATAGGGCATCACGGTTGATGGCGGGACAGCTGGCTCGGAATGTGTTTCAGTACGTCTTCATATTCCATGTTGCACTGGACGCATAATTTGTGCAGCTTGAGACTCAGGGTCATTACCAGGCTAGATCACCCACCGTCTAAAATTGCGGAAAGCTACGGACAGAAGTGCAAGGGGCGTTCTCATAAGTAGCCAGTATGAGCGTTTAACTGTGATTACTTCTCACTGCAGTGAATCTCCCAGGTCTTGCTTGCACTTAATACAACTACCCCTAAGCAAAAGCCCAAACTGGAGCGGTGTGAGCTGAGGAGCATATTCGGGGACAAAAGAATTGCCTATCGAGGTGTTCATCGAGGCGCTGGTCGATGTAGAGTTACCACAGGTTCCCCCATAGGAGAGAATCTTAACAGAGTCGCATCGCGTAATATACATACATAGCTGAAAATTTGATAGGTCTCACACCCCAGGCTTGCCGTTTGCCTGATTATAGCCGCATAGCCAAGACGCGAAAGATTTCGGGCAGCCCGTCCCATTTACGTCGCGCCAAGATGCAACACATTCTTCGTGAGCGCTGGAATTCCGCCCCTGCCAATTGCCTTCAGTCAGTTGATATTCCAGCCGCAAAAAAAGATTTAGCATAGATTAATCACAGTCAGAATATGTAAGGTATCTCCTGGAATCATGGCAGCTGAAAACGCTCATCTCAAGTGGGTGTGCAGAGTCAGCCTGGTCCAGGTCACTGGCGTAGCCTCGATGTTGATGCCATTGTTAAACCTCTATATGACAAGTTGATCCAAGTCGAATTCGTAGGTTATATGGAAGCAATCATCCTCGACTATACAATATATTAGCACTTACCTGACTATTGAAACTTTTCAATGTATATCCCATCGCAGTCAGGCTCTGCTCCTATACACACCACATCATGTGAGGACCTGGTTAGCTATCTACCAAGAGACCGACATCAAAAGCTGCATGTAGGATTTCAAGAATACGAAATATTATAGATCACTCATGTTTACAAGGTCCCTAGGCCCTCGATCGCCGTGAGGACGCTCAACCTTCTGATCGCACAGTCGGCCTGGTTGTTGGCGTCACTTTGGGTGTGAGCCTTCTGGCATGCATTACACTCTGGCTAATCTATTGGCCCAAGGTGCTGGTCGACCAGAACAGACGGAGTCGACACATGCAAGGATCTAGAAGGTTTAACTTGTTTCTGCGAAATTCTCAGGTTAACACTCGATAAGCATAAGGCGGAGAGGGGCAGCCCGGAGGCCAGGGACAGCCTGGAGGCGCAGGAGAGCCGGGTGGGGGAGGCTTACTGCGGAACGGACCCGACGCGCGAGAGACGAGTACTTCATATAATTACCAAAGGCGAAGCGTTGATGAAATAATACACGGTGTACGGGGAGGCGACGGTATTGGCGGATCCGCCCGCGGCGGTCGCGGTGGTCAAGGAGGAGAAGGGGGACGTGGTGGCCCAGGTGGTCAAGGAGGCCATGGAGGTAATGCAAGTGCCCATGCAAAAGCGAAAGCTTCAGTTTATGCTTGGTGTATCTGTTGTATTATGTCACCACTACATCGAGGGCCTCGAGGGCCTCGTGGACGTCCAGGACGTCCAGGACCTCAAGTATATCAAGGTCATCAAGGGCCCCAAGGAATACAAGATCAAGGAGAGATACAGATCACTGCAGAAGTGGGAGCTTTGGGGAACATAAGAGTCGAAGGGGGCGTTGGGACTGGGGGTACTGCGCATGGGGGCGAAGGAGGTCATGCGGGTGTGGGTGGTATTGGTGGCGAAGGGGGCAAGGGAGGTCGAAGGGGCCAGGCTACGGCCAGAGGGGAAGCCTCGACCCCTCTGTATCCAATGTTGATGTGTTGTGTGTTTGCTGAGCCAGGTTGATGAATGTGGGTGGATTCACATCTGTAGAATGCATCGACTTGGGGGGCCAGCGTACTGCCCGCGTGGTACGTAGTGTCAGCAGTTTGGCATGTATGAGAACGAGGCTGGGATAGCCTGGACTTGATACATCGACAGAATGGACTGTGGTCATGTCTTCGTTTATCTGTAGAATCCATCCCAGTTCGGCTGTGAGCGATGCCCGACATCGTCGTCACTGGCCATCTCACACGACGTAGGCACTGCCGCCGTACGCATTGCCACCAATGGCTCCCCCAGTCGACGTCGCGTTCCCACCCTGCGCATTTCCACCTTGCACCACGCTCTCTCTTGGAACAGCAGCGCGTCGGCTACCGCCATGGCCGTACGCGTCACCCCCGTAAGCGTCTCCGCCGCGTGCATTACCTCTATAAAACCCCTGGACGTCCATCTTGAAGCAGTTACCAGCCTTGCCCAAGGGGCTATGGGGGCGCTTCCAGGCGCAGAAGGCGATGACGGCGCTGATTAGTGCCAGGACCCCTGATGGGACTCCAACCGCGATCCCAATGATGTCGCTAGTATCTAGCCCGCCTCCCGAAGTGGCGGGTTTTGTCGTCCGAGTAACTGCTGGCGTCATGGTAATCTATATTGCGGTCATTTAGGAGTCTTGTAGCATGGAGCCAGGTTGGTTTCTTGTACCTGATATCTTGTACCAGTTTTCGATTTTGGGTCTGTCCGAGGTAACTTGGTGCTCCCTAATACAGAAGGCTACGTCTCACTCTATCTTGCCATGAACAATGAGGGCAAATCGTGCAAGGACGAAAAAGTCAAGGTGGGATCTGAGTTTCAGTACAAAGATACCTTTAGAATCGCCTCTCTACCGTCCTGCCATCTCCAATCTGCAGCCTGATGCACATACCGTAAAAGGTTAGCCTCCTTTGAAATAATATAATAACGAAAGAATGAAGGTACATGACCTTTCTAAATAATACGGCAAATCTCTCAGAACAATGCCTCGATTGGAAATGGATCACCTAACGCGAACATGAAGGTGCAGCCCAGCCATGGCCAAAGTTGTTGATTGGACATGATGCGTTGACCGAAGCCGCCGGCTTCTCATTATTTAATCAAATCCTATGCAGTCCGCCTCAACTCGAGACAACATTACATCCAATGAAAAGATTGCCGTGCCGCTCAAGGCATCATATTCATCCACCGGACCTGTTACACAGCAGACCACACCTTTAAGATAGGCCGTATTTTGCGATCATTCTGCCATCGGGTAGGTTTGACATAATCACTCTGATCAGCCCCCTCTTCTGTCTACAGTATTTAGGGATACTCAAGTAGGTATTCAGACTTGGTGTGTTTCACGAGCTGCTGGCCGCAGTTTAGGCCTGTAGATAAAACTACGTCGCTTCTGAATATCAGGTTAGATTAGAAATGAAAACCCTACCTTCCCTCCCACCTCTTCATCTGCTAAGTTGCAGATCGCGTTGATTAAGCAGAATGTCTGATGAAATCACTTTCAAATGTGTATTGTTAGGTACGAACGGCAGAACACGGGGCGTTGAGCATATAAGGCCTTTTTCGAAAAGCCCGGCATGTTTGATATGACACTAACCTTGAACAGGAACAACGCGCGAGTATGTTTTCAAGAGACAAGGAAGTGAGTTGCTGCAGCTCTTCCGAAGCGAAATTCGTACTCGATTCGGGTGCACCGGAGATATCTTATTCTATCGTCCCATAAACAATAAGGGCAAGGGCGAAAAGATCGAAGACCTCAGTCAGGAGCTCAGAGATGTCGTAAACGAAAATGGTGTTCTTCATGTTGAGGATGATACCGACGTTGATATCGCGACTGGCGGCACCGGTCAAGGTGGCGATGTACACAAGTCCGGTGCCGAGGGTGGCTATGCTAAGGGGGGCTATGGTCAAGGGGGGAAGGTGGACAAAAGAACCTTGACCGGAGGTCATGGTCTTGGCGGTGATGCACGAGGTTTAACGGGTGCAGCCGGCAGTGGACGCGGTGGTATCGCGAACACAAAAGAGCAGGACGCCACGGCCAGTGCTGGGGGGGCCGCGGGTGGTGATTTCAAAAAGGAGCGTGAGAAGCATAGAAAAAAGGGGCGTGAGAAGCATGTAAGAGGTTCAGACTAGGCCCGAGCGCCCGAATTTCCTATAGTCAATAACAGTAGCTTAACTTGGGCTAGACAGCCTGGACCTTCCTTTATATCTTATACTTAAATTATACTTCTATTCCTCTCTAAATATTTGGAAGGAGTGGTTTATATATCTAGATATAATGGATAAGGGGAAATTACAGGAGGTCATCTTAAGATCACCATGAAGTATATTAAGCGACCTGATATCAAGCGGTAATCACACTTGAATGAGACATGCCTTGACTGTGTTCTCTATGGCGAATGATCTTAAGATCCGATTTGATTTCAAAGATACATGTCTTAAGTTAATATTTTTCTATTCCAGAATGAGCTTTTCAAAGGTACTAGTAGTCGTTCAAGGATGATCATTAGTGGTTAGAAATCATGATTACTATTCTGGCCAGTTCTGACGACAAACGTGGTACGGGACAGTATTCGGAATAACTGGTCTTGTCAATACAGCAGGGTTGGGATCCCTCACAGATGCAAGATTCGTCCCACGCAAGCGGTACCATCCCTTGCCTTCGTTCCTTCTTTTCTTCCTCATTCTATTCTCGCTTTCCCGCCATCCTCCAGACTCGTTGTCGTTCGTACATGCTTATACCAGAAAGATATGCCCGCATTGTGATATGGCATACCGCCCAAGTACCTGTGAGCCTCCTGGCCCATATGCCACTCGCCTCTTACAAGGCTATAGCGACGGCGACCTGCCCAGAGTCCGAAGCACAGTCGCTGCGATCCAGCAGAATCTATCGTCGGACATGGGCGGGGACTTGAACAGGGCCGCACATGTACTCCGATTTCTACTAAAGAACGGCGCTTCCTCAACAGGCGATAACTCTCTGCTCCCTACCGCTTACCGCTTCCCCACAAGTACCGATACACTTCAAGTAATGCACGAGCATGGATGGGATGCAGAGCAGATCAACCAGGACATGTCAAGACACAATGGTTTTGTAAGAGGTTGATCCCAGTCCAGTTGGACAAAGACTCGCATCGGGTACAAAGGGACTTGGCCACGTGCTACAAGCCGTTTACCGAATGGCTGCTCGACCACGGAATAGATGCCAACCTGAGAAGCGAAAGGGGGCTAAGCATGGTCAGGGGTGATATGACGCCCATGAATGCTGCTGCCCTTGATGGACGACAAAGAGAAGCAATCGCCGACACCATGGATCTGCTGCTTTATCGTGGCGCCACGCTGGAACCCGCGGTGCTGATCAATGCCATTAGCTGGCGTAACCGTGGAATCTTTTACTCCAAGGTGTTGCAGTGGCTGGTAGACCATGGGGCCGATGTCAATTGCAGGATGCAGACGGGTGCAAGAATGTTGAAAGCCGCCATCTCGAAACGGAACGCGGTGCTGGTGCAGTTCTTAGTGGACAACGGTGCGGAAGCGGATCATATTGGAGAGGAGTGTTACTGGACGACGGTGAGCAGGAATGTAAGGGGTTTCGTGGCAGCGCAGTTGAGTACGGGAATGAGATTAAGGCAGACGAGATTTGCAAAATCCTCGAAAGCCATGCCTAGCAGACTCGCGAGAGTGCATAGCAACAAAGGAGGTGCGCAGTCCAAAACAGTTCTGTTGGGTGGCATGTGTGAAGAAAGCACATCGGGGTCAAAAAGAACGAAGATCAAAAACATACAACACCGAGGATTCCCAGGTCGTCACCGACCCTAGTACTAATTCGGCTCTCTGCTGCTTATATATGGGAGAGCGGACGGGATCCCTAGTATTCAGCAGGATGTGGTCGTATGTGGAAGAAACAAATCTCAAAAGGCATTATATTTAAAGACCAACGCTTGACTGTGCAGGTTTCGGCATCCCAGCCATTGGGTCTTTTTGGTGCAGCATGGCTGGGCATCCTCAATTAGCTCCGTCGTGTGCACTTGGAGTTGTTAACTAGAGTGAAACAATTCGAATCGGTCGCCTCCTGGGATGCTTATTCTTCCGCTTCGTGTGCGAGTGAGGTTGGCGACCAATGCATTGAGGACTGATGTTGTTGACCAGAAGACATCATTTAGCGCATGTTTCGGTTTTTCAGGCCAGTCTCGTCGCGGAGCTTTGCACTAGCCCTGGACGGCTGAAGAGAGGGTACACTGTCTCACATGCCCAAATGCCTTAAAACCCGACGTTTTTTCACTACAACCACGCCCCAAAATAAGCCATTTTGGTCATTTTGGCCAGTTTTCACACACCCCGACGGCCGATAAAGTACCTTCACCATCTTTTTACCCTTCCGCCACAAGTGCATCACCTCTAAAGTCGATACCGCACCTCTCACCACCTCTCAACGCCGCACCTCTCGACACCGCACCTCTC